>JAHTLZ010000161.1:4192677-4208294 GCA_023846285.1 Phrynocephalus versicolor | reverse complement strand
AGAAAGAAAGAAAGAAAGAAAGAAAGAAAGAAAGAAAGAAAGAAAGAAAGAAAGAAAGAAAGAAAGAAAGAAAGAAAGAAAGAAAGAAAGAAAGAAAGAAAGAGAATGAAGTTGCTTTTGTGTGTTTCCCCTCCCCTCTCTCCCCAAGACAGATTTTATCCTTTCCAGGATGGAAAATGGATTTGTCACAGCAAAATTCAGACTGCAAGAAAGTTTGTGCAAGAAGCCAAGAACAAAACCCATGTTGGAGGAAAGAGGTGGGTTGGGTGGACAGGAAGGAATAGTCCTGCTGGGCAGAAGGACTGCAAGGTCACCTTCAGGAGGATCGACCTGTGAAGAGAAGCACTCTGCACATGTTCAGAGGTGCTGCATCCTGCTGGTTGCAAGGCTTCTCTTGAGCGATGATGGGCCATCTAAAAGAAAACCTGGAAATCCCTTCCAAAAACGCATGATGGCATTTTTGGAACTGACATATCTGCAGAGAAGTTTTTTTTTTAAAAGAAGGAAAGGAAAAAGAAACGACATGGATGCACAAGTGAACTGAGCGTCCACACTTCCGGAAGTCACCCAACTCTGCTCTAAATTTGCTTTAAAATACCATTTACAAAAGAACTTTTTGAAGAAGCCAGAAAATATTATTCATCACTGCTCAAGTGACTTTCGTCTTTGTCCTTATGGTAATTTTGAAGTGTAAAAAAATGTGGAAGTTAACGGCTACACATTGGCACTGTCCACGTGTAACAACTTTTCCTTGCAATGTTGTCGCTCCCCAAAAGTTTACCTACCATGACTATCTAAACTTTTGCAACGTTTAACTTCCACGTCTTTCTTATCCCCTTGGGTTGCAATTTACAGAGCACTTGCTAGGGCTTTTAGCACAAGCCTGCCTTGGTTAATGAAGGCAGGAGGAAATCTGGAGGGTGTCCTGAGAGGCGGGGGTGGATTAACGATTAAGCACAATAAGCACATGCTTTGGGGCATCTAGGGAAGAGGGGGGGACCACAGAAATTTTCCATAGCTAAATTTACCATGGGCCATGGGCCATAGGGTGCAATACTGCAAATGCTGCAAGTGAACCAGGATCTGCAACCCCCTTCCCATTAAATGAAAAGATTACATACAGATACAGTGGTACCTCAACGTACGAATTTAATCCGTTCCGAATGCATGCTCTAAAGTCGAACTACTCTTAAGTCTGGGTACCTATCTAAAAATTTGAAAAATTAAGATAAAAAAATAAAAAAATATATTTGCAAGTCGAGCAGACCATATCTAAAATTTGTAAGGTGGCAGTTAAAATACCAACAGTTTTCCGCTCTTATGTCGAATTGCTCTTAAGTCGAGCTGCTCTTAAATTGGGGTACCACTGTATATACAATAATACCAAAAGCACTCAGACAGTGTAGAGTCTCTAGGCATGCCCAAACTTCAGCCCTCCAGATGTTTTGGGCCACAACTCCCACAGTCCTTTGCTATTGGAAATACTGGCTTTGAATTCTGGGAGTTGTGGTCCAAAACATCAGGAGGGCCGAAGTTTGGTCATGCCTGGCGTAAACCTACGTCAAGGGTTTTGAAATGGAAGGGGGGGGGAATCCCCCGCCATGGATGAGAACAGGGGAAACTTTGTATGC
Source organism: Phrynocephalus versicolor (assembly GCA_023846285.1). NCBI lineage: Eukaryota > Metazoa > Chordata > Lepidosauria > Squamata > Agamidae > Phrynocephalus > Phrynocephalus versicolor. Next base: position 4,206,663 of record JAHTLZ010000161.1, on the reverse strand, counting down.
AGTCAGTTGTCCACTGAGAATGAGACTCTGCCGGGGTGCTAGTAGCTCACGCAGCGTCCAGCGTGCCAACAGACAACAACAACACGTGTGCTAACATTGTAACTTTGTGTCAGGGCCTAGCCTACGTGGTCCTGGTAACTGCAGGATAAGGGACAGTCTGACCCAGGAATTGCCTGGTGTTTGCAGGCTCAGACCTTACCCTGAGCAACAGCTACTAGGCCACACATGAGGCCCACCTGGAAGCTTTGAGGGAAGGCCTCTAAAGGTCTTAATCCAGCCCTGCTGAGAGGAACGGTTACATTCATTATGTCTGAAAGAACACAGAGATGACTAGGCCAGCAACTAAGGGTGCCTATTTTGCATTTTTTTTAACGCGCAACATTTGTTCTCAAAATCTGGATTTTAGCCTTGAGGGAAATTTTGTTCCAGAAGGAAGTTTCATGTATGCATGCTGAGGGAAAAGATCGGTGGGGGGAAATCTGTATACAGAGTGCTTCCCCATCCACTGCCAGCTAACAAGAACAGCCTGTCAACTCCCAGCCTTTCTGGATGAGGTCTGCTTTCGGAAGCGGTACCGGCACTCCCACCAGCTTCACTGGTCCCCCTCTTTCTCCCGTCCCTTTCCTGAGCAGATTTTGAAGTGTTTCGCATTAACATAAGAAGAGCCATGCTGGATCAGGCCAAAGGCCCACCTTGTCCAGCTTCCTGTATCTCCCACTGGCCCCACCAGATGCCTCTGGGAGCGCACAAGACTAGATCTCTGTCTCCTGATACCACTCCCCTGCATCTGGCCCTTAAAGTACCCCGCTTTTAAGCCTGGATATTTCACATCTCCATCATGGTTTGTAACCTGTGGTGGACTTTTCCTCCAGGAATCTGTCCAATCCCCTTTTGAAGGCATCCAGGCCAGATGCCATCACCACCTCCTGTGGCAAGGAGTTCCACAGACTAACAACGTGCTGGGTGAAAAAAATATTTTCTTTTGTCTGTTCTTACTCTCCCAGCCCGCAAGCATTCCTTGGCTCGATGTCACAGGCTCTGGCCATCGTACCTAATCTCATCCTCACATGGGCACAAATCGAAAATTGACATCTCACCCTCTGGATGAAGTCATGTGCTTTTGGAATCAACACATGGAGCACCACGCTGATGCAGGTCGTGGGTGAGAGGTGGAGAAAGCAGCAAGAAAAACAAGCAAGCAGTGGGAACAGCCTGTCACCCCCAGCTGGCCAAAATCAAGTCCAGCTGCTGAAGTAATGCCCTACGCTTCCCTGACACAAGGAGAAGAATCCTCGTAGGACTCCATCAAGGTTAGAAGTGGAAATAATATGTCACGTCAGCAGAACAACACGTTTACCGGGCAATAGTAAATCAGTGTGTGGATCTGCAGCAAGAGAGCCAGCTAGCGAAGGGAGTGGAGCAACTTCAGAGGAGGACAACAAAGACGGTCAGGGGGCTGGAAATCAAGGCCTATGATGAAGAAAGATGGAAGAGAGCGACTAAAATGATGACTGGGCTGGGGCACCTCTCTTCTGAGGAAAGGCTATAGCATTTGGGGCTTTTTAGTCTGGAAAATGGTGCCTGAGGGGAGATTGAGACATACAAAATAATGCAGGGCATGAGTAAAGTGGATAGAGGGAAGCTCTTCTCCCTCTCACAAAATACCAGAACTAGGGGACATCCACTCACATTGAGGGCTGGGAGAGTAAGAACAGACAAAAGAATTTTTTTTCGCACCCAGCGCATTGTTAGTCTGTGGAACTCCCTGCCACAGAATGTGGTGATGGGATCTGGCCTGGATGCCTTCAAAAGGGGATTGGACAGATTCATGGAGGAGAAGTCCATCACAGGTTACAAACCATGAGGGAGATGTGTCATCTCTAGGCTTAAAAACGGAGTACTTGAAGGGCCAGATTCCGGGGAGCTGCCCTAGATGGGCCTTTGGCCTGATCCAGCATGGCTCTTCTTATGTTATTATGTTAATGGGCTGGGCATGTTTAGCCCTGACAAAAGAAGACTGAGAGGAGATATGGTCACACTTTGTAAATACTGTACTTGAAAAGTAGCCATACATAGGCAGGATAATTTCTCAGTCATCCCAACATGCACGACACGCAATAATGGGCTCAAGTTACAGGAAGTGAGATTTCAGCCGAGTATCAGGAAAAACGTCCTAACTGTTAGAGAAGTATGACAATGGAACCCATGGCCTCAAGAGGTGGTGATCCTTCCAGTACTGGAAGCACTGAAGATAAAACTGGACAACCATTTGTCACATCTGCTTTGACTTGGGAGTCCTGCGCTGAGCCGGGTTTTGGCCTCATCCTCAAGAGGCCCCTTCCATTATTCTATGATTCTGTGAAGCTTAATTCTTTCTCTATAATTCTTTCCTCTCTTCATTTGGACTTTTTCTCCTGATCTCTGAGCAGATCTGAGAGATGAGTGATTAAAACTCAGCCTGGGAAAGAGACTGTTGTATGTATGGGTAGACACAAGAAATGGGACTCCCCCCCATGACAGGAAATTCTCCCATTGGTTGGGTAATTGATTGATTGATTGGTTTCATTTTAATGCCACCCATCTCACCGATGGTCACTCTGGGTGGTTCACAGGCAGTAACAATAACAAACATGGCACAGCCAAGTGCATCAAATTAAATTAACCAACTGAACTGAATAATAAACATTTAAAGCAGAACTAACACCCGGGCGGGCGGCAACTCGGTAAAAGACTGACAGTCTTGGAGCACTTAGGTTGACTGATTTCTGAAAGGTCTGATGGAACACAAATATTTTAGAAGCTTCTTAAAGGACATCACACTCCAGAGATCTGGAGTGGGGGATTTTCCCAAAACACAACACCCCGAAGAATAAAAGGGTTAATGGCTGCAGGTCAATTTCCAGTATTTAAAAACCACTCTGCAGGGTAAGTGGGTGAAAAACCAAGTATAAAGGTGAGCCTGAAACTTCTTTGAAACCACAACTGTTGTTTCTGGAGATTTTCAAGTGTTGGCATTGCCATGTTTGGGGGAGGGGGGTCTTAGGGAGCCTTACACATAACAAAAAAATAATAATCATCTTGGGTGTGTGTGTTGATGTTACAGGATTCCCATCCTTTGCTTTAAGTTGACAGAGAATATGTTGCTACTTCCACCAGTTGTGTTTTTCTGCGTCGTCCTTATCTTGGAACTGTAGAACATGAAGAGACCCTAAAGATCAGCTAGTCCATCTTCTTGTCAAGGAGGACTGGTGGGGAATCAAATTCCCAACCTCTCGCTCTGCAGCTAGGTGCCTAAGCTGCAGCAGGTTTGAATGAAAGCCTGCAAGTTACGTCACCTTGATTTCTGTAAGTCTCCTCCAGAAAGGGCTAATGTGGAATTTAACCACGCGTCTTCTACCTGCAACCTGGCTGGTAATAATAGAACTGGACTATTTTGCAGAGTAGCTGCAAAGACTACTGGGACAACACTTGTGAAATATTCTGAACACTTTGATTCGAGGGCCAGAGAAGGGTGAAGTAGGACGAGCAAAGGGAGACCTTTCCAAGACGTGGTTCTTGAGATGCTTCCTCCCTCAGCTGCACATGATTTGCATGGGATTGTTGTTTTTGTTGTTGTTAAGTCATTCAGTCGTGTCCGACTCTTTGTGACCCCATGGACCAGAGCTTGCCAGGCCCTCCTGTCTTCCACTGCCTCCCAGAGTTTGGTCAAATCCATATTGGTTGCATTGATGATGCCGTCCAACCATCTCATTCTCTGCTGTCCTCTTTTCCTTTTGCCTTCAATCTTTCCCAACATCAGGGACTTTTCCAAGGAGTCCTCTCTCCTCATGAGGTGGCCAAAGTACTGCAGCCTCAGCTTCAACATCTGTCCTTCCAGTGAACATTCAGGGCTGATTTCTTTCAGGATGGATAGGTTTGATCTCCTTGCAGTCCAGGGGACTCTCAAGACTATCCTCCAGCACCACAGCTCAAAAGCATCAATTCTGTGGCGATCAGCCTTTTTTATAGTCTAACTCTCACTTCCATATATCACTAAAGGAAAAACCATAGCTTTGACTATCTGGACCTTAGTCGGCAAAGTGATGTCTCTGCTTTGCCTGGGATATCACATAATGAAATGGAAGTAGTGAAAACAGATTAAGAATTAATAATAATCATGTGCTGTTGGGTCAATTTTGACTTTTATTGATCCCTTCCAGCTACATCCGTGTACCGAGACAACAGAGGTAGTTTCTCATTCCCTTCTTCTGGGGGGAGCCATAGGATTGTGCAGGTTACCCAAGGCCACTTAGGCTGGCTCTCCTTTGCTGGAGGCCCTGTGGGAATCGAACCCCCAACCTCCAGCTCCATCGCAGGACACCTAAATGACTGAGCTATCCAGAGAGCGAGATGAAAAGCAAAAGCAAAGTGTTCTGCTTATATACCGCCCCATACCACATTAAGTAGTCTCTGGGCGGTTTACAAATTTAATTACAGTGTGCAGGCTACACATTGCCCCCCCAGCAAGCTGGGTACTCATTTTACCGACCTCGGAAGGATGGAAGGCTGAGTGAACCTTGAGCCTGCTACCTGGGATTGAACCCCAGGTCGTGAGCACAGCTTTACCTGCAGTACAGGCATTTAACCACTGCGCCACGAGGCTCCTACAAAGCATGTTTTAGAGGAAGAGTGTTAGTGAAACAAGCAAGAGGCTTCCTGTATCTTAAACTCTTTCTCGGGTACTTACACAGGTTCTAGATTCATTCATGGTCATACGGATTCCCTGGTATTCGGGAGGTCTTGTGCTCTCACAGACGATCTGCAAGGAGGGAAAGGTATCTGTGTTTCAGGCACATAAAATTCTGTTCCTTTAAACACGACAACAGGGTCCCCTCTTCCACTAAAATGGATCCTAGCTCTGGTGTTCAAGGATGTGTCTCTCTCTAGGCGACAGTGATCTCCATTCCCCAGCCTTTAGTAAAGGACAATGGGGCTTGTAGTTCAGGAGGGCGACAGCTTGCGTGTGCACTACACAATCAAGCCAGAAGCAGATCGCTACTTTCAGATCTGGTATTGTCAGGTTGATGGACTCTTCTTCCCTAATCTGTTTATAACCCAAATTCAGCAGTAACATCTTTTTCTCTACAGCTTTTTTTTTGTGGTGGGGGTCCTGCACGGGGAGTCGGGGGGGGGGAGGGCAAATTCTCTAGGGTGGCTGCAAAAACCACCTTGAAGGCTGCCTCTGGCTCACAGGCTCCCCCAAACCTCTTGGCTTAGCTGGTTAGCACTGGCCCTGTGACCCTCCGGAGCATTTGTGAGCCTTAATTGCATTGGGGTTTGTGCAGGACTCCTGTGCACCAGCCGCCTGCTTACCTTGGTGTTGGCCGGACACAAAGCCTGGTGGTGGCTTCCATCCGTAGGAACAGGTCCGTGTATCTCTGGAGGAGATGCTGTTGTTCTAACTGTCCGAGAGCTTCCCGGGACCCCAGCTGAGCTGGTTGAAACAGCAGCCGGAGTCAGTGTGGATGCACCATCTTTTGTTCCCCCAGTTATCGTCGGCGTTGTTGGCTTGGGTGACGTATGCCTCAGATCAGAGGTCGTAACAGCCCCACCTGGAGTCCCTGTCCCGGCCACTTTTGCAGGAGCATCACTTCTGGGGATTGCAATGCTGCTGCTGCTGCTGCTCGCTGCTGATGTTGTACTGAGAGCAGTCGTTGGAAGGGTTTTAGATGCTTGGGGGGGGGGGAAGAGAAAAATATGCACATCAATATTTTGTCATGCCTTCTACTGACATTGCAGTATTCCCCTGCCTCCCACCACACTGATGTGCCACCATCATTAATGGTAGGCTCGCCATGGAAATAAGGTGTGACCTTAAATGCCTCTTTTGTCTTAACTGCAAAGACGTCATTTCCCCCCCAAAAAATGCAGATTGCATAAAATGAGATGGAGAAGAGCAATAATTAATGTGATCAGAGGAGACATAGGGTGCAGGAGATTAATGCTTTCCTCATACTCTGTCTGTCTGTCTGTCTGTGTATATATTTGGTGTGCAAATCTAAAGCTAAAATGACAGGGAGGTTTAAAAGCCTTCAGAGATCTAAGATCCTGGAGTGCCATTCCCTTCCCTTTCCCACCAATGGGTAATTTTAAGATTTTTAAGAAGGATTTTTATGATGGAAAACCATTCCCCGCCTTCTCCGATCTCCAGAAGCATCTTTTCAAAAATCCTATTTTCATAGAACCCCGAGTAGAGACTTCACTGGGTATCACAGGTTATCACAGGGGTCTAACTCCGGGATAAACCAGCCTCAATTTTCTACGTCCGAGTTCAGGGCTGGCAGAAGGCAAGCGGCCACTAGAGGAAACGGAAGCTGAATTTCTCAAAACAGCATACATTTAAGTATGATTGCCCTTTACCTGTTGTGGCAACAGCTGGAGATGTCTCCTTTGGCTTCGGAGAGGGCACAGACACCTTTCCTGACGGATCTGAGCTGGAGGCAGTGGTTGGGGCTGAGCCTCCTGGCCTCACTGTGGTCAACGGAGTCGTGGGCGTCACAATGGTGGCCTTCGCTCCAGTTGTGGCTCCCGTGACCAGAGTACTTCTGTCTGCTACCGGTGGAGAGGTTGGTTTGGCAGTGGTCAGTACTGACGTCGCCCTAGATGTCGCTGTTGAGACGGTTCCCAAACTCTGTGTCGTTCCTTTCAGAGTTGTGGCGCCAACACTTCTCGTCGCCACGGGGCTGACGGTGGGCGCAGAGGAGGCTGGCCGCGTGGTCCCCGTCGCTGAGGAAGAGCTGCCGACAGTGGTCGTGCTGGGTTTTGTAACAGTTGCGCCCCCTGTTGTCTTTGCTTCCGTAGCTGCTGGGGTTACTGTTGGTCTTGTGGTAGGACTGGAGACTATTGTGCTGCCAACGCCTAAAAGAACCCAAACAACCAGGTAAACATTTGAAGCCGCTGATGCCCTATCCTCTCCAACCTGGTGCCTTTCAGAGAAGACAGTCTACAATTCTCAGTACCTCTAAACTGCAAGGGCTTTACTCTTTGGAAGCTTACAACCCATCTGGAACCCACTCGCTCATTCCACACACCGACTCGTTCCATCTGTTCGAAGCAAAGAGCACAAAAGCTGAGCTTTGGTGAAACGCGGCCTTTCGCCCTACAAGTGAACTCTTCTCTTTTAATCCTGCGGGAAAGAGGTTACAGGTCTCTGGAGCCTGTCTGCGGTGGGGGAAGTGAGATGTGAATCAACCGGGATAAATCAGGGGCAAGTGGGACAAATCCACCTTGGAACAATCTGGAAGTTGAGTCATGGCTACTGGACTTCTTTTTTGAGAGATAGAAACGTTTCGCTGCTCATCCAAACAGCTTCATCAGTCTGAATACAGCTAGTGCGAGTCCTCCATCTTATAGACAGCTTTGACCTCTTGTCACCCTGCTCTGAAATAGGCTCCTAAGGTGAACAATGGCCTGAATAGGCTTGTTAGGTATACAGCAGTATCCATAGCCTTAAGGTGAACAATGGCCTAAGGTGCTGAAACCTATCAAGAATGGGTCGTTAGCTAAGGCCTTGGTGGTGAAGGCTTTTTGATTTGTCTGGGTACTGTGGAAAGCACACCCTGATAAGTAGCAGATAGACTATGCCTGAGGCCACCACCTCTGTTGAGGGAGGGGGGTTCAATGCTCACATGAATGGCTTCCCTTACTCCTCTCTCAAATCACCTATCTTCTTTGCCTAATACGTGTACATCCTCATCTTTGAAAGAGTGCCCTTTGTCCTTCAGAGTTGTGGCGCCAACTTCCTTTTGGAAGTCAGGATTATTCTATTGCAGGACAGCAGCCTTTGAAACCCCCCCCCACGGCGAACAACGCATCTTCCAAATGCAACCCAAGTTCCCAAAGGGGGAAATAATACGAAAACAACCAGCCAGAATTTGGAAACGGGGGGGGGGCATTATTGCTTTTTTGCATGCATTACGAAACCCAGAACTGCCGTTCCAGTGAACTACAATTTCTAGGCCACCCTCCTCCCCGATTGTGGATTTACAACTCTGAATTCTGAACTACAACTCCTCGGACCGCACCTGCTCCCGTGGAAAAGTCGGGTGGTCAATAAGCACACATATAAATAAAATAAATATAAACTAGCCACTGGGTGATGCAGTCTTAAGAGAATGCACAGAATGTGTTTGTCATCCATAGCCAGAAGATGCACAGTGTTCTCCTTTTCTTCTTCAGCCAGGAAAGCTGTGTGGACTCTGGAAGAATGTTTGACCATGGCTGTGGGCTGGGCGAAGGTTAACAGGCTGAGATTCAATCCTGACAAGACGGAGATCCTGTTACTTTCAAAACACTTTGCAGGCAAAATGTCTCTTTGGTCGGGCTCCCCATTCAACTGCCTCTGCTCAATTTAATTATTATTATTTTTGGATTAGTCTAATTTTTGATGGCCTGCGTTGTGATGGTTGGTTTTTGGTTGCGTATCCTAGTGCAGATTTAATTTAAGTTGGGATTTTGTCCACTCTTTTGTTTAATATCTTAATTGTTGTTTATTACTGAATCTTGTTTAACTGCACATTGTGAAAGCTTTTATTATAACCCTGCAGGAGTAGTGGCCTGGCCACTAGGAGAGGGGAGTAAAAACTGAATCCAACCAACAAAGGTCATTTTCTGGTGCTCTGTCAAACAGGCCTACGTAGGTGTTATATAGCGGGTCAGACGAAAACCAGGTGACGCCCAAGTGAAATTCAGCTCTTTATTCATAGCAGAAGCACGCGTTTCAAAGGGATAAAAAGCACTGCTAAAAAGGCCCAAGGGCCATTTTATATACACACCCAGAATATCCCCGTGGCAGGCCATTGGATGGTGTAAACAGCCTGCTGGCCCCCAACAGGACAAGCCAGAATCCTGCCCTTCAGTTATTCTCCAGCCTCCAGCTCCCACATCCTACTCCTCTCTCCCATTGCCTGTGCTTGGGAGCTTGATCAGTCTCCGCCCGGCTGGGGCCCGGCTAGAGCTTGGTTGGAGCTAAGGTAAGCTTGGAGCCTTCCTTTCTATTTATTCATATACAGTGGTGCCTCTGATAACGAATTTAATTCGTTCTCAGAGGCAATTTGTTATCCGAAAAATTTGTTATCCGAAACGTGGGTTCCCATTGAAATGAATAGGAAACCAATTAATCCATTCCAGAGGTTTGAAAGAAGGCAAAAAAGCTGGGTTGGTGGGTGTTTCCAGACCACGTTATAAAATGCACTTTAAAGGCTTGCAGTGCTGGAACACCCTCCAGAACATCCCCCTGCAGTGCAATGCAAACATGGACAAGAGAAACCAGCAAGACTACTCCAGCCTGTTACCAACCAAAGCGCAATGGGGAAAATACAAATAAACAAACATAAGCAGCAAGAGAAAATCCAGCCTATTTTTGCCTGCAGAACAATGAAAAAAGACTTGCAAACACAGAGAAATGAAGCCAGCAAGACTACCCCAGCCTCTTCCAGCCAAAAATGCAACGAAAAGCAGTGCAAAGATTAATAAAAGCTAGTTTCCTATCTTACCAAGTTCTAAAGGTCCAAATCCCTCAGCAAATGCCCTGAATGGCTCCAAAACACCATGGGGAAAAACGCTCTAACTCCTCCTACCCTTCCACAAACTATGCATCCTGCAATGCATGCAGGGTACACATTTGTTGCAAGGCGTTATGAAACATTTGCTATCTGAGGCATCCCTATACCTGGAAATTTCCATTTGTTATCCGAAAAATTTGTTATCCGAGGCATTACTGTACTCTAAACTCAGGCAGTTCATGGGTTACACCAAGAACACAACAGTAGGGGTCACTTTCTGGTACCACAGGGATTAAAAAGTGGGGGCACTTTCTGTTGCTGCTGAACTTTAAATCACAACATTCCTCCCTATAGGCTTACTAGGGGTTGGATGGGATTTGTTGGCTGGCAACATCTGGAAGGCTGCCATTTGTCCTCTCCTTTGTAAGCGAGAGGCTTGAATGGTCTAGAACTGGCCTGCCCAAAGTCCGGCCCGGGGGCCAAATCCGGCCCGTCAGGCCATTCTGAGTGGCCCGAGGCTGGCCGGCCCGCCCGTCCCCCTCCTTCACCCCATGTGCTTCCTTTGGTCCCCACCTTCCTTCTTTCCTCCCTCCCTTGGTCCCCACCTCCCTCCCTCCCTCCCTTGGTTCCCCCCTTCCTTCCTGCAGGTGGGGTTGCAAGAGGTCAGTGGGTGGGGCTTGCAGTGGGGTGGCAGGGTCGGGGAGCAACCGGCCCCTGACACATTCTCAGCCATCAAATCTGGCCCGCCTTACAAAAAGTTTGGGTACCCCTGGTCTAGAAACAAACCCCATTCAGCTGTTGAATGGGCTGTGCGCTCTGGGATATGTCACTCTCTCCTCCACATCTGCATGCACAGGAAGATCACAGATAGAGATGGGAACAATTTAAAACAACAAATTACAAAATATTTGGACAAATTGATGCCCTGACAAATCCAAATTAATGAATTTTTTTAAGCGATTTTTGATTCATCAATTTGTTGAGCTAAAAAATACACACACACCCAGGCACCAAGAGACACCAACATTTCAGGAAGCTTCCTCAGGGTTGCCAGTGCTTCATGGGTTCAAAAAAAGGAGAAAAGTTACATTTTAACGACAGAAATACAGTAGTGACAAGACAGTGGCTTTTTGACACATGAAGTGACCAAAAAGTGACTTTTCCCCAACTCCATTTAAGTTAATTTAAAGTGCGGTAGTGCAGTTTTCACCATCATTTCAGAGCTCATTGGCAGGGTTAGAGAGATTGTTATAAAACAGAGATAAAATTAAAAAAATCAGTACAATTTAAAGCATAAATATTTCTTTTATTTTCAAAGAAGATTGAACATTTCAAAATTTAATTCAATCATCACAATCACATGATTGAATTAGCTTATGCTTTCCGGATCGTCCAGGTTAATGGACTTGTCCTCACCACCATTTTCATTTGTCTTGGGAACACCTTGGGGGCTCCTTGAGCTCTGAAATAGTGACAATAACGCCAATATTTCTGGAAAAGTGACAAAAGTGAGTGGATTTTTAAGTTGGTAACTCTGAGCTTCCTGAGTCTTCCCCAGCATCCCTCCAAGTTTGATGGAGACTGGATTTCTGATGTACAAGTTATGCATCAAAAAAAACAAACATGAAAATCCCCCCTCCCCAACACTTAGAGACTTCAAACATGCAGAGAAGGTTCCTCTGGCTCCCTTCTACAATCCCTCCAAGTTTGGTGAAGATTGGGTTTTCCCAACCCAGTATCTAAAAAGGCCACTTTCCGGAGAGGGATGGGTTGGTCCTCCATAACTCATAATCTGGAATTCAAACTTTACCAAATTTGCAGGATTTGTAGAAGAGAATCATAGGAAGCTTCCTTGTAAGTTTGGTGTCTCTAGATGCCTTGGAGACCACTTTGTAGGGTTTTATAGTAAAAACGAATTTACGAGTCAATGTGTCAATTTGTCAGGAAGAAAACTGTTGTTTTTTTAATTTGTGATTTATTGACTATGACAAAACAAATTACCATTTTTTTTCTGATTCACGCCTGCCTCTAGCCACCGATAACGTCTTGGGCTCTTGGAAGAAAGGTACGATAGAAACATAATGACCAAACAACACAACTTTTTAAATGCCTGCTAAAAATGCCAGGTTTTTTTTCTTCTGATAGTCAGGACGAGAACTTGGAAAGTTGGCTGAAAGGTGTAGTAGCGTGGGGTTTAGTGATTTCAGCAAGCGATTTCAGCTCTTTGACATAGCAGGCTGGAGACAGCTTCTATTGTAACAACTCTTTATTCAGGGAGAGAACAGACTGAGGGACTGGGGAGTGGGAGCTACATTTATAGGAACGGGGACTGGCTAGGAAAAGATACATTTTGGAGGGAACAATTACAAGCAATCACAAAGCTGCCTTTTGGCGGAAACCAATAGGATTGAGGATCCAAATGCAGCAACTTGAATAAACCAATAGGCCTGTTCCCTTTGGAACAGGAAGGCAGTTACTTCAACATAAGCAATTACAGATAATAGGAATACAGATCAATACACAACAAAAGGCGTCAACGTCTCCAGGGCGAGGATGATACTGTATATCTATTTATCTACTTAAGGCCAATTGAACTAACCTAGAGAGGAAGGACCCAAAGTAAATGGGGGAGGGGGGAAACAACTCTCCTTTCCACGCCTTCTCCACATCTGGTATCTGAGTCTTTCACCAGTTCCTGCCAGTGAGTCCACGCCTCCACCTCGGGCTGCTTCTCCTCCGGGGAAGAACTTCCTCCTACCTCAGTGACATGATTTGGACAGGCCCAGAGTGTCTATTAATAGTGGGAAAGGGAAGTGCAAAAGAATAGCGGAGGAAATACCAAGGGACGCACCCTGCCCCAACAGACAGGCAGGCATGTTCCTGGCACGGAGCCACGGCCGGCTCCCAAATACGGGCTGGGAAAGTCGGCCCGGCAGCAACCGCCACCAAAACACCGATGCTATCAAGCATCGTCAGGATCCTAGGGTTAATTTTAGCACCGTCTTCTTTGAGGGTGTCAGAAATCCCCCAAAAGCACACCCAGGCAAGGATTATTATTAATTATGGTGTGTGTGTGTGTGTGTGTGAAACTATAGGATACAATATTTTTTTTGAAATGATGAGCCTAATTTTCCTGGAGATTTGGCCTGCTCTTGTCTGCTAAACTGTTCTAAGGAGCCTCGTGGCGCAGTGGTTAAATGCCTGTACTGCAGCTAAAACTGTGCTCACGACCTGGGGTTCAATCCCCAGTAGCCGGCTCATGGCTGACTCAGCCTTCCATCATTCGGAGGTCGGTAAAATGAGTACTCAGCTTGCTGGGGGGGCGGGGAGAGATGGGGCAATGTGTAGCCTGCACACTGTAATTAAAAACTATAAACTGCCCAGAGACTACGTGAAGTGGTATGGGGTGGTATATAAGCAGAACACTTTGCTTTGCTTTTTCTGCAGAACCTGGGAAAGTCAAAGTAAATATTTTTAAGATGGTAACTTCCACCATCTTCCAACCAACATCATGGCAATGCCAACTACAGTGGGCCCTTGTATAACAGTTTGTATAACATAAAATCTGTACAACATAAGAAATTCCGGAGATAGGGGAAATTTGCTTAACAAAATCGCCTATGGGGCGAATCCATGCAACATAAAAATGGTCATGATTAGGGATTACTCTGTCTTCAAGGCATTCCTATGGGAGAATTGTATAAAGGAAAATTTGCTTAACAGAATTATGAATTAATTCCTTTATACAAAGTACCACTGTATTGGGTTCTGACAGAAACAGTGTGTGCATCTCTTTCTCTCTGTGTGTGTGTGTGTGTGTGTGTGAGAGAGAGAGAGTTTATTGCATGTATACATATACTTGTGTGTGTGTGTGCGTGTGTGTGCATGTAAATTTTTTCCAAGCTCCATGTGAGCGATCACTCTCCATCTCTGCCTCTTAAATTCACATGGAATTTATTTAAATTAAGAAGATTATTTTACAGTTTGAGCCTGACTTTATTTGCTTTGCAAGACAACTTGAAAAGGTCGCATTCCTGAAAAGGAGCTGAGGAAGATATTCAACAAACACACACGTAGATAGACAGCCATATGGATATTCACACTATAGGGTCCCAGCTGAAATAATAGACTTGCTAAATTATTGTTTGCAAAACCATAGCTTTCATCCCATACAGTCAGACCCCGGTCAACCTTCATGAGGATCACAGGTCTCCACCCAAGTGCGTCACCTCTTCCCTGCCAATCTCACTCAGCTCCGTCCTCCAGGTTTCTCTGTGGAACAACAGGCCAGACCAGGGGGATGGAGTGGGCTTGGACTCCCCCCCCCCAATTAAAAGGAGCTGGGTAACAATAACAGATTAGTCATGAGACGTAAGGGTTTCTCAAAGATCAAAGATGAGGAATGATGCTAAGAAGTTTGAGCATCACTAGAGCATAAGACCTG
>JAHTLZ010000161.1:4145889-4192637 GCA_023846285.1 Phrynocephalus versicolor | reverse complement strand
GCCTACCTCAATCTTCCAGGAGTTTGGACCACAGGTCGCATCAGCCTCACATACCACGGGTGGTAGGTTTCCAAACTGAACATCACTTCTTAAGCAAAGGTCTTTTCAAAACCAACTACCCAAGGTATTTTGAAACTGGAGATCCCTGGGACTGACTGTGGATTTGTCTTCAAAGCACATGTTCTCCCACTAAGCTCTATTCCTTTCCCTGAAGGCTGAACTGCTGAGAGGGGTGGGGGAAAGCATCTAGCAAATGTCTTCTAAAATGTGTTTTAATTTTTTTTTTTGGGGGGGGGTACAGAATGGCCTTTCCTGATTTCTCAAACATCAAGTAAGACGCTATTCTTTTTACGGCTTACCTTCTCTCTTTCCCCCCCGTTTTATCAATCTCCTGCTTTTTTAAATCTTCATTGTAGCTTTAGTTTATTGTTGCTGATTTGTGTATATTTTGTTTTATTATGCTCCTTGTATTTTGGTTTCTTAAATGTATTCCTTTGTTAACCTGTCATGTGATTCCATGTTGCAAACTGCCCATAGTAGCCTTAGGGCTAGATGGGCGGTATAAAAGTCAAATAAATAAAATAGCAAAATCTAGTCCCTGAATGAGGGACTAGATTATATGGCCTACTATGTGACTTTATATGGATTGTCATGCATGATTGCAATGACTGGTTTCATAAGAACACCAGTGCTTTCCACCCTTCATAATGGATTTTTCCTTTTCTTTTCGCATGCTCTAAGGTTACCTTTTAATGTTCTAAGATGCCTCTTTTAATTCCCCATTCTTAACTTGAATATGTCTTAAATGTTCTGGGCTGTATACTGCCCCTCATTATTGTAAGCCACCTTGGGTCCTTTTCCAAGGAGAAAGGTGGGGTAAGAATATTCAAAATAAATAAATAAAATAAAATGCAAAATATTGATTCATTCTGAAAACACTGTGTTCCTCCTTTTGGGACAGCTCTGTGCTGCCGCGAGCAGTGTGACTTCCACCATCGACTCCTGCTCAGTCTCTAATTTCCTTTAATCTTCTGCAGTATCTAGGTCTGAGTTACGTTAAGTCAAAAGGAGGGGAGTCCGGAGGGGCAAGTGAATAAACCAGCTTCCAAAGCGAAGGGTACAAACCCACCCGCCAACAGAGGACGGTGTTTGCAAAAGCAGGCCTGCCAAACCCAGATAAAGGGACAGCGGAA
Source organism: Phrynocephalus versicolor (assembly GCA_023846285.1). NCBI lineage: Eukaryota > Metazoa > Chordata > Lepidosauria > Squamata > Agamidae > Phrynocephalus > Phrynocephalus versicolor. The sequence continues at coordinate 4,191,444 of JAHTLZ010000161.1, read as the reverse complement.
TGTTTCTCACGCATCCACAGGATAGGAGGTTGCACATCAAGAGAGCTATATCGCATCCCAGTGGGAACGCACCCCAGTTTTTCCCCATGAGCAAATTTCCAGCAAAGCCTGGAAAATATGTCCAGAGCCTCTACCGTGAGAGAGCGTAGAAAAAATGGTTCACACAGGTCAGGAAATGAGGCTGGAACTGTCCAGAGGAAGGGAGAGAAACATAATCCAAGGTCCAAACAGACCCTTTAGCTTAACTCAGCTACATTCCACTAGGAAGATGCATGAAAGGCCATATAATTTAAGAAAGGACACTTTTGTTATTCTTTACAAAAAGGCACGATAGATAAATGCTAGGACTGGGACTATCTGGCCCTTGGAGCAGCTAGCTGAAAATAACGACATACTTACCTCTGCTGAATTCCCCTCTTCCCCCCTCTAAATACCAAGTCTAACTAGATCATGGTTTTCCTGGGAAACTATATATTTTCAGTTATTTCCATAATTCCTGGAGGTATGGCTTCCCAAAATGGCGGACAAGGAATATCACATGGTTCAAGTTTGGGTTTTGTGCTGTACATTCACACTTCAGCATCATGCTCTGTCTAGGAAACTGAGGTAACAAATGATGGGTGTTTTGTTCCACAGGGCCCTAGCTAGTTGGAACAAAACAACAAAAGAATTTGGTGGTCCCTTAATGACTAACATGTTTTACAAGCCATTAATTAGTATTCACAAGATAATAATAAAATTGTAAACCGCCCAGAGACTACTTAAAGTGGTATGGGGCGGTATATAAGCAGAACACTTTAATATGCACATGGCAATCAACCACTTTCAGAATCCTAGAATAGATGAGATGAAGGATGCTCTTGAAGGAGAAATGTTTAGCCTCTCTAAAAGAAGACTGAGAGGGGATATGATAGCTATGTTTAAATATTTGAAAGGATGTCATATTGAAGAGGGAACAGGTTTGTTTTCCATGGCTTCAGAGACTAGGACTCGGGGCAATGGTTTCAAACTACAGGAAAAGAGATTCCATTTGAACATTAGGAAGAACTTCATGACGGTGAGAGCTGTCCGGCAGTGGAATATGTTGCCACAAAGGGTGGCGGACTCTCCTTATGTGGAGGTTTTTAAGCAGAGGCTGGATGGCCATCTGTCAGAAATATTGTGATGGGGGTTCCTGCATGGAAGGGGGTTGGACTAGATGGCCCTTGAGGTCTCTTCCAACTCTATGATTCTATGATTCTATGATTCTATGAAACCAGGTGTGAAGGTGAATGGAATTCTTGTTAATAACATAAAATACACTGATGACACTGTCCTGCTTGCAACAAATCTGGCAGATTTGCAAGGATTATTGGATTCTGCGGCTGAAGAAAGCAGTGCCATGGGATTGGGACTGTGAAGACGACAAAATGGATGGTTATTAGTTAAAACAAAATGGTTCGCAGAACCTTCTCAAGATCAGCAGTGATATAATAGAGAGGGTATCATCTTATAAATACTTGGGGTGCTGTGTCAAGGATAACTGGCACCCTTCATGTGAAATCCATTGTAGAATTGAACAAGCTAGAAATTCCTTCCAGAAAATGAGGAAAGTCTTGCCAAACCGGGACTTGTCTATCAGACTTCGTACTTGAATACTTCGATCCTATGTATTCAGTATACTTCTCTATGGTGTTGAAACTTGGACCCTTACAAACACATTATGCCGGAAGCTGGAACCATTTGAAATGTGGATGTATAGACAAATTCTGAAGATATCTTGGACAGCCAGAGTCACTAATGTGGCTGTATTACAGCACATGAATAAAAAGCTAGAAATCCTCAATACCATAAAGAGAAGAAAATTGCAATATTTTCGACACATAATGCACAATGGGTAATACCATCTGCTGCAGGTTATCCTTCAAGGAAAAATAGATGGGAAGCATGGTTCAGGGCGTAGAAGAACATTCTGGTTTAAGAACTTAAGCCAAAGATCCACAGTGAACACAGCTGCTCAATTTAGAATAGCTTTAGATAGAAACCAATTCAGGCTACTAATCGCCAATGTTCTACGAGGACATGACACTTGAAGAAGAACAGCCCTCTAAGGCCATTGAGTCCAGCTTCTGGCTCCATGTCAGAGGAGATCTGACCAATGGTTGCCTAATTTTCTTTTGATGACCCCCAGGGTTGGAACACTCACCACCTCCCACGGTAAATGGTTCCACTGTCGTACTGCTCCAAAAGATTTTCCAGATACTCAGCCTAAATCAGGTTTCCTGTTCCATGAGTCCATGATTACGTGTCCAGCACTCTGGGATGATCAAGAACAGAACCTGCCCTTCCTCTGTACGACTATCTCTGTATGGCTTTTTGCCTTTAAGACAATGACCACTAATAGTTGTGGGCGCTGCTTCTCATTTGTGACTCACATCTGATTAGGTAAATTAATTGCTGGCAACTAAGGTAAGATCCCCTGCATGAGATGGAGTAAGGTGCAATTCCTAAACTAAATGTGTTAGTCCCACAAGATTATTTGCTAGTGCCACTATTTACAGTCATTTGACGTTGATTGACACAGTGCAGGAGGGGTGAGGAGGACAGGAGCTGAGACCCTTTCTCCCACTTTTTTTTTGCAGTTTTAAATAACTTCCCCCATGGCTGGAATACAAAAGCCATATTGGGTCACGCCAAAATATACTTCAATATCCTGCTTCCCACAGCGGCTAATCAGATTCCTCTGGAAAACCCACAAGCACCACAAGGAGGAAATGCCTCCCCCGTTCTGTCGCTCTTCGGCAAACCTCATTCAAAAGCTGCTAACGGTGGGGGTAGCAAACATTGCCCCCCCCATCAAAAAACACTGGGAACCTCAACCCCCATCACACTGTCTAATCCCCTTCTAAATGGATGATAAGCACTGCCTCTAGTGCATGGGGTGTTCGAACTTCAGCCCTCCAGATGTTTTGGACCACAACTCCCAGAATTCCAAGCCTATATTGCCAATGACAAAGGACTGTGGGAGTTGTGATCCAAAGCATCTAGAGCAGGGCTGTCCAAACGTTGGCTCTCCAGATGTTTTGGACCACAACTCCCAGAATTCCAAGCCTGCACTGCCAATGACAAAAGACTGTGGGAGTTGTGGTCTAAAACATCTGGAGGACCAAAGTTTGGACACCACTGATCTAGAGGGCTGAAGTTCGGAGACCACTGCTCTATTGGAAACAAATATTGTTAACTTAACCATGGATAGGGTGAAGCAAGTCCTGTTGATCTGAAACTCCAGGCATGTTTATTATTTTATTTTATTTTAGTCCTCTATCGCCTTTCAATTAGAAGGCCCAAGGGCAGCTCACAGAGATTCTTAGAAGGCCAAGCCAAGTAAAAACACAAGGAATCATTACATTAAAAATAATTCAACACATAAAAGCCTCAAAATAATTACTGTAGTTAAAACTTCGGGGGGGGGGGGCCGAAGCAAACATTGAAAACAAAATAAAAGAAACAAACCAACCCATAACAACCATCTTCAAACTGAAAGTGGGAATGGACCTTATGGATCACGGACTACGCCCCCCCCCCCCAAAGAAGACACAATGGGGAATCAAACTCCAAGCTACTGGTTCCATCTCCAGATATCTAAGCAAAGTGTTCTGCTTATATACCGCCCCATACCACTACAAGTGGTCTCTGGGCGGTTTACAATTTTAATTACAGTGTGCAGGCTACACATTGCCCCCCCCCAGCAAGCTGGGTACTCATTTTACCGACCTCGGAAGGATGGAAGGCTGAGTGAACCTTGAGCCTGCTACCAGGGATTGAACCCCAGGTCGTGAGCACAGTTTTACCCGCAGTACAGGCATTTAACCACTGCGCCACGAGGCTCCTAAGCTACTGGGTCTATGTCTAGCAATTCAATGTAGTACCCTAACGCATCACTGCCCAGTTAGTTGTTAATATTGGGTATCTGCCTGTCCCAAGAAGGGGCTGAGGTAGCCTCCTGAGGGTGTGTGTGGGAATTCCGCAACCTGGGGGCAACTGTCTCTTCTCTTCTCACTGGCTAAGCCTGTGAAGGTGGTGGGACTCTGCTGAAGATCTCAAGAGTTGAGAAGGTTGATTTGGAGAGAGAGAGAGCCACTCTCAGTTGGATCCAGAATCATGAACAAAACAGGAAGAAAAATTTCCAACCTGTCTAACCTTTTTATAATATAAATAAATAACCCTTGGGACTGAAAGACAGATGGCATAAAAACTGCAAAAAAAAAAACCAAAGATAAAAATAACGTAAAAGTAATTCTGAAAGGAAGCAGTGTAACATTTTGGGTGGGAAAAGGTATAAAGCATGAAAAATCGTGGTCAGCAGAGCTCAAAAGCTGATTTAAAATGCAATTCAGGGGTGCCTTTCAAACAATTTGGTTCCCACACTGTTATCAGCTCAGAAACCAGGACGATCCCTCTCCTTGCCAGAGAGGTTTTCCTGGCGGTCAGAACAAAATCCTCACCTTGGCCAAGAAGGGTGTTTGTCTGCAAAAGTTGCTAAGCCCCAAAACAATTAAAAATATATATAAAAAAGGAAAGGGAAAAAAAACAAAAAACAAAATACTGTACTGAACCAGCCTATAGAACCCGTGCACTTGTAAGCTTGGAAGCCAAGGAAACAGTAAAACTTAAGAACGGAACAAGCAGGTTACATTTAAGTCTCTACCTCTTTTCCCTTTCAAAGAATAAATAAAGCAATTTTAATTTATCAGATAAAACAGCAGAATTTGCAACAGACGTTGGCTACACTGAGCATTCAATGTGCCACCTCGGGTGCTTTCTTCAGGATAAAAATGTTACATAAATCAATAAACAATTCTATATTTTATTGTATTGGCCTGCTACCTTTCTTCCGGCCACCTAGCCGTGCTTCCTTTCAGACGTTTAAGGTGACAGATTGCTTCTGAAAACACTTCTTCCCATGTAACACAAATAGAATATGTAAAGTTACCCGGTATTCAGTAGTCTAAAGCTGTCATTCCCAACCTTTTAGGACTTCTGGGTGGCCCTGTCAAACAAGGCAAGCCTTGAGCTGTGTGTGTAAACAAGGATGTAACACAAACAGATGGATCTGTGACGCCCTTCAAATATGCCAAAATAAATTGCTTTTTGGGGTTGATATCCTATTTAATGTTTAGATGATCAGCTGTGAATTCATTTGAGGGAATTCCCAGTGTGGTGTGACAGATTGAGGAACTGATTACGATTCGAGGGAATCCCTAAATAGCCATGAAAATTGACTGAGGGAAACCACTCCTAAAAAGAATATCTAAATTACCTTTAAATTCCCATTGGGGCCCATATGACCCCTGTTTAGAAGGGCTGGTCTAAAGAAGAACCAATTAAAACATGCGTCAGTTGAGTGCAAGGCCCATTATAATCCTTTGTTTACCTGAACACAACTGAGAAACACAGGCACCTGCAAATACATTTCGGTGACGTTGGGTGGCCATTTTTCCACTGCTATATTTTTCCACAAGTAAACGTTCCATTTTCAGAAATACATTGTCCCATAAACAATTAGCAGCTGATAACACCATGAATGGATACAATGCAACTTGAGCAGAGTAAATGGAATGGATGCAGTGCCAGTCAAATCAAGAATGAAAGATGTAATTAACTTGTCTCTTTTGGGAAGAACATTTATCAGCACAGCTTGTGCGATGTCACAACACTTGTCGGTGTTGTTATTCCCCACAAATGTTAAACGTAAGGCAAGGGAAGTTTCTGCCACGGTCAAGACTTGCATTTACCCGAGGCCCAATATAAATACTTCAACTGAAGCAAAACAAGTTGTGGAGCCGTGGAGCCCTCACAAAAACCAAATACAGAAGTGGAACAGGTGATATTTCGAGGGTGAAGTACCAGAGTAGTACCAATAAGTTATAACATGGCAAAAGATGGATTTGGCAGGAGTTATTTCTTAGATGCATGGGCCTTCTGCACCAAACCCCTTCCCCCTTCACTGGCAATGCAGGGGCCATTGGCCTCGATGAGCCACATTGAGGAGAGGTGTGAATGTGTGTATGTGAGCCGTGACATGTCTTTGGAAGGACTGAGGAATACAAACACCTCCCTCCCTTCAGTTCAGATGCAGCCTACAACATCCAAGCTCCGAGCCGCAACTAAGAAACTGCCTGGCTTTTTTCCCCATCTTGCCAAGGACTCTTACATCTAAGAAATAACTACTGGCAAATCCATATTCCGCCACATTATAACCTATTGGCATGGGTGCCAAAGGTGGCACTCAGTCTCCCTTCTGTGGGCACCTGACATCACCCCTTCACAGCCACCTGTATTCAGGTTAAACTGCTGTACAATGAGTGGGTTTTGAATTGCAGTTTGGACACTCAGTCTCTAAAAGGTTTGCCATCACTGACCTATTGGTACTACTCTGAGGAAGAGGGTTTCACGCTCGAAATATTAGCAACATTTTTGTTATTTTTCTAGTAGCTTAAGGGATCACCTGTTCCACTTTTGTAAAAATACTTCACAAGTCAAAAGCTGGATTTGTATAATGACGATTCCCAAACTGTACTGCTATTCTAATTGCCTCAGAGAAAGCTTTCATTTTGTACACCTGATGTTCCTGTAATGGCCTCAGATCAATGTTCCCAGTGAAAAAGTCATAATATTGTAATAACGCCATGTCTGAATCCCTTCAGACTACCAGGTCCTACACAATCTCAGTAGAGATGGCATAAGCATATGCCATCACAGGGATGGGCAATATCCCTCTTCTATATTTATGTGCCCAGTTGTAAAAGCTCCTGGGGCCATACAATGTGGTACCAATCATGTGTGGGATTCCCTGTATGGTTTAGTGGACAAGAGTGGCAGACCAGGCCTATGGGAAAGAAGGTTCAAATCCCCACTTGGCCCTGGAAAACCGAGATTGAGGAAGTGGACTTGTCCACAAAAACTCACATGCAAATATAGCAGCTAGTCTTTCACGTGCCATGAGGCCTTGCTGTCCTTGACATTTTAGGATTGGTGAACCTTGTCTCTGGAAATGGTGTCAGTCCCACAAAGATGCCACAGGAGCCAGACTACGGGCTTCCAAAAGGCCGGGATTTTATCTTGGTTGCACCAGTTCACTGGGAACTTAGCAGACCACTGAAACAAAAAGAAGGGACAGTTGGAGGGGGAGACCACCACCCTCTTTTCATCTTGCACCAGCCTTTTGTGAATCACGCATCCCGGCTTGAGTGTCCAAGGTTAACTCATGGGTCAACACAGATCCCCGCACACACACACACACACACATACACCCTAATCTTGGGGCTGGCGGAGGAGGGCCTCAGCTCTAAGAAAGCATCTGAGCAATGCAGCATCAAGGGAGGGTCGTGTCTGGTTCCCACCACTTTGCATGGCAGTGAGATGTTGACACAGTCTATGCTATGCTCGGGCACTTCCTGTCTGAAGGAATGTTGGGTGCACAACAGGCTGTGAAAGTGGCCTCTGCTCTCTCTCTCTCTCTCTTTCTCTCTCTGTGTTTGTGTTTGTGTGGGGCTCCGCGTGTGTGCTTCAGGGAGAAGCAAGGTACCAGAGGAGAATGCTGAGCTAGAAAAAAGGTACCCCAATGCAGTCCACAACAAAAAGCTGCTGTTTATGTCCTAAACACACCGCTAGGTTGAACACTTGCAGCAGAATGTCACCTTTGAATAATGCTCTTAATTGACTGCCAGAGATCTTTTCCTCACTCTGCCCAATGCCAGGGCAGGCTCAGCTATAACTTACAGCAGTCTATCAGGCGTCTCTGAAAACCCCAGAAGTGACCGTCGAGAGCAGTCCTTCACATCTCTCACCAATTCTAGAGAGAAGGTTGAATGATTCACAGTTCAATAAGCTTCACTTTCTACATGCAGGGCTTTTAAAAAGATGTCTAAATTAGGAAACAACTTTGCAAATAAAGCAGACTATTATATGAAGGAAGCGAGAGAATTTGGCTTGGCTCATATATGCGACTGAATGCACAGACTGGGACTCCATCCTCCTCCTCAAAATTTTGTAATCCAGTTCTTGGATGATAAATTATGAATGATGTATGTAGCTGGGAAAGCAATACAACTCCCTCTCTCTCTCTCTCTCTCTCTCTCTCTCTCTCTCTCACACACACACACACACACACACACACACACACACAAACCCTGAGAAGCTCTGGTGAGCCAAGCCGCAGCTGATCTTAGAAAGATTCACTCCACCAGGTATTGGAGGTCCCAAGCCGTGGAGGGCTTTGTAAGCTAAAACCAATACCTTGGATTTTATTCAGGAGGCAATGGCTAACCAATGTACGCAAACCAAGATAGGGGTGATGCGGTCATACCTGCCTGCACTAAGCACCAATCTGGCTGCTGCATTTTGCACCCGCTGCCGTCTCCAAACAAGGGTCAACGTGAAGAGCGTTGCAGTAATCTATCCTCAATATCACAAGAGCCTGCACAATTGTCCTCAAGGAGGCCTCATCTTCAAGGTAGTCTGCTTTTACACGACCCCTAAAATCCAAGGCAAAGGGCTCCCAGATGCGGAGCTTAAAACTGTTTTCCCACCAGCTGCAAACTTTTTTAAAAATTAAGTACGACCATGCCCACCTAAGTGAGCCCCAGCACATTTTACAAGTACCTGGTCTGCGGATTGTAAAGCTGTGGATGCTGGGCTCTCCTCGCCTTCTGTTTGTTTTTCTTTTTGTCCCCCCGCCCCTTTAACAGACTGGAATCCTTACGGGGCTGCTCAACGGCAGACGGAGGTGAGCGGAGGTGAGCCTGCATTCTTTTCTCCCTTTTTTTCCTCCCTCCCCTCACCACAGACAGGAGCAATGGAGTGCGGAAGGGTGGGAACATAGGAAGAGGAACAACACCCCACGATTTCTGGTCCGAATTTAAGTTGCAAGCGGATTTTAGAGGTCGTGTAAAAGCGCCAGTAGAAGCCAAAGAGAGGAAGACCAAATACGAGATGAGTTAACTCTCTAAAGGAAGCCACAAGTGTGTTTGCAAGAGATGAGCAAGAAAACTGAGGAAAGGACATTTTGTAGATCCGTCATTCATCAGGTCGCCGCAAGTCAGAAGCGACTTGACGGTGAGTGACTTGACAGCACACAACGATAACAACAAGACGAGGCCTACTGGCTAGCCTCAGATCCATCTCGCTTTCTCAGTTTGACCTAACTCTCCAGCCTGTTGTGAGTTCCAGGTGGTGGGAAGGACAGCCTTGTGTGTGTTATCTCGACCTCATGGAATGAAACATTGGTTAGAAATAGAAGAACAAAATAAATACTGCTTCTTTTGGAAAACAACCATGTTTTCGGCCTCCAAAGATCTATGAAGAATTATGGATGGTTCATACACACACACACAGAGGGAGGGAGGGAGAGGGAGAGGGAGAGAGAGCATAAACCAAACACTCTACAAGCTACAGTAATTAGCTTACAGAGATTTTGCCCGGACCCCTTATTGTGCAGGAGCTGATAACAGGGGAAACAAAGAGTTTGCCCCTTGTTAATTTCAGCAAGGCTGATTTGTTTGTGCTGGGAACAAGATAAGCCCTTCCAAAGCTGTGCTCTGAGCAAGGATCAGAGCTGGAGGAGATGGGGCCCTCCCTCTGCAAAATAAAATATAAAGAGAGAGAGACAGACAGACAGACAGCAGGTCCTCAGTCTCACCACCTTCCTGTATCCGAGACGCCTGGGAACTGGAGATCAAATCGGCTTAGAGCCGAGTTGTTTGAGGGATCCAGAGACTAATGAGTCTTCTTCACCCCAAAAATGGGAGGTTGCGGGGGAGGGGGGCAAGGGAGGGAGGGAAAAGAGGATTTGGGACGATTATATCCTATTTCTTTCTGCTCGGCTTGATTACAAATAAAAAAGCAATAAAGCGGCTTTTCTTTTCTGTTCACCGTGATGTCCTGGAGCCGTTTCTAAATTGCTAAGTTCTGTTCAAACTCCGAATCCAAATTGCATGAGCGCCATTAAGCCGATGGGAAGTCTTCTCGATTCAAAGGCCTGGGTTTTATTCTGAAGACTTAAGCGCTTCTGCAAGCCATACCGGCACTGGTTGGTCTCTGGATAGGAGACTGCCTGGGAAAACCCACGGGCGTCACTTGCGCTTTGTCTGGCAAGATTATGGCTGTAGTCAGAAAAATACTAATTAAACCAGTGGCCTCTTAGGGATACAAAAAGGTATGCTGGGTGGGGAAAGGAGTGGTTGCCATCTAATACCCCTAAAGGATGTGGTGATGGCATCTGGCCTGGATGCCTTCAAAAGGGGATTGGACAGATTCCTGGAGGAGAAGTCCATTGCAGGTTACAAACCACGAGGGAGATATGTAATCTCCAGGCTTAAAACTAGGGTACTTCAAGGGCCAGATGCAGGGGAGTGGTATCAGGAGACAGATATCTGGTCTCGTGCGCTCCCGGATGCATTTGGTGGGGCCCCTGTGAGATACAGGAAGCTGGACTCGATAGGCCTTTGGCCTGATCTAGCATGGCTCTTCTTATGTTCTTAAGGTGCCAGGACGATGAGAGACGTGGCTTATATCAGCTGACCTGTGGTTGGCTCAGCCTTCCATCCTTCTCGAGGTCAGTAAAATGAGTACACTAAATTGTAAACCACCCAGAGAGTGTTTGAACACTATGGGGTGGTATATAAGAAGAACACTTTTTGCTTTGCTTTGCTTTGCTTTCATATGTTCTTCATGCCAGGTGAGCAGTCAAGTCACAAGGAAAGCTTCAGAGGCACTCTGGAATGTTACAAGTACCATATGAACCTTGAGGTCCTTTACTATTCCAACTGTTGTCTTCACGGCCAGAGACAGCGACAAAATCCCTGCCAGACCGTCAACTCAAGAAATTCCAGGGAAGGACTGCTCACCACCTGCCACCGAGGTTTCTTTTAACGTTCAACTCAACTTTGCTTCTTTGGCATTTCCACCTGGCGGTTCTAGACCTCCTTCTTCTGGAGGGACAGAGGACAAGCTTTCTTCATCAGATGTTCCACTCCAGTACCTATCAAACCCAGCCATGGCCAACTGCTGGATAGCTCAGTGGTTTAGGCATCTAGCTGTGGATAAAAAGGTTGGGAGTTTGATTCCCCAATGTTCTCCTTGATAGGAGCTGAATCCATAGGGTCCCTTCTAACTCGGGTGTTCTGAGATTACAGTAATACCTCATAAGACGAATTTAATTCATCCTACACTTCAATTCGTCCTACGAAAAATTCATCCTACAAAACAAGGTTTAATGTGGTTTCCCATGCATTAAACCATGTTTAATTCAATGCATTAAACACGGTTTAATGTACTGAATTCGTCTTGTGAAGCATCCCATAGGAAAATTGGTCTTACGAGGTTTTTCTAATCCCGGACATTTCATTCGTCTTACAATTCTTTTGTCTCAAGGGCATGCATCTTACAAGGTATTACTGTATTGCTGCTGCTATTATAGCCAGGGATAATGGAAACACCAACTTAACAATTGGAGGGCCAGAAATTCTTCAACTAATGGGTTCATTGATGATGTCAGTAAAGCAAACAGCTGTTAAATCAAATTCTATTTTGTCATTAAGCACAATGTTAAAATTGTTCCTATAGGATTTTCATGCCTTCTAAATGAAATCCATGGTGTCTTCTTTACATCTCTTCTCTCCTGCTTGCTAGCTTCTCCCTTCTTCCCTTCAATGGCTACAATCACACAACCACTAAAATCCACTGCAAAGTAGGGAGCGGTAAGCTGCACCATTCATAACTACACACAAGGATCCCATCAACACCGATTCCTCTTGGATCTGTTCAATTCTCTGTTGACTTGCATGATGTCTGGCTGGTTGCCAATCAATTTTGTGGGTTTATTTATGCAGGCTCTGCTGGGTCGACAGAAACGGAGCCTATAACTTTGAGCACACATGCTCACGTGTGCACTTTATCGTCGAGGGACGGGTGAATAATTCAGAGGAAAGCAGCAGAAAGAGCAGCTAAGCAAAGAATCCCAGACAATGCAAAGCTCCCCTTGATGTGTGCGGTGGGCTAATGTGTCATCAGTTATCTCATAATGGTAGGCAAGTAGCTCTGGACCTCTGGGTCTCAGACATCTTAATCTTTGAGCCAATGTATATCCTGTTGCATCAGAGTGATTAGCTCATACCCTATTGTTCATAGGAGTCAACAGGTGTGCTTTATGGATACTCCCTCACAGAAAATTGATGCTAGTTACTCAGTACAAGAGCTTGCAATTCATTGCGTTTAACACCTGGACATCTCATGTACAATGAAAAAGGACCAATAAGCTAGTTCAATCTCTGACTGCACTGACTGACACAGAGGAGAAACCAATGGTCTAATCATCAAATCTTGGATCCCCAGATGTTCTTGGACTAAAGTTCCCAGAAGCCTTCACCACTAGTTGTGCTTGCCCAGATTTCTGGGAGTTGCAGCCCAGGAACATCCAGGCACCCAAGTCTGAGAAGCACTGGTCTAAGTGAGATCCCATCCATCAGAGCATGGACTGATCAAGGACATTCTTTAACATCAGGCATCGTAATGGAGGAAGAGCCTGGCTAGATTGCACCAGAAGCTTAACTACCCTAGCACACAAGAAATCCATCAGCCTGAAGTAAGGAGAACATCACCACCCGCCTGAGTTCCCCAATGGGAACTAAGGAGGACACCCCTGCTGCTCTTGGCCAGCATCTTCATACCAAGCCAAGCACACAGGTTTTGTCTGAAAGAAAACAGGGTCAGGCCTGGTTCACGCTCACACAGGAGATGAACTGGTTTGGGGCCAAGCTATCTAAAAGACCGCATCTCCCTCTCTTTATTTGTGTGTGTGTGTTGTGTCATTACAGTCGTGACCGACTATTTGTGATCCCATGTCCATGGAGTTTTCCTGGCAGGAGTACTGGAGTGTTTTGCCAGTTCCGACCCCAGGAGCCTATAGTACATGTTATTCCCTGGTGGTGTCCCATCCAACTACAGTGGGCCCTCGTATAACAACCAGTTTCTATAACATAACATCTGTACAAGATAAAAAAAATTCTGGAGATAGGGGAAATTTGCTTAACAGAATTGCCTATGGAGCGAATCCGTACAACATAAAAATGGTTGCGATTAGGGATTACTCTGTTTTCAATGCATTCCTATGGGAAATTTGTATAAAGGAAAATTTGCTTAACATAATTTCATTTGGAACGAATTAATTCCTTTCTACAAAAGGTACCACTCTACTAACGAGGGCCAACCCTGCTTAGCTTCTGAAATCAGGCGAGATCGGATGTGCTATTTGCAAAGAAAAAATCAGCTGCCCCACTACCAAGTGGTCTCTGGGCAGCATACAACAATATATTAAAATTACACAACAACAACATAATTATAAAACAATTTATGAGCCTTTATGAGCCTGCCTGGGCATTAATATCTTCAGGGGAGGCCTTTCTCTCAGTCCCATCATCCTTCCAGGTCCGTTTGGTGGGGAAACTCTGCTGCTGCTGCCAGTCTAGGAACTGCCTTGCAAAAAAGTGACTTTTCCTAAGCTCACGTTCAGCCCAACCTGCAGAGAAAGGATTTGCGGTTCTTAAAAGGCCTACTTTCTGGAGGTTTTATGTCTCTGCATGCGTAGTGCTGATCTTCCTTTATCTTAAAGTGGGCATTCTACATTACTTTCACCACCACCACCACCACCTTCTTCTTCTTCTTCTTCTTCTTCATCATCATCATCATCATCATCATAATCATCATCATCATCATCATCATCATCATCATCATCATCATCATCTTCTTCTTCTTCTTCTTCTTCTTCTTCTTCTTCTTCACCATCACCATCACCATCACCATCACCATCACCATCATCATCATCTTCTTCTTCTTCTTCTTCTTCTTCTTCAAATGCATGTCGAAGACAATATTCATTACATTTCGGTGGGATAAGTAAGAAGCCAGAAAGGTACTGTTATAAGAGCAAAAGAAACAGTAAGAAAGAAAGACAGATAGGGATTTTTAAAAGGAACTCAATTATGAAATGCAAATGTATGTGTTCTTTCAAAAAAGCAGCTATTAGAAAGGAAGGAAGCTTCTCTTTGTAACTCTAAAAAAATTGCAATTTTTTTTAAATTGCTAATAAAGCTTGCAATTTCAAAAATACATATCTATTTAGATGTCCGGAAGGGTGGGATAATATTCAATCCCAGTTTGGCACCAGCTGGAAGGAAAGTCCTTATTGTCTGCAGGGCATTCTGACTCTCCCTCTGAGACTCCTTGCTCCCTCACCGACTCTAGGGAGAGGCCCTCCCCCCCTCCCTTGGCTACCCACCTTCTACCGCCTTTTATATCAGACTCCCAGCTATTTCCTGCCTCCTTTTCCTCGGTTTCTTAACAGGCTTCTAGTTACAAGAAAGCTGCTCTTCCTGACAGATCGCACGCCTGATTCCCACTCTTTCTGGGCTGACCTGCCTGGTGCTCCAGATGTTTTATACTCCAACGCCCAGAATCCTTCACCACTGGCCAAGGATTTTGGGAGTTCAAAATATCTGGAGGGTCAAAGTTTGAGAACTAGGGCTCTGAACTACTGCACTGTCGTTTCTTTCTTTATTCACATTTAATTTTTTGTTGTACAAGTCACATACACCTTAGGCAGTGTGTGTGAGAATAAAAGATTTTTTTTAAAAAAATTGGTTTAGGATGGTATTGGACACCAGTGAAATTGAATAAAATAAATGGTAATTTTTCAAAGATTTGTTGGAAATGTGGTAAGGATGTAGGTACATATTTTCATATGTGGTGGGAATGTGAAAAGGTACAAAAATTTTGGAGATCAATTTTTAAAGAATTAAATGATATCTTTGAAAGGTATAAAGAGCCCAATTCAGAAACTGCTTTATTGTTAATATTTGTTAAGACAGATTATGACTTTAAAACTAGAGAATTGATCACTAATCTCTTGACAGCGGATTAATCATAGCCAGGGATTGGAAGGGGAACTATGAACTATGTATGGATGAATGGTATAACGAAATTTGGAATGTTGCCTTAAAATAAATGACAAATTGACGTGTAATTTAAAGATTAAGAAAGGAGAATCAAAATGAGGTATTTTTTTATGATATATGGGGTAGATTTATTGAATGTGTGCTTGTAAGAAATAAGGGTAAAGTTCCAGTGCAACAATCAGTTCAGTTCTGGATGGGAGGACAAGCAAAGTGTTCTGCTTGGTGGAGGGGGAGCACTGTTGTTCAGAGTTATTTTAATCTTTTTAATATATGTTTTGTATTTGTATTTTGTATAGTGGTAACAGTCTCTGTGCAAAAGAAGCAGAGCACAGATCCTGCTAAATGTGATGCCCACTACCAGGATTTAGTGCTCTTGCCTTACTTGCAAACTCTCCCAACTGAATCATATCCCAGTTTCAAAAGGTGACGAAGAGAAATGATTCGCTTACGGATCAGGGGCCGTGCAGAAAAGATGGAACGTTCCACACATGAGATGGAAGAGGAAGACAGAACAAAAGTTGCTAGGAGCGCATTTATACAATTAAAGCTAGTACAGCAACCCCCCCTCCGATTGCGGGGGTTATGGACCCACCCCACCCGCAATGCATGAAAATCTGTGATATGCGGAAACGGGAGGGGTGGGGGCCTGAGGGCGGTGCGGAGCCTGGGGGTGGCGTGGAGCGGCCCGATCCCCCCCATGTGGCCCCGAGGTGCAGTTCCTGCAGTCCTGCGATGTAGTGGGACCGCAGTACCTGAACCGCGAAATGGCCGGGGGGGGGGAGACTGTACACCAGTTATGTCTGTTCCTTGAGAAACCTGCTCTGGCCACGATGACTCATGCCCTAGTGACATCCTGACTGGACTTCTGTAATGCACTCTATGTGGGGCTACCGATGAAAAGGCTCAGGAAACTTCAACGGGTCCAAAAAGCAGCCGCCAGATTGCTGACTGGGATAGGGTACAGAGACTACACTACACCCCTATTAAAGCAGCTTCACTGGCTGCCAATCAGCTATTGGGCACAATTCAAAGTGCTGACCTTAACCTACAGAGAATATACAACCTAGGTCACAGTCCTAGCTACCTCAAAGACTGAATGTCACAGTATGAACTGGCTCAGGTGCTAAGGTCATCAGGAAAGGCCCTTCTCTCCATCCCACCACCCTCACAGGTACGTCTCGTGGGAACCCATGAAAGGGCCTTCCCGACTGCTGTGCCCAGACTCTGGAACTCCCTCCCACTAGAGGCCAGGACTGCCTTGTCTCTGTTGTCCTTCCGGAAACAGGCAAAGACCTTCCTTTTCAGGCAAATCAAAAAGCCTTCACCACCAAGGCCATAGCTAACGACCCATTCTTGATAGGTTTCAGCACCTTAGGCCATTGTTCACCTTAAGGCTAAGGATACTATTGTCTCCCTAACGAGCCTATTTAGGCCATTGTTCATCTTATGAGCCTAATTCAGGCCAGGGTGACAAGAGGTCAAAGCTGCCTATAAGATGGAGGATTTGCCCTAGCTGTATTCAGACCGATGAAGCTGTTTGGATGAACAGCGAAACGTTTCTATCTCTCAAAAAAAGAAGTCCAGTAGCCATGACTCAACTTCCAGATAAACTCACCTGGATGACTGAGAATCTTCACAGACTTTCCCTGAATGATGGACTACCTACGGTGTCTTTTTATGAATCTACCATACATGGCCACACAGGCTTTGTGTTTATCACCATTTATAACTTTGTGTTTATGTCTCTCCTTGTGTGCTTGCATTAACACTATATGATCAATTGTTAGTTTAATGTTGCCTTCTAATGCTTTACGATACTCCTCAATTTCCTGTTTCTCAAACTGACTGTGTCTTAATTATAATGGACTATATATTGTCTCTCCTTACTCTAAGCCGCCTTGGGTCCTTTTCCAAGGAGAAAGGCGGGGTAAATTACTCAAAAATGAATAAATAAACAAGAGTGTGAGTCTACTTGAGGAGAGCGAGTCTCGCTGAATCAGACCAACGGACCAATTCAGTCCAGCCTCCTGCTTCCCACCATGGTCACCACAAGAACATAAATGGCCGTGTTCTGGAAGTTTTTCTTCCTGATGTTTCACCAGACTCTGTGGCTGGCATCTTCAGAGGGCAAGGAGTTCAGGGAACTAGGAGTTCTCTCTGTGCCAGTTCCATGAGCTCTCTCTCTCTCTCTCTTAGTTCTCTGAGCTCCTTGCCCTCTGAAGACGCCAGCCACAAAGTCTGGCAAAACAACAGGAAGAGAAACTTCCAGGACACGGCCAAACAGCCCGAAAAACTCACAGCAACTATCAGATCCCGGCTGTGAAAGCCTTCAAGAATACAAAGTGGGCCAAATTCAAAGGAGGGCAACAAGGATGACCAAGGATGATGAGACGCAGTTTCTGTTTTCGGCAACTTCCAGACTCCTCCAGAAAGCAAGGGAATTCTAATCCAAAAAGTAACTTTTCAGAGGGCCATTTGGATCCCCCCCCCAAGTGCCTCTGCACTTCTTGAGTTTTCAAATACCAGCCAAGAAGTGGCCGTTTATTCCCTCAAACTAAGTACAATAAACAGAAAGATCCTACAGCCATTTCTTTTGAAATTCTCAGCTTCCCTTTCTCTGGGTCTCCAATGGGAGCGGTCTCTTCCCGACCTTCCTGCTTTTTAGACTGCGAGGAAAACTCCCTTCCGATCTAGCTTCAAAAAGAAACTCATTTGACTCCCCCCCACCTCTCGTTTAAGGGGGGGTTGGGGAAATGAACCAACAGCTAAACCGACAACTTAAAAGCTTCCTCTCCAATATGAGCTGTTTGACACTCCAGACTTTCCTTTGATCTAGGTGCCACTTTGACCTTGGCCTAGTAAGACTCTACTGTTCGGTCCTGATCAAGACCGCTGGCTGAGTTAACTGCATGAACAGCCCACAGAATTGACTGAAGAGCTCTCTGAACCAAGAATGCTGAAACCTTTCTCAATCATAACCAAAAAGACCCGTCTCCTCTGTTTCTCCACACACGTAACTTGTTGTTGCTCTGTGCCATCGGTTTGCCTTAGACTCGAGTTGACCTCATGAATCAGCAACCTCCAAAATGCCCTCAACGGCACTTATTGGCTCTTGCAAACTCAAGCCTGTGATTTAGGGAGTCAATCCATCTCGTATTCGGTCTTCCTCATTTCCTGCTGCCTTCTACGTTTTCCTGCATGACTGTCTTTCCCAAGAACCCTGCCTTGTCATGATCAGCCCAACAAAATGGCTTTTGCTGTTTAGGTTCCAGAGATAATTCCAAAGACGAAACATGCTTCTGAATGTTTACATAATTACACCTTTTTTGCCACTTGAGGGAGCACTCCTTCCGGAAAAAGATTTCTCTGAATGTGTGCCTGGCCCCCAGGAAACATGCTTATTAACATTCTGATGTGGATGTGAAAGGAGGATACTAGGAGACAGAACAACAGGTTGCCTAAATCTGCTAAACGAACTTATGGCTGAAATGAAATGCCCACCAAGGACTTTCCAGTTCTTAACATTGCAAATTTGTTGTTAACAAGTTGATCGGACAGCCATAATCCAAGAGATCAAGTCACAGTGATCAACTAAGCAATAAACTGGATTAAAAATTATCAAACAAAACTCCTTTCCATCATTCACTTTTTATATTCCTCTTTCCCATCTGCCATTAGTCAGTCTTTTCCCTCCAGACATGGATTGCAGTGCACTGTTGTTTTAAATGTGTTTAATATTGATTTTATTTTCATTTATAATACCTGTTTAGTTCTTTTAAAAAAATACTCATATACTTACTGCTTTTAGCTTATAAATACAGTGGACCCTTGTATAACAAACAGTTTGTATAACATAAAATCTGTACAACATAAAAACATCCGGAGATTAATTCCTTTATACAAGGTACCACTGTATTATCTTTTTAATGATGTAATCCATCCTTTTTAAGGAGAAAGACAAGATACAAATCTTTCAAAGAAATCAATGCATGGCAGTCCACAATAAGGAATTTTTTTAACCTTCTGCAAGTTCCTGAGCAAAAAAACCAAGAAATTGTAATAGATAACTATAGAATTTTATATGCCAAATATTGGAAGTCCGCAGAAATACTAAATCAACAAGAAATCTTGGAAAAACTCTTCAAAACAGCAGAGATGGATATATTATCGGATCTGTTGAAAGATAAAGACTCACAGAAGGCAAGAGACAGCTGGAAACCACTTTATAGCTATCATGAAAATCAGTTGGTAACTAAGGGTATTTGTACACGACCCCTAAACTCCGCCGCAAATGGCTCCCAGCTCCGGAGCTTAAAATTGTTTCCCCACCAGCTCCGGAGTTTACAGATAATTAAGTCCGACCACACCTACCTAAGCGTGTCCCAGCACACTTTTCAGGTACCTGCTCTCTGGAGGTGAAAATTCCTGATGCGGATATAACGTAGTGACTGCCGGGCTCTCCTTGCTTCTGTTTGCTCTTTTTTTGCCCCCCGCCCCTTTAAGAGATCTGAATGCAGTGCCGGGATGGCAGAACGGAGGTGAGCTGCATTCTTTTCTTCCTTTTTTCGCCCTCCCCTCACGCAGCCAGCAGCCAGGAGTGTGGAGGGGGTGGGAACGCAGGAACAGCGACAAACCCCTAAGATCTCTGGTCCGAATTTAAGTGGCCAGCGGATCTTAGGGGTCCTGTGAAAAGGCTCTTAATTGCCCCAGTAGTACAACAGAGATGTCACTGTTGGTGTCAAAATAATGGGAATATAGTATTGTAAACATGCCACATAAGCATTCCCTTTTTTAATTCAGAACCCCTACCCATTACCTGTTCTCTTTAGTTTTTCCCTTATGTGTTGAATTTTTTTAAAGGAACAATTTATTTCCAGTCTGTGGCTCCCTTCCAAAATGCCAGGGATCCCCAAGGGACCAAGGTCGCCGCTGATCAAAATGGCTGCAAGTAGAAGATGGCGCTGGTTGTTGTTACATGCCATCAAATCACCTCCAATTTGTGGTGACTCGATGGATACATCATTTCCAAATGAGTAATTTCTACAGGGCATCAAGAGGCCGTTTACCATGTTTTAGGACCAAAGGACTTCCAAAGAAAAAAGTATAATTGTATTCTCAAAGACTTTCATGGCAGGGATCTGATAGCTGTTATGAGTTTTTTGGACTATTTGGGCTGTGTTCTGGAAGTTTTTCTTCCTGATGTTTCGCCAGACTATGTAGCCGGCATCTTTAGAGGGCAAGGAGCTCAGGGAACTAACTAGGAGTTCTCTCTGTGCTCTAGGGCAGTGATGGTGAACCTTTTAGAGACCGAGTGCCCAAACTGCGATTCAGAACCCACTAATTTTTCACAAAGTGCCAATACAGCCATTTAACCTGAATGCAGGTAGCTGTGAAGGGGTGATGTCGGGTGCCCACAGAAAGGGCTCCGAGTGCCACCTTTGGCATCTGTGCCATAGGTTTGCCAACACTGCTCCAGGGTATAGAAATAGAATGGGTTCTTTCTATACCCCAGAGCACGGAGAGAAACTCCTAGTTCCCTGAGCTCCTTGCCCTCTGAAGATGCCGTCCACAGAGTCTGGCGAAATATCAGGAAGAAAAACTTCCAGAACATCGCTAAATAGCCCGAACAACTCACAACAGCTAAAAGCATAATTTCTGTCTCCTCTGAAGTCGGGGGGGGGGGGGAGGCCGTCAGCCCCTGGACCCAGGACAGCTAGGAAGGATAACATCAGACAACCACCCCATAAAGCACAGTCATAAGGGACCTTTTGAGTTAAAAAGTCATGGTTCAGTCCTCAAGAGTACTGGGCCTCCAATCAATACCCGTTTTCCTCACTTGCCCCTCAAAATCAAGACTATGTGTGTGTGTGTGGGGGGGGGGTTGCAGGGAATCCCCTTTCTCTCACATGCAAGATCAATCCCTGACTCCAGCAGAATTCCAGAGCAGATGTTTTTTCTACCAAAAAGTTCTTTCTGCCAAAAACTGCAGAAAGATGAAGGTTTTGTTTTGTTTTACCCAAAAGGCTGACTCCTCCAGGAGGTAGATTACTACAAGCAAATTGATCAGCAGCTGCGGAGAAAATAGCAACCTATGGGGGTCCCTGGAGGCAAGCAGATCAGGTTCACCAGGCCACCTGCCTCTTCCCCCAGTAGATTGCTGGGATTTGCAAGCCACGGATGTTCTAGCTCAGCGCCTCGGCTGCAAACTCAGGGGAGCAAGGATGCTCTCCTTGGACGTCAACTGGCCCTGTCTCTCGCTCAAACTGTTGTCACTGAGATGACATTTAGGGTTTATTAACAGTCTCCCAAAAGCCTGATGGCATATTGTGCAGCTAGCAGTCTATTTGCTACTGGGAATTTTGCTCTATGTACAAGCTCCCTCGATGTACAGTGGGTACCTTGTATAAAGGAATTAATTCATTCCAAATGAAATTATGTTAAGCAAATTTTCCTTTATACAAATTCCCATAGGAATGCATTGAAAACGGAGTAATCCCATTTTATGTTGTACGGATTCACCCCATAGGCAATTATGTTAAGCAAATTTGCCCTATCTCCGGAATGTTTTATGTTGTACAGAGTTTATGTTATACAAACTGTTTGTTATACAAGGGTCCACTGTAATTCTAACTTCTGTGCCAAGAGAATGAAAACAGTGGTGCCCTAAAATTACTCAGAACATTAACCCTTGTGGGTCCAGGTGGGACGTGATTGGACCACCATCCTTGTCACATTTTATCCACACACAAAAAGACCTACAACCCAAGCATCCATGATATGGTTGTTGTTATTATTACATGCCATGAAGTTCAAACGCACTTACAGCTACCCTAAAAGGAGTTACAGAGATATTTAAGGAGTCCCCCCCCCGCCCGGCTTCCCACTGAGATTCCATGGCTGAGTGAAGCTTCAAACCCAGGTCTCCTGAGTTCTAGCCTGTCACTTGATCCTACACACCTTTTTATTTTTTACTTATTTTATTTATTTCATTTATACAATTTATATGCCGCCCACTACCCAAAGGTCTCTCTTTTTTTCTAAGCTAAAAGGTGATGATCCTTTTCATTCTGCGTGTGGACCTCTCTGTGCATAAACATGTTTCCTTTCAAACTCGTGTGAGTGGGTATTCATGGTCTCCTTGTATAAATGTAACCCCCCATTAGCTGCAAAAGGTAGTCAGTCTCAGGTTTGCTTGCCCGCACAGGTGTTGTCCAAAGCGCTCACATTTCCAAAGACTTTTTAAAGGTTTGAGCACCAACAAGCATGCATTACCAGAAACTTCAAAAAAGCAGCTGCTAAATTTTTGCTTTTCTGTAGAATATTTCTTCATTTGTACTACAGTACAGCGGTACCCCGACTTAAGAGCAGCTCGACTTAAGAGCGGAAAACTGTTGGCGTTTTAACTGCCGCCTTACAAATTTGAGATATGGTCTGCTCGACTTACAATTTTTTTTTCATTTTTTTTAAACTTATTTTGTCAATTTTTTTAGATAGGTACCCCGACTTAAGAGTAGTTCAACTTAAGAGCGTGCATTTGGAACAGATTAAATTCGTAAGTTGAGGCACCACTGTACTTAGAAATGCAACAATATACAGGGTTTGGGTTTTTTTTTTTTTGAAAAATGAATCTCACACTTCTTTTTCAGTGTGGGTTGCAGAAGGCTGGGAATTTCAGCTGAGAACAACTTTCGGAAGTGATTGATTAAGGGCTGCCTCCGTGTGCATTTTTTTCCAAGCAAGAACTTGGGTATGACATTTTGGAAGGAGAACTTGGCTCCTTTGGAAACGCTTGCTCTAAACAAACCAGGCTTTGCAAACTAAATGAAGCAGCCGCTGCCTCGTTCGCAGACCTGACTTGCTTATTATGTAATAGTGCTGAAGATATTGGGAGAGGGAGGGAGGGAGCGAGGGAGGGAGGGAGGGAGAAGGGAAAAAGCAAAGTTGACATGGATTTTCTGGGATCTCAGCAGTTCGACAAGGCTCAGGAAAGTAGGTCACTCTTCTTGGAGAAAACGAAAGATTAAGAGCCAGCTTCAGTGAGGTTGAAGACCTCAGCAGAGAGGGATACAATTATCGCAAAACATACCCCCCCCCCAAAAAAAATCAAGTGACACCCCCCACACCAACGTCCAGCTATGAAGTACATGATGAGGAGCCTCCTGGCGCAGTGGCTAAACTGCTGTACTGCAACCGAAACTCGGCTCACAACCCAAGGTTCAATCACAGGCAGCAGGCTCTAGGCTAGTGGTGGCGAACCTTTGGCACTCCAGATGTTTTGGACCACAACTCCCAGAATTCCGAGCCTAGACTGCCAACGACAAAGGACTGTGGGAGTTGTGGTCCAAAACATCCGGAGTGCCGAAGGTTCGCCACCACTGCTCTAGGCTCACTCAGTCTTCCATCCTTCCAAGACTGGTAAAATGAGTACCACCAAAAGAGAGAGGGAATATTTATATCTTACCTTAAGTCCTTTTGGAGTGAAAGGCAAGAGAGAAAATAAATTGAGGTAATTAAGGTGTTCCAGTCCCCTAATCATTCAGGTTGCCCTCCTCTGCACTTTTCCCATTTCCATAATATCCTTCTGGAGGTATGGCGACCAGAACTGTACACAATACTCCAGATGGGGCCTCACCATAGATTTATAAAGAGGCAAAATGATATTAGCTGGCTTATTTTGCCTCTTTATACATCTATGGTGAAGCCCCATCTGGAGTGTTGCGTGCTGTTCTGGTCACCATACCTCCAGAAGGATATTATGGAAATGGAAAAAGTGCAGAGGAAGTACCAAGAAGATTCTTGCCAAGGTGTTTGCAAATTCCTGTCCTAACAATTAATATTTCCACTGGAGCAAGGTATGGTTACAAAATCCGAAAAGAATGCGGGGATTCTGCTTTCACCTGGTCTAGGGGTTGTCTTTGAATTCCTACACGAGGCACCCTGATTATGCAATGCAGAATTTGAATCTATCTCATGGGTTGTTGTTGTTGTTCAGTCGTTCAGTCATGTCCAACTCTTCATGACCCCATGGACCAGAGCTCGCCAGGCCTTCCTATCTTCCACTGCCTCCCGGAGTTTTGTCAAATCCATATTGGTTGCATCGATGACACTGTCCAACCATCTCATTCTCTGCTGTCCTCTTTTCCTTTTGCCTTCAATCTTTCCCAACATCAGGGACTTTTCCAAGGAGTCCTCTCTCCTCATGAGGTGGCCAAAGTACTGCAGCCTCAGCTTCAACATCCGCCCTTCCAGTGAACATTCGGGGTTGATTTCTTTCAGGATGGATAGGTTTGATCTCCTTGCAGTCCAGGGGACTCTCAAGACTCTCCTCCAGCACCACAGCTCAAAAGCATCAATTCTGCGGCGATCAGCCTTCTTTATAGTCCAGCTCTCACTTCCATACATCACTACTGGAAAAACCATAGCTTTGACTATCCTGACCTTAGTTGGCAAAGTGATGTCTCTGCTCTTTAGGATGCTATAGCATCTCATGGGTACTGCAGCTCAAACCTCTGAAGGGTAGACTATTGAGAGTCAGATCCTTCTTCCTTTGAAGCCTCTAAGAAAGAAGGCACTTTGCTCGTTGTCTCAGACTAACAGCTTTTTGAGGCTTAGAAAAAGGAAAGAGGTGAAAGAAAGGAGGACTCACTCCTGCGAAGAAAGGTCAGCTTTCATTCTGTGCTTGGGCAACTTCCCAGCTGGGTTACTGAAATCTGCTTTATGTGGGGCTCCCCTTAAAGACAGCTCAAGAATGGTCATCCATTCAGACTATGGCAGCTGGACATGACTGTTCACTGGGAGCAAGCAAATGTATTATACTGCTGCATCCTCCTCCATGCTGGCTCTCAGTCCCTTTCCAGATCCTGTTCCAAATTCTGGCTTGAACAGCTGACCGACTTCTACAACTTATGGCCAGGCACTACTCAGGACTCCCTTGGCCTTTTATGTGCCTGCTGCCGAGTTAAGATCATCAAAAGGGGCCAGGGAGATTGCCTTCTTAGCGGTGGGACTCCCTAAATTGCAGCCTGGTTTTCTCAGAGAAGTTTGCTTTGCTATTCTTTTGCCAACAGGAAAATACAATAGGACACACACACCCTGTATCTGTGGGGCATGGTTCCTGGGTCCCCTGCGGATACTGAAATCTGCGGATAATAGTGAATGCTAAATATATAGTATAGTAATGGGGGGATCTCGAAAAAACTAAGTATTTTAAGATGCATCACCTGAACTGGTCACTAGAAGACACCAGATACCATACTATGTATAATATTTTCAATCTGTGGATAAGTGTAATCGTGGATATGGGGGCCCTACTCTTGAGTTTTGGTTCCACCACATTTGATGCTTCATTTTAGCCCAGATGATTCTTTCGACGTAGGAATAGGAAGGAAGGCAACATGCATGCTAAGAAATCCATGGCTCCAAGCCTTTAACTATCCCTCTGCTCTTCAGACCACACAAGAGAAGCTTCTTGAACTTTCAAAAATGCTTAGGCCAGGCTTGTCCAAACTTCTTCCTTCCAGATGTTTTGGACCACAACTCCCACAGTCCTTTGCCACTGGAAATACAGGCTTGGAATTCTGGGAGTTGTGATCCAAAACATCTGAGGGGCCGAAGTTTGGACATGCCTGCCTTAGGCAGGTGGGCATCCCTCCCAGGTTGGGAGGTGTGTGTGTGTGTGGAAATGGCCTCTGACCTCTGAACATTGGCCACTCCATCCTCTGAGTCAACTGCCATACTTTATCTGTAGTGTGGAACAGTTTCTGTGGGGTTTGTGTGGCATTTCTTTCTATGGGGTTGACTACAGGAAGGCAGAATAGAAACCACAGTAACAACAACAACAACAATAACAACAACAACAATGTAGTAGTAATCTAAGTTCAAGAAGAGGCACAAGCAAGAGGCAGTGTTGGAAAACAGGAGGCTGACAACAAGCAAAAATAGGCCCAACTGACAGGACTGCAGATTTAGGCTGAATATCGAGAAGAACTTCTTAACTGTTTGAGGGGTACGACAATGGAACCAATGACCGTGTGAGTGTTCCAACACTGGGAGGCATTCAAGAGAAAACTGGACAACCATCTGTCAGATCTACTTTGATGTGAACTCCTGTATTGAGCAGGAGGTTGAACCTGATGGTCTCTGAGGCCCCTTCCAACTCCATTACTCTATAATAGGCTTGTCCAAACTTCGGCCCTCCAGATGTTTTGGACCACAACTCCTGCAGCCCTTTGCCATTGGAAATACAGGCTTGGAATTCTGGGGGTTGTGGTCCAAAACATCTGGAGGGCCAAAGTTTGGACTTGCCTGCTCTATGATATTCCAGTGAATGAATACTCCCTCTCTCAGCTGGACAGCCTCAGATGATTGAGGCAGGTAACTCACATTATGATTCCATTCAAATGAAAAAGATTATCTCTAATAATAACCTCGACTGTTGCCCTCCATATGGAGTGGGCGGTCTCTCCCTACCATACTAGCCAGGATGTCCAGTGGCCACTGTTGGTTAATAATGACACGTGTACCCCAACTCAATGGAACAAATACGAATGGATAGACCAAAGAAGAAAAAATGAGGATTAATGAGCCTCGGACAGCCTTGAACTGGAAATAACTGTATGAAGTAATCCCATTATTTTCACCCTGGGAGATGCATCAAAACGTTTAATGCCAGAAAATCAGCAATGTTATAAACAAATAAATAATAAACAAATAGAAAGCAAATGTTTCATTCTTCCTTGCACGTTCCCCTTGAATGAAGAGATGCTGGAATATGCTTTCATGCATCTTTGTCTTTGTCTTCAAGGCATCCTTTCCTTGCTCTCGGTCAAGGACACAAATGTGTCCAGTCATACAGCCGCCGTTCCCTTACACGAGGTGGCACAGAGCTGAACTAGCCCTTTCTGACTGCCGGGCGACAGAATCAACAGACAGCTGAGGACTCCTCAGGGCAAAGAGAGCAGCTGAACCGGGCAGCAGACTTCAGCAGACTTGCACAAACAATCCATCAGAGGCATGGCAGCGGAAGCAGCACCAGCGAGGACCAGCCTTCCGGGCACCTCCGGTAGGCAATGAGATGGAATTACAGAAAGTTCTGCACTTGCAGGAAGAGAATGGAGAGCCGCCCGTGTTCGAAAAGCTGTGTCATGTTCCACACCCTGTTTGGAGAGATGTGTTTCGGGTTTTGGCTAGAATATGTGCCGCTTCCAACTCGCCGGGAACTGATCGCAGACCCAAACAAAAACAAAAAATGCTATTGGGAATGTGCACTTCATGAAGTTTTAACTTCTAATCCGTGGGAGCTGTTTTTTTAAAAAAATGCATCCTAAAATATGTAAATGAAAAATTGCATAGATTTCAAAAATGCATGCACTGATGCTTTTAGCTGCTGAGAGAAAAATGCTTATGTTTGCAAATGCATCTTGCACTTCATAGTTCAGGGTGGCTTTGATTCAGATCTTGAGTACTGTCAATGATTTGAATCCAGGAAAATTGGGATTTAAAAAAATCATTACAATAAAAACATCTTTTTTTAAAAAAATTAAATTGGGATTTAAATCAAATTGATTTTTAAACAATTGTTGATTTTTATCCATCCTGAGTTGCACAGTTAGAAAAATATGCCTGGGAATGATTATGCTGAAAAAAACCCTACCTGCAATCTAGTACTTGCCTAGGTCAGAGGAAGATTCAAAGCAGAAATTAGAGACCCTTAAAAATCGAAGCTTTGCTAAGTCGTACAACTCCAATAAGATGTACCAGTGAAACATTCTGTACTACCGTCAGAGGGCCTTCCTGAAAGAGCCAATCCCTCAAGGAGGTGAAAGGGACGGCTTGTAGGAACAGGGCCTTTTCGGCAGCTGCCCCCAGACTGTGGAATACCCTCCCAAGCGAGACCCGCCTGGCGCCAACATTGATGACATTCTGGCACCAGGTAAAAACATTCCTTTTCCAGAAGTCTTTTAACCGATTATTGTGAGTCCTGATGGCCATTTTAGTGTTGTATTTTAATATATTGTATTTATTGTATTTAAATGTTTTATTGTTTTAATTGTATAGCAACTTGATGTTTTAATTATCTGAATTGTTTACTGTGATTGTGAGCCGCCCAGAGACCTTTGGGTAGTGGGCGGCATACAAGCTATATAAAATAAAATAAAATAAAATAAAATAAAATAAATGCTAAAATCAAAAGCCGATCTGCATCAGTTTTCTCTTGAATGTCCCTAGCACTGGAGCACTCGCCATCTCTTGAGGTCATGGGTTCCATTGTCATACTGCTCTAACAGTTGAGAAGTTTTCC
Source organism: Phrynocephalus versicolor (assembly GCA_023846285.1). NCBI lineage: Eukaryota > Metazoa > Chordata > Lepidosauria > Squamata > Agamidae > Phrynocephalus > Phrynocephalus versicolor. Next base: position 4,163,154 of record JAHTLZ010000161.1, on the reverse strand, counting down.
TGATACTCAGCTGAAATCTGGCTTCCTGTAGCTTGAGCCCATTATTAGGTGTCCGGTCACGAAGGGTCGGTCATGACTGTAACGACACAACACACACACACTCTGGGATGATAAAGAGCAGGTCCCGCCCTTCCTATGTATGAGTCCTGTTCCAAGGATTTGACAAGGGCTACCTTATCTCCTGATTGTTTTATTTTCTCAAGGCAAAACATGCCAAAATATTTTTGGTCATTCCTCAGAAGGCTTGGCTTCCAGTCTCCTTATCATTATTACATAAGAACCTAAGAAGAGCCATGCTGGATCAGGCCAAAGGCCTATCTAGTCCAGCTTCCTGTATCTGATAGTGGCCCCACCAAATGCCTCTGGGAGCGCATGAGACTAGATATCTGTCTCCTGATAGCACTCCCCTGCATCTGGCCCTTGAAGTACCCTGGTTTTAAGCCTGGATATTACACATCTCCATCATGGTTTGTAACCTGTGATGGACTTTTCCTCCAGGAATCTGTCCAATCCCCTTTTGAAGGCATCTAGGCCAGATGCCATCACCACACCCTGTGGCAGTGTGTTAGTCCACAGACTAACACGCTGGGTAAAAAAAAATACTTTTGTCTATTCTCACTCTCACAACCCTCTGTTTGACTGGATGTCCCCTAGTTCTGGTATTTTGTGAGAGGGAGAAGAGTGTCCCTCTATCCACTTTACTGATGTCCTGCATTATTTTGTACATCTGAATCATATCATTCTTGTTGACTTATTCTGAACTTGCTCCAGTTTTCTGGCTACCTTCTTAAAGTGTGCCATCCAGAACCGGACAACTGAGTATAGCGGGGGAGTAGTACTTCACGGGATTTGGAGACAATATAGTCCTTCTGTTAGTGCAGTCTAACATCACATTTGCCTTTTGTGAGGCTACATCACACTGCTGGCTCATATTTAGCTTGTGATGCACAAACACTCCAAAAACCTTTTCCCTTATACTATTACTAAGCTAGCTATTCCCCATCTTGTAATTGTGTGTTGGGCTTTCCCCCTCTATGTGCAGAACCTTACACTTATTCCTGCTAAAGGTTCAGACAGATCATAACCAGCCTTCTGATGAAATTGCTTATGACAATAATATAACATATGATTGAATTCAAACCTCCGGAAGAGAAAGGGAAGGGCATACTGCGAGAAGCAAAGTAAAACAGTAAACAAAATCATTTTTTTCTAATTCCCCTAAGAAAGGTAGTGATTGAGAAAACCTCTCAAATTGCAGTTGTTCATTAGAAGTAACCACCATTACGGTGCCCTCAAAGAGCGAGCATTATTGATAGAGAAACAGCTCATTAATTAAGCTTTACAGCAGCCCAGTTGGATGCTGTCTTACAGGGCAGAAATGTGATACAACGTACAAGGTTAAGTAAGATGTCTGTGAAGATTCTCAGTCATCCAGGTGAGTTTATCTGGAAGTTGAGTCATGGCTACTGGACTTCTATTTTGAGAGATAGAAACATTTCGCTGTTCATCCAAACAGCTTCATCGGTCTGAATACAGCTAGTGCAAATCCTCCATCTTATAGGCAGCTTTGACCTCTTGTCACCCTGGCCTGAATTAGGCTCATAAGATGAACAATGGCCTAAAAAGGCTCGTTAGGGAGACAATAGTATCCTTAGCCTTAAAGTGAACAATGGCCTAAGGTTCTGAAACCTATAAAGTATGGGCCGTTAGCTGTGGCCTTGGTGGTGAAGGCTTTTTGATTTGTCTGGGTACTGTGGAAAGCACACCCTGATAAGCAGCAGATAGACTATGCCGGAGCCCACCACCTCTGTTGAGGGAGGGGTTTTCAATGCTCACATGAATGGCCTCCCTTACTCTTCTTTCAAACCACCTCTCTTCTTTGTCTAATATTTGTACATCCTCATCTTTGAAAGAGTGCCCTTTGTCCTTCAAGTGGAGGTGTACTGCTGATTCTGGTCCTGAGCCGTTGCCCCTCCTATGTTGGGCCATCCTTCTGTTTAATGGCTGTTTAGTTTCTCCAATGTAGAGGTCTGAACACTCCTTAAGTAAGGTTCGGAACCCAACAAGACATAATTGTTTTTCACTTTACAACTGTAAACTGTTTGGCCTTTCAAAACCAAGGAGAAGACACGGCCTCTTGGTACCTCTGGCAGCTCTCTCTGCCTCTCTCCACCATCTGAACTACTGTGAGGTCAGAGAATATACACAAACATTCCAACTGATACGTCTGAAATGGAAGGTGCCTATCGCCAGCAATGGAGGTAGCTGTTGTGAGTTTTGCAGATTGTTTGGCCGTGTTCTGGAAGATTTTCTTCCTGACGTTTCACCAGGCTCTGTGGCCGGCATCTCCAGAGGGCAAGGAGCTCAGGGAACTAGGAGTTCTCTCTGCACACTGGGGTAGCTGTTTGGAGAAAAAAACAAAAGGCCCATTTGGCTGAGGAAATACTCAATGCAGGAATTAAATAAGACAGAATGATGGGAATTTACATCACAGAGATGACAGCCTATGTGCCAGAAGGAAAGCAGGAAACAGTAACTCGTGAGGAAAAATATGAGGCAGGAGGAAATCTAAATCAGTGCACCGGGACAGGAAATACTGGTTGCACTTTGTGCAAAAAAAAGGCAAGAAGGGCTGAATTTTATGTTATGGTTCCAGACCTCCAGCTAAATATTTTGCCTCAGGACTCTAGCAATGTGGACATTCAACGGAAGAGAACGCAGTACTTTCATCTCAGTTGATAGCAGATCATGCATGGGGTGTGTGTATGTGTGTGTGTGTTCTTTTGAGCTGTAACTGGGGAGGGAATCCCCCACAGTCCTTTCAGGTGGCTTAGACGGTTACTTTACGTCCATTCTCGTCCTGGGAGGAAGTTTGTTGCGTGTTGATGTCGGTTGCGGTCATGTGGTCTTCTTGCAGTTCTGTCCCTGGTCCCGTGTATGCACAGGCGTGATGGATGATACCGGCATGACTGTTACCGCACGTCATTATTCTGTGATGAGATGTGAAATTCCATGCCTTTGTTCTCCATTTTTTTTCAGCCCGACTTTCCATTTTTCGATGTTCCAAAGCCTTGCCTTCAATGCGTAATGGAGCTAAGTTTGAGGCATTTGTCTTTTAATCTCTCTGCACTGCATTGCTGACTCCATAAGGAATGTACTGGCGAATGGCACTTCGCACTCCTGCCACTAGATGGAGAATGGCATGTTGCGTGACGAGACCTACCTCACGGCCACTCGTCTCGGAACGAGAAGAGTGACGAGCAGATTCCCGAGGCCAGGGAGGGGAACCTCTCATCCCGCATAAATCGCAGTTCAGAGAGCGTGGTTGGGACAAACTCCCCTCGTCCTGCAATGGACGTGCGGTTAGATTACTTTGTACTGGTCCCAAGCAGGACTGCGAACAGCGATGAGATGGACGTGAAGTATCAGCCCCCCTAGCCCCATTTTGCACCAGAGTAGGGGAGCCACAGCCCATCAGAGCTGACAGGCACCCACTCTCAGCACACATCTGTTGGATGGCCTTGCTCCATTGCAGAGTATGTTCTCACTCACCTTAAAAGCTCTGTTATGGTTTCTTCTGACTTAGCAGAACATAACAAAATGAGTCACTAACAAGTGATGTAATTAGTAAGCCCTTGCGCTGAGTAACAGCAAAAAGACAATGAGTTAATTTTGTAAAAACGAGCAAAAACATACCAGCTTTTGAAACAAAGTTCCCCATGTTTGCTTGCTTCTCTCACTTGCCTCTGAGGATGGAGTATCATCCCAAGCCATGGTTTGTCTGTTTGGTTGTAACTCTAAACCCCAGTTTACACAAATGGCGGTTTGCAGATCAATTTCATATCATTATCTGAGATCCCGGTTTGATGGACGTCAGCACACCGAGATGGATCTGATCCTCTTAGTTTGAATATTTCAATATTTTGGTTCGCTGTTACCTCCCATGTATCTTCCCATTCAGCTGAATCACCATAATTTGTGACTTGGCAATAACCACAGTAACACTGAGTTTACAGTTTGATCTTCCATATTTACAACAGAAATAACTAAACCGCCCTTCACATTCATCACACAGTAGTGTCTGTAAAGGGAGCACAGTACAGGCTACCGCTGTGACCCACCCATGATATCAGACAAACCAGGGTTTGCACAAGCCACGATGAGCAAACCCTCTTGAAACCTGGTTTGCCACTCTGCTGCAATTTAACGTGCGACAGATAAGCCAGCACACCAAATGCTGATCAGTCTTCCTTAATGCTGTGCTGTGTTAACTGAGTCATGATAACTCCGCATTTTAAAAATACGGAAAGCCGTACCGTTAGGGGACAAAGTGACCTTAAGGGGAAATCAGCTGAAAAATGGATGACCAAGACAGTGAGTGCATATACTAGGGCTCCTCAAAGTTTTCAAACAGCGGGCCGGTCCACCACGCCCCAGACACCACTGGGGGCCGGGCCACAGTCAAAAAAAAAAAAAAAAGGCAACATGGAAAAAAGGGGGGAGGGAGGGGCAAGTGGCCTCCACTAGCCCCACTAGCCAGCATGCTGATCATCTGGGCAGTGGTTGGGGGGGAGTGGGAGAAGCGACATAGCCCACTGCTTTGAACTGCCTCAGCAATAGAAGCAGCTGCGGAGGCTGGCTTGCTCAGGAAGCAGGGGGTAGGTGGGGGGTTGCAATTGGTCCCGGGGGCCGGATTTAGGACCTTGGGGGGCCGCATCCAGCCCCGGGGCCTTAGGTTGAGGACCCCTGGCATATACAAACAACAGATCCTTATAGGCAATCTGACAAATCTCCTCTTGATCCCAAACAATTTTACAAGGTTGTGTGTGTTTCAGAATGTTGAAAGGTGAACCTTGGTGGTTTCAATCTCTCTCTCGTGCAAAACCTATGGCTTCCTCTGGGAATGAAGGCAGCTCCATTAACGTAAGCACTAGCTATGCACACAAGGCAATATGAATTAATCGTGCTGTCTGGCTGGATCATTTCCACTTAGAGAGCTTCGCTGCAGCACATTCAAGCAGCGTGTGTCAACAGATGGCCCGGCTCTGTCAAAACATCCAAGCAGCGGCAAAAGAAAGGGTGGAGACTTCCTTTAATTCTGCCCCTCCAGAATGCTGTTCACGATTGATCTGAGATACGGTGCCATTTTTAACATAATATGTAATTCTTTTCAAATATTTGCATATCTACTGTTTTATCTTCTAAACATTGTATTCTTAATCATGTGAGCTGCTTTGGGTCCTTGCTGAGAGACAGGATAAAATATACTTAAATAAATAAACTTGAGCAAGGTCATGCCCCAGTGCCCAGTGAAATTGATGGTCATGAGGTCTAGAAACATACTTAAAGAAAACAAATAGGTGCCAGAGTTCTCTGGGTACTGACACACCTCAGTATGTTTTTTCAAAACAGCTGCAAAGCTAGATACAGTCTAACTCAGAGCATGTAACCTAGCTAATTCCCAGGGCTGCTCAAAGCTTGCTAGGTTTTTCACCTTTGCCCAAAGCAAAGCATTAAGCAGAGGGTGGGGGTGGACTAGGTGACCTTATGAGACCCTTCCAGTTATTCCATGATTCTATGCTTGTGTGTGTGTGTGTGTGTGTGTGTGTGTGTGTGTGTGTGTGTTTGACCTCCACCCTCATCATAAGTTATAGGCACAGTTTTATCTTTTTGCCATGGTTGGGCTTTTCCCCAATATTGATGTATGACTAGGGGCTCAATGCCAATCACAAACACACAACCAGAGAACCTGAGCATAAAAATAGCAAATTTTTTAATACTACAATTCAACCTATGGAACTCCCTGCTACAGGATGTGGTGACGGCATCTAGCCGGGATGCCTTCAAAAGGGGATTGGACAGATTCCTAGAGGAGAAGCCCATCACAGGTTACAAACCATGATGGAGATGTGTAATCTCCAGGCTTAAAAACAGGGCACTTCAAGGTCCAGATGCAGCGGAGTGGTATCAGGAGAGAGATATCTAGTCTCATGAGCTCCCAGACGCATTTGGTGGGGCCACTGTGAGATATAGGAAGCTGGACTACAGTAGATGGGCCTTTGGCCTCATCCAGCATGGCTCTTAATATGTTCTTATGGACAGGCATGTCCTAACTTCGGCCCGCCTGATGTTTTGGACCCAGAATTCTAAGCTTTAGACTGCCAATGACAAAGGACTGTGGGAGTTGTGGTCCAAAACATCTGGAGGGCCGAAGTTTGGACATACCTGGACTAGATGGACTTATGTCCAGTGAGATGGACAAGATCAGGCATGTCCAAAATCAGGCCCAGGGGCCAAATACAGCCCGTTTTCAAATTCTGAGTGGCCCGCAGCTTCTTCTCCCCACCAGCTCAGCCTACCATACATCCCTACCAGCTGGCCCCTCCCCATACCAGACAGAGACGTCAGCTTGCAGTTTTGCGGTTGGCCTGCGCTCCCTGCCTCCGTCCATCCCCCTAGCCGCCTGCCCGGCCTACCCTCCCCTGGCTCCGTTGCTGCAGCGCCCTCCCCACCTCCTTGCATGTCCTAGAGGCTTGTCCAAAGTCCGGCCCGGGGGCCAAATGGGCTGAATGGTCATCCCTACACATTTTTACCTCACCAAATCTAGTCCTCCTTGCAAAAAGTTTGGACACCCCTGGACCAGATGTTCTTATGTTCATCCATTCAAAGGGGGAGTGTAACCAAGAAACCAGAAGGAGACCCAGACTTGCAAGGGTAGCAGTGAAGACATTAGAAAAGATCATCAAATTCTAAGGATATGTCATCGGAGACCAAGACCGAGATCATCCACGGTCCTCTCTTTCTGATCACCGCGTACAGGTCTGAGATCTAAACAGAGTCGAGAAAGCTGATGGAGGTGATGTTTGAAATATGGCGCCAGAGGAAAGCTTTATGGATTCCTGGGACAGCCAGAAAGACAAACAAGTGGATTCTTGGGCAAATCAAGCCTGAATTATCTCGAAAGACAACATTTTCAAAGCTGAGGCCCTTCTGTTTTGGGCACATGCTGAGAAGGCAGGATTCCTCCTGAAAAGACAATAACACTAGGAAAGGTGAAAGGGAGCAGGAAAAGAGGAAGATGGAATACAGGATGGGTTGACTTCCTAAAGGAAACCACAGAGTTGAGTTTAAAAGAGCTGAGCAGGGGAGTTGACGTCAGGACTATTCAGATATTGCTCATTCGTTGAGTCTCAGTACATCATAAGTGATGATGGCATATAACAATTTTAGTGTTTTATGGGTTTCATTACAAGCATCATTTTGTCAGAGAGAAAGAAAGAGAGAGAGAGAGAGAATTGGACAAGCGGGTTTAAGACTACAACCTCTAGAATCCCCACTGAACATGCTCAATGTGGGATTCTGGGTGATGTAGTCCAAAAACCAAAGTTTCCAAAGCTGTGTTCAAGATCTATGACAAAATCATTGGGGAAGGGGCTGATTGGCGGAAACCCACCCTTCTCTCTAGGCATGTCCAACGGGAATCCTTTAGAATAATACCCAAGGTGAGTTTCTTCTTGTTCTCAGACAGACCAGGTCAATTTTGCACATGTGCTAGAGGGTTTCCCAAAAAGCAGTGGGGTACACTGGAAAGGGACCGTGGGAGCCAGGGGACCTGATTTCGGACCCCTGCTTGAGTCAATCATACACCTCAAAAATCGTCTGAGACATGCCACTACGTCAGAAGTGGCTTGTGTGCACATAACAACAACACGGGGCTCTGCACCCAGAGCAGTGTTGGACAAATTCAGCTGAATCGAAAGGACTTGATCCAAGGTCAATCGAGTTGCAATGAAGAAAAGCATCACGGAGCCAAATCATGTGCCCTCCAGCTATCCTTCCTCACATTCCCATCAAGGATAGTTTCCGGAGCCAGACTTGCTCTAAAGGCATGAAAAGTCCTTTTGTTGACTGTTCAGATCCTGAGCGTCTTATCTGGATATCCCTGAGTGACAGCACTGGGAACAATATGTTTAGGACCACAAGTGACTCCAAGCCTTGTGATGGTGTGGTTAAACAGTTGCACTGCAGCTATAAGTAGGCTCACGACCTGGGGTTCAATCCCAGCTAGACGGCTCAAGGTTCACTCAGCGTTCCATCCTTCCGAGGTCAGGAAAAATGAGTACCCAGCTTGCAGGGGGACAATATGTAACCTGCATAATTACTTGTAAACAGCCCAGAAATTGCTTTAAGCGCTATGCGGCAGTATATAAGCAGCATGCTTTGATTTTATTTAAAGCCAGAGCTCATAATTCTGCTACAAAAGACCAGCCTCTGATGCCATAACAGGGATTGCCAGGGATTGCAGGATGGATAATGTCTGGCCATTTGGCATGGGAGGGCTTTTGTGGTGTTTCTGCTCCGATGTGGGGTTGGCCAACACTACGGATATAATCCTGCTTCAGAACTGTTTTACTGATGAAGTCTCAAAGAATTCATCTGAACCATGCCAGAATTCCAAGGACCTTCATCAAGTGCCACAAAAAAAGATAAAACATTGCTAAATCCAAGCTCCAAAACACAGGCCAGGACCCTAGTGTCATTTGCATAAGGTATGAACTTGCCAAAGCTAATCTGGAAGTTGAGTCATGGCAACTGGACTTCTTTTTCTTGAGAGATAGAAACGTTTCACTGCTCATCCAAACAGCTTCATCAGTCTGAAGAAAGCTAGTTGTGAGTCCTCCATTTTATAATCCGCTTTGACCTCTTGTCATCCTGGTCTGAAATACACTCATAAGATGAACAATGGCCTGAATAGACTTGTTCGGTAGACAACAGTCTCAATAGCTTTAAGGTGAACAATGGCCAAGGTGCTGAAACCCATAAAGTATGGGTCACTAGCTATGGTCTTGGTGGTGGAGGCCTGAAGCATTTTTAATTTGTCTGGATATTGTTGAAAGCACAGCCTGATAAGTGGCAGATAGACTGTGCCTGAGGCCCCCACCTCTGTTGAGAGAGGGGTTTTCAGGGCTCCCATGAATGGCTTCCCTGGCCCCTTTCTCAAACCACTTATCTTCTCTGTCTAATGTGTGTACACACCCTCATCTTTGAATGAGTGCCCTTTGTCCTTCAAAAATGGAGGTGTACTGCTGATTCTGGTCCTGAGCCGTTGCCCCTCCTATGTTAGGCCATCCTTCTGTTGAAGGATCCATACTTGACCCATACATGAAACTTGTGAAAGCACTCTTCTTTATGTTCTGCTGTGGTTGACCTTCCTTTGTCTCTAGGTGGATCTGTCACATGTCTAGCCGGAGCTTTATGGAAGCAAGAGGCAAATCTGTAGCTCCCTCATGGCAGCGTGTTCTAGTCCCGCTTTACTGAGAGGCAAGTCACTTCAAAAAAGGGTGTGATACATGAAGATCAAGCATTAAGATGTATTATCCACAAGAGTGGCCAAGCTGGCTGGGAGATTCTGGGAGCTGCAGCCTGAAGCAGTCATTATTCAGAGCTCGGCTCTGAATACCAGCCCCGTGGCGCAGTGGTTAAATGCCTGTACTGCAGGCACAACTGTGCTCACAACCTGGGGTTCAATCCCAGGTAGCCGGCCCAAGGTTCACTCAGCCTTCCATCCTTCTGAGGTTGGAAAAATGAGTACCCAGCTAACAGGTGGGGGAGGGGCAATGAGTAGCCTGCATACTGTAATTAAACTGTAAAACTGCCCAGAGACTACAGTGGTACCTTGTATAAAGGAATTATAGTAATACCTCGGATAACGAATGCCCCTGATAATGAATTTTTCGGATAACGAATTGCAATTTCCAGGTATAGGGCTGCCTCGGATAACGAATTTTCCCTATGGGCTGCCTTGGATTACGAATCACAATTTCCAGCTATAGGTCTGTCTCGGATAACAAATTTTCCTATGGGCTGCCTCCGATAACGAATTTTCTCTATGGACTGCCTCTGATAACAAGTTTCCAGCATGCATTGGTAAAAAAGAGTTATCCCAGGTGTCTGTGTCATATTCCTAGGCTCTGGAACGATTAATTGGTTTCCCATTCATTCCTATGGGAAACCGTGTTTCAGATAACAAATTTTTTCAGATAACGAATTGCCTCTGAGAACGAAATAAATTCATTATCCGAGGTACCACTGTAATTTGTTCCAAATGAAATTATGTTAAGCAAATTTTCCTTTATACAAATTTCCCATAGGAATGCACTGAAAACAGAATAATCTGTAATCGCGACCATTTTTATGTTGTACGGATTCACCCCATAGACGATTTTGTTAAATAAATTTTCCCGATCTCCAGAATTGTTTATGTTGTACAGATTTTGTTATACAAACTGTTTGTTATACTGTACGAGGGTCCACTGTACTTGAAGTGGTATAGGGTGGTGGTATATAAGTTCTCTACTCTCGGGATGTCCCTTGCTCTCTGTCTTCAGTTCAATTGTCACTCTTATTATAGGGCTCAACCCCGCCCACATTCTGGGATTGGCTGCCTATTTATTTATTTATGTACTTATTTCACTGCAGCAGTTCAGTCACAGGAACCGAACTCCCAATTTCTGGCTCTGCAGTTAGAGATCCAATCCAGGCAGTTTTAGCCATCCCAATAAAGACACTCAGAGAGCAGTTCAGAAACGGAATAAGACAAAAAAATCATTGCTTTGGCTTCCAAACACGTTGCATAAGACTGTAGCTTCAGGGTGGTTCTTTTAGTGTATTTGCAGAACTCCTTATGCGCCATAGGCTATTTTTTTCTAGGACTCACACTCCTAAGACCCAACTAAACCACAATATCAGCCATGAATTACCGAGTCTATCGTGTTCTCCACGGTGGGCTTTCAACCTCAAGTAGTGCATCATTTCTGAACAACAGGGAAACATTTCTGCGACAGAACAGGCAATAAAACGGCCACTTCTCTACGCAACATAAATTCTTTGTTAAAAGGGAAGGAGGGGGGAAAGGAGAGGCGTGCTCCAGGGGCCCATAAATTCCCAGATGTTTCGGAACAAGGAAGATTTGCCCCCAAATCTGGACCCCGTGTTTCTAATCCTCTGCAAAAGGTAGACTGTGTCTAAATGAAGATTTTCATGTTCCACTGATGTAAAGGTGGGGAAAAATTGCTGCATCACCAACTTCTCTCCTTAGAACTGCTGGATCGTAATCATCTCCTCCATCTGGTCATTCGGGGAGGTGGGGTGGGGGAAAAGCAAGGCACTCTGTACATGCTCAGGAAATAGCCACCTTTATAATTAATGCACAGCAATATGTATTGCGTTTTTGATGGGTTGTGTGCATCTTGGAGTAGCAGGAGACGGCAAAAGGATTTCGGCATCCAAGACCAAGGCTCCAGGGAGGGGGATGGATGATGCCACACTGCCATGGAGTCTGGCTACAGAACCCCATGCACTTCACTGGCACTGCCAAAGACTGGGGGGAGGGATACCTGGATGGGGGGATGAGGCCATCGCTATCTCAAATACAGTGGTTTCTGCTTCCTGCAGAGACCAAACAACAATTATCCAGTTCTATGGGACAACATAATAAACCACACTCAATAGCAGCATTGTTATTCTGTGCCACTGACCTATGGCAGCTCGGTGAATGAATCATCTCCTGTCCTCACTGCCCTGACCAACTCTTCTAGACCCGTGCATGTGGTTTCCTTTAGGAAGTCAATCAACCCCATATTTGGTCCTCCTCTTTTCCTGTTGCCAACCAACTACAGTGGTACCTCGGGTAACTAATTTAATTCGCTCTCCGAGGCAATTTGTTATCCAAAAAAATTCGTTATCCGAAACACGGTTTCCCATAGGAATGAATGGGAAACCAATTAATCTGTTCCAGAGCCTAGGAAAATGACACAGACACCTGTTTTTTTGCTCAAAACTCTTTATAATGTGCACTTTAAAGGTATAGATGCAATGCCACCCGGGATAACTCTTTTTTACCAATGCATTCTGGAAATTCATTAACCGAGACAGTCCATAGGGAAAATTCAAGGCTGTCCAATGGGAAAATTTGTTATCTGAGGCAGCCCATAGGAAAATTTGTTATCCAAGGCAGACGTATACCTAGAAATCGCGATTCGTTATCCGAGGCAGCCCAAACGGAAAATTCGTTATCCGAGGCAGCCCTATACCTGGAAATTGCAATTCGTTATCTGAAAAATTTGTTATCAGGGGCATTCATTATCTGAAGGAATTACTGTACAGTGGACTCTCGGATAACAAATGGTTTGTATAGCATAAAATCTGTAAAAACATAAAAAATTCCAGAGAGAGGGGAAATTTGCTTAACAGAATCGCCTATGGGGCAAATCTGTACAACATAAAAATGGTTGCGATTAGGGATTACTCTGTTTTCAAAGCATTCCTATGGGAAGTTTGTATAAAGGAAAATTTATTTAACAGAATTTCATTTGGAAGGAATTAATTCCTTTATACCAGGTACCACTGTATACTCAACTGTTTTTTATTATTGTCTACCATCAAGCTGCTTCCAACACAGGGAGACGCTATGAGTGAAGGACCTCCAAAAGATCCCATCCTCATGTTACATCTTCCTGTTCTCCTACTGCCCCGAACTTTCCCAAGTGATCTGCTCATGGTGGTTAAAGCTTATTACATCCCCCCACCATCCTAGCCTCTCCTTGGTTGCGATACACCATGTCTAAACACTGCTCTCCAGACAAACACATGCACAGATAACTTAACAGCTACATTTACCCTGACTTTCCACCAGGGAGCTCGTGCATGGTTCTCCACTTTCACCCTCAGAGCCTTGCAAGGTAGGCCAGGCTAAAATACTGTGACTTGCTTAAGAACACTCTGTAGGTTTTCATGACCAAGTCAGGCTCTGAATTCAGGTCTCATGCTTCTGTGAGCATTACACACCCATCGGCACTCAGAATAGAAATATGGGTAAACCCAACCCACCCATATAGAATATTTCATAAGGGCTTGCAATAATAGAAAAATGAATATAAAAAGAAAATACCACACATCTCTACCATCTAAAAATCGCTTGTGGTGCAAGGTGTGTTCTGTACACAGGCAGACTCACCACCCTCTTCCTATTTGTGGTGGCCAGGACAGTATTCAGATAAAACCTGGCCAGTTCCACATTAGCTCAAGGGTTTAGGTTTCTGGCTGCTTAGTGAGAGGTTGAGAGTTCAATTCCCCATTGTGCCTTCTTGAGAAGGCTTGGACTCAATTGATCCATATGGTCCCTTCCAGTTCTTGAATTCTGAGATGGTAATGTTGATAATGTGAAACATCCAAATTAGGCTTCCATATTTAGAATCATAGAACCATAGAGTTGGAAGAGACCTCAAGGGCCATCTAGTCCAACCCCCTGCCATGCAGGAATCCCATCACAATATTTCCGACAGGTGGCCATCTAGCCTCTGCTTAAAAACCTCCAAAGTAGGAGACTCCGCCACCCTCCTTTGGGGCAGCATATTCCACTGCCGAACAGCTCTAACTGTCATGAAGTTCTTCCTGATGTTCAAATGGAATCTCTTTTCCTGTAGTTTGAAACCACTGCCCCGAGTCCTAGTCTCTGAAGCCATGGAAAACAAACCTGTTCCCTCTTCAATATGACATCCTTTCAAATATTTAAACATAGCTATCATATTCCCCCTCAGCCTTCCTTTTGAAAGGCTAAACATTCCCAGTTCCCTAAGCTATTCCTTAGCTGGCTGGATAGCTCAGCTGTAAGAATAGAAATAGCATGGTGATGATGATGGTGATGATGATGATGATGATATGCTAGCTTTCTTTAAAAATATGTTTTAAAATATTTTTGGACATTTTAGGGGTGTTTTGGCAACTGTGAGTGGGGTGGGGCTTTGAATATTGGAAAAGTAAATAATTGCCCTTGACGTTTACCAGAAATAATGATTTACCTCTTTGTAAAGTGGCAGGAGAATCAAACGTTTCTGGAAGGTCCCTAACAGCCCTGCAAGAGCACATATAAATTTGGGAGTGATGCTTAAGCACATCTGATCTCGCCTGATCTTGGAAGCTAAGCAGGGTCGGCCCTGGTTAGCACTTGGATGGGAGACCACCAGGGAATACCAGGTGCTGTAGGTGCCTGGAGTAGGAACTGCCAAACCACTCCAGTATTTCTGCCAAGAAAACTCCATGGACATGGGGTCACAAAGAGTGGGTCAGGACTGTAACGGCACAACACACACACACTTTGCCTACACCCGCTGAAAATGGATTAAGCATTTGAACACGGAGAAACACGTTAAGCCCTCTCTCCTGATGTTCAACCAGCCCTGTGAGATTCGACGTTCAGCTGACATTCGTGTGTCTCTCTGGGCCCCATCCTTGGACTGGGTGCCTACCCTTCACCACGGAAATTAACAGCGATCAATTAACAGGCAAACATGGTTCGTCTCTTAACGGGTAAAGCTTTGTTCCATCCACTTTTAAACCCAAGGGCAAGAAATGTTTTCCAAATCTACCTGCATTCAATAAACAACACACAAAGCTGGTAGCAACACGTGAGCACCGTCAGTCCACACATGCGAATACACTCTTGTCTACGGCAAGAACAAGTGGCGTCCGTTTGAGGCATCAATATTAAGAAACGAGCTGTGATTTTAGCACAGCATTGTGAAATGAGCCATGAAATAAGCAACAGCAACCACCTCAGAACCGCAGAGGGGCCCTGTGGATGGATCGAATTCCCCACCTCTGGCTCTGGAGCAGTTCACTAGACAGTTCAAAGTGAATAAGCATTGCCTGGGGCATCATTTAGACGACACAATAAATCATAATAGTTCATACAGGGAAAAACTGAAAAAGGGAAAGGTTTCCCGTTGGAACAATCACTCATCCAGATATTCTCCCCAGTAGAGATGGGCACGAATCAAAAAAATGGCATTTCGTTTGTCGTTTGTCGGGTCCGTTTCGGTTCGTTTCCGTTTTTCGTGAATTTTTGCAAAAAAATCGTTTTCATTTTCGTTCGTTTCGTTACCATTTCGTTACCATTTATTTCAATTTTTTGTGATTTTTTTTAGGATTTTAAGCAATTCACTTGTATTGCAGTAACGGAAACGAAACGCACGGCAAAATTTCCAGTGTTTCTGTTTGTTTTGTTTCATTTTAGAGACAAAATTCGTTTGTCGTTTCGTTGCGTAACGAAACGAAAAAACAAAAACGGAAACAAAAAATTGTTCATTTCGTGCCCATCTCTACTCCCCAGTACCAGCCAGTTTACAAATTATCTCCTGTCTGCATTGTTGAAATTCAGAGTATGGTGTGTACCTAAATGCTGGAAAATTAGAATTTCAATCTCACTCCTTCTCAAGCTCTGGAAAAGTTACTTCCTTCAACTACAGGTGACTTGGGGGATTCTGGAAGTTATAGACCAGTGGTGGCAAACCTTCGGCCCTCCAGATGTATTGGACCACAAGTCCCACAGTCCTTTGTCACTGGCAATACAGGCTTGGAATTCAGGGAGTTGTGGTCCAAAACATATGGAGTGGCAAAGGTTCACAACCATTGTTATGGAGTTCAGTGGTTCTCAACCTATGGTTCCCCAGATGTTCTTGGACTGCATCTCCCAGAAGCCTCCACCACTCGCTGCGCTGGAAGGGATTTCTGGGAGTTGCAGTCCAAGAACATCTGGGGACCCACAGGTTGAGAACCACAGTTAAAGACCAACATAGATAGCCATAGCCAGTATAGACTTTATAACTAATGGTGTAACTCAGTGGTGGCCAAATTTCAGCACTCCAGATGTTTTGGACCACAACTCCCAGAATTCCAAGCCTGTATTGTCAATGACAAAGAACTGTGGAAGTTGTGGTCCGAAATATCTGGAGTGCCAAAGTTTGGCCACCACTGGTGTAACGTTACAATGAGCTATTAGTGATTACAGTGCTCCATTCATAGATGTTGGTTTGTTAGTTTGTATTCATTATATTTGCATCCCATTCATCTAGTGCCCAAGTACTAGCCCCTGAGGCCACAAAATTTACTTGGTGGTCTTGGACCATCCCTTGCATTCTAACCTACTTCACAGGAATGGGACAAATAAGTTACTTTCCCAAACTTGGTTTTAGAGCAAAAACCATACAGAGTAAAACTGCTGAAAATGCCAGAAAACAAAGCCCAGAGATGTGGTTACTCAAACCTAACTTAACAGCCTACAAATCAGTGGTGTCCAAACTTCAGCCCTCCAGATGTTTTGGACCACAACTCCCACAGTCCTTTGTCACTGGCAATGCCGGCTTGGAATTCTGGGAGCTGTGGTCCAAAACATCTGGAGGGCTGAAGTTTGGACACCCCTGCCATAAATCCTTTACATTTGCACCTCTTGGGTAGCCACAAAAACCCTCATTAAACCACTAAATAAAATTAAAACAATAAACAAACATCCACCAAACAGTGAGCTTTCAGTGAGAATTCATCTTTCTCCACGCTGTGTACCAAGTTCTTGTGTGTACTTCCAAAACTTATATGCTTTTATTAAAGTCCCCAAATCTCATGGCTGTTGGAGGAGCCAAGTTTGTGTCTTGGATGGATATCACCTGCTCCTGCATTCGTATTGCTTTGCAGACCACATGGTTTTTTCCTGCAGTTTTTCCTCTCTCTCCCCCCCCCCCACCTCCCAACAGTTCTGTGTTGCTTTGTTCTTTTCATACATTTGCCCCATGCAAAGCACCAAGTGATTGCTACTGGATTCATAAAACACAAGACTCTGGAAAAGCCCGGTCACAATTTGCGCACAGAGGACAAACAGGGGAAATAATAACATCTGAAAAGAGAACAGGTAATTCCAGGTACAGACCGCCCCAACCAATCAGCTGCACCTCACACACCTGTGGGGAGTTTTAAAATAATTTCCTTTTGAGGACTACAGCTCCCAGAATTCCACAGCCAGATTTGGGAATTCTGGGAATTCTCCTCCAAAATCAAGTTAGTTGCTCAACATTTTCCACCTGCAAATCAGCAACAGCTGCATAAGGAACAAGGAGTGTGTTACTTAACATCCATGCCACTGTAACTTAAAATTTTAACCACCTGGTGCTGAGCCACAGGGATCAAGAGCAGTGGGTCAGTTAAAAGGCCCAGCGCTGGTACAGAATCTCACCTTTATGTCAAGTTCCACAAAATGTTATCAGGCTTGCTAAGCCTTGCAGACTTTTTTGTTTTGTAAAATCTTGATTTTTCTCAAAGGGTTGTAAATGAGTGTTGTCTTACCCATTGGGCTGGTTTGATATCTTAAAACAACAACAACAACAACAACAACAACAACAACAACAACAACAACAACAACAACAACAACAACAACAA
>JAHTLZ010000161.1:4110136-4145879 GCA_023846285.1 Phrynocephalus versicolor | reverse complement strand
AACAACAACAACAACAACAACAACAACAACAACAACAACAACAACAAACCTCTTTTCCAACCCCTCAATTCAGCAGCACATTGAGAAAGTTAAGCGTGCAGCCAGAGTCAAATGCAGGGTGTTAAATGCTGGGTGGCAATTCATGGTATCCGGACCATCAGCAAACCGGGAGGGGCAACCACATCTTGAGGAGATACTTGGGACATCCTAAAATCACACGTTTTTTTTTTTCATTATGATTTTCCAGGCAGCCCCTTTTGCTGCAGATGGGGAAGGGGAAACTTAAGCTTGTCAAAATACTCCCACTTGGAAACACTGCCTCTAAGACCAAATTGGGGGGGGGGGTGAATACAGATCCTCAAAAGAAGAATGGAGCCGCCTACAAGTCATGCTCAGAGGCACTCTTGGCAACTCCTTCCATCACGAAACTTCTTCCAGGGAGCCCTAATCCGATCCCTGAAACTTCAACCCCAGAATCTGCTTTGGGCACCTCGGAGCCTCAGATCCAAGCGTTCCCCCCTGCGGAAAACTGCCGATCCGGGGTTGAAAGAACCGGGGAGATCCACACCATTCCAAGGAAGGCGGTGAGCCGCGAGCAAGCCCACCTAGATTCGAACTCGGAGCCGCCGGAGCTCAAACCCAAGCACACTCTATCCAGATTTCTTCCCCAGAAGCACAAGTTCTAAGGACATTTCATTCCTAACCACATTGTAATGGGATGATGCCGCCTCTCGGTCCTTCCACCCCCTTCCCCACGGCCGCTGGGGGCAAACGGATGCCCCGCATCTCATGCCAGATCTCCTCCATACATACATACATGCATGCACGCATACATGCATACATTTAATCTTTTTACTCCGCCTTTCTCCTCGGAAAAGGACCCAAGGCGGCTCACAATATTCAGCATCTGCAAGGGAAAAGAGGCGCTCCGCACCTCCTTTCCAAAATGAACAAATAACAACAAAAAATGAGAATTACTGCTTCCAGCTACCGCCCCGCCCGATCCAAAGCAGGTGCTTTCTCTTAAAAAAAAAGGGGGGGGGTGAGCGTGGTTTGTCATCGGACCCCTTGTTTTTCCCCCTTCCTTCCTTCTTTCCTTCCTCCTGCTTCCCGCCCTCCCCAAACCAAGCGCCCCACCGCCGCCTCTTACCGCAGCCGAGGCACGCCAGCAGCAGCAGCAGGAGGAGCTGCAGCGCCGGGCGCATGGTGGTGGCGGCCACCGCCGGAGCCCCTCGCCTTCTCGCGTGGCCCCTGCGCATGGGAAGAGCGCGCCGCCAGATCCGCCCGCGGAGGCTCCGATCCTGGGGGTCGGGTGGGGGGGTTGCGCTCGTGCGCGTGGGTTGAATTTTCGGGGAGATCCAAGGCTCCCCCTTCTTCTTCTGCAAGCCCAAGCCGACAGGAAAAAGTCCGTCGGTGGGGAGAATCAAGAAGACTGATGAGGTTGGGGAGCGATGCCCAAGCACCGGATTCTTCTCTCGGGGCTTTTTTTGCTCCGGGCAAGGAAGCGGTGGATCGCCCACCCGCCCAGCCAGCCAGCCAGCCAACCAGCCCGGGGCGCTTTGGCTCCCTGTTCCGAGCCCAATGCGGCTTCCGCAGGGCTTGCCGCAAAGCCTCGAGTCTCCCCGGCGCTGCCTCCGATGCGCTCCCGCGGCCGCTGGTGCCGGGACTGAAGTCTTGCAGAGCGAGTTCCCCGGGACGCGAGAAGGAGAGGGGGGGGGGGACGCGCGCGCCGGAGCAGGTGGGGCGGGGGCGGCGGTGTGTGTGGGGGGTGGGGGGGGAACGACAACTTAGCGCGGCTTAGCCAATGGCGCTTCCTCGGGCTGCCCCCCCCACCTCCCATCCCGGTCCCTGAATGGCTGGAGGGTTCCTCCCGCTGCCATTGGGCAGCGCCGCCGTCTGTCCAAACGGGGTCCCACCTACCCCACCCCACCCCTCTTGCCGCTGGACCCTGAAGGGGAGGAGGGGGTTTGCGAGAGGGAAAGCGGGAGGGGGACTAAAGAACCCAGTGAGAACTTTCGCCCTGCAGAGCTGCAAAAGGGACCCCTAGGGGGCATCTAGTCGAGCCCCTGTCAAAGAGGCCCAGGTGGGGGAATCGAACTCCATCCCCACCCTCTGGCTCCAGTAGACCTGAACCAGGGAGCGCTCCAACCAGCCAAATTGCTGAACACTAATTGGGATGTTTCAGATCTTCCTCGTCACCTAATGTTAATATTTCATGGAGGAGCTGTTTTACTAGATTGTGTTCAATTATTGTTGCAAGCCGCCTTGGGTCCCTTGGGGAGAAAGGCGGCACAGAAATAAAGTTTATTGTTATTTCAGCTGGCCTTCCTGACCTAGTGATTCCCCACTATGCCCATTATATATTTTATATTGTTTGGAGATTCTTTAAGAACATATAAGAACATAAGAAGAGCCCTGCTGGATCAGGCCAAAGGCCCATCTAGTCCAGCTTCCTGTATCTCACAGTGGCCCCACCAGATGCGTTTGGGAGCGCACGAGACTAGATCTCTGTCTCCTGATCCCACTCCCCTGCATCTGGCTCTTGAAGTACCCTGGTTTTAAGCCTGGAGATGACACATCTCCCTCATGGTTTGTAACCTGGGATGGACTTTTCCTCCAGGAATCTGTCCAATCCCCTTTTGAAGGCATCCAGGCCAGACGCCATCACCGCATCCTGCGGCAGGGAGTTGTACAACCTGCGTTTTGGGCTGATCAAGAACAGATCCTGCTCCTCCTCTGGATGAGAGCCCTTCAAATATTTGAAAAGTGCTACCATATCACCTCATCATCTTTCCTCTAGACTAAACATCCCCAGTTCTTTCAGTCTTTCCTTCCAGCACACTGATCATCCTTTTTTTTTTTGCCAGCATCTTTCTTGAAGTGTGGTGTCCAGAAGGTAATACATAATATTCAAGGTGAGCCTTAACTGCTGCTGAGTAGAAGGTGATGATTACCTAATGGGATTTGGAAATTATACTTCTGTTAATGCAGCCTAAATGGATACACAATCACCATGACAGCTGCAACACCTTGTCTGTAGCCTGGGACAGAACAAAAATTTGGCTGGTATATTTTTTCCATTAAAATGTAGGTTTCTGAAAAAAAGTAGATTCCTAAAATTGTAGGCCCAAACCCTGTTTTAAAGAGTGGCATCAAAGTTGCAACTTTTTTAAAAAAATTAATATCCCTAGGAAATATGCACAGATGCCTACTAAATGCATAATTCATTGCATGTGTGATTAGTATTTTAATAGTTTCAGTTGTCTTTGCTTCTGCCCTAGGAGAAGAAAAAATAATACAAAAATGTGTTATAGATAAACTGAGAAGTGCTAAAATATTAAGTAAAAATGGTTTCCAAGGAAAGGTTAAAATTTGTCTGAATATAATTTTACATGATTTTTTTTTGTTCATCCCTCACCAGAAGAATAGCAGCATCGAAATAAAGCAAACAAAGCAATACATAAATGTCATTGCACGGCGATTCTGTAATAGCAAAATTCAATCCCATCAAAGTTCGGTGAGCCTCACTCCCCGGTGAGTAAGTATAGGATCACAACCTTGCTTATTTATTGACTGGGCTTCTCCTTCTGATGCAGTGGTTCCCAACCTGGGGGTCGGGACCCCTTTGGGGGTCGAACAACCATTTCATTTTAGGGTGCCGACCAGGCCACCCCTGGGGCCCGGTTGGTACTTCTTTTTTATTTTTTATTTTTTATTTTTTTTAACTTCCAGGTTTGGCTCCACGCTACAGCTGTAGCGCAGGGCTTTTTCCCCCTTTCAGTGCCGACCGCGCGGGCCCTGGGGCCTAGTCGGCGCTAGTTTTTTTTTAAAAAAAAATTAAAAGATTTAAAGTGCCAACCAGGCCACTTTAAATTTTTTAATTTTATTTTTATTGGGTTTTTTTACTGCTGACCACGTGGGCTGCACTACAACTGTAGTGAGGCCGTCGGCTTCCCCCCCCAGTTGCCGTCCCTGATGGATCTCCAGACCAGCACCTTACTGCCCTCTCTTTCCTCTCTTGGTGGCAGTTGTTTGCTTGCTGTTGATCTGTTCAGTTGGTTGCTAAGTAAGGAGGGCAGCAAGGAAGGCAGCACACAAAAGCCTGTAATTCCAAGCCACTGATGAGCAGTGAAATCTTTTTCATTTCTTCTCCTACCAATGTGTCATGGTGAGTTATTGTGATGATAAATGCCAGTTAGTGAGAAAAGGGGTGAACTCTGGGGAACTTGTAGCTATTTTCCACTGAGAATCTCTGTATTGCTGATGCAAACCAATAGGATTTTTCCCAGAGATTCTGCAACTCTGTCCAACAACAACAACAACAACAACAACAAATAAGATGAATGTTGCAGTGTTGTCTGAAAATACCTAACAAGTTTTGCTGCAAGATTTCTGTGATATTGCCCACTGACACCCACTTAGTCTCTGCTTTTACACGACCCCTAAAATCCGAGGCAAAGGGCTCCCAGATGCGGAGCTTAAAATGGTTTTCCCACCAGCTGTGGACTTTTAAAAAAAATTAAGTACGACCACGACCACCTAAGCGCGCCCCAGAGCATTTTACAAGTACCTGGTCTCAGGAGGTAAAAAAATTTCCGATGCGGATTATAAAGCTGTGGATGCCAGGCTCTCCTCACCTTCTGTTTGTTTTTTGTTGTCCTCCTGCCCCTTTAACAGCCTGGAATCCCTACGGGGCTGCTCCACAGCAGATGGAGGTGAGTGGAGGTGAGCCTGCATTCTTTTTCCCCTTTTTTTCACCCTCCCCTCACCGCAGACAGGAGCAATGGAGTACGAAAGGGTGGGAACACAGGAAGCAGAACAAATGACCACGATCTCTGGTCCGAATTTAATTTGCAAGATTTTAGAGGTCATGAGATGTGGTTTACGGTGTCACCAGGGTGCAGCTGACACTCGTCTCTGTCTCTTCTTTTCACCCAAACTAATCTTTTAGAAGGTTTCCCTTCTATTTGAAATCTGTTAAGGAATCCATCACCCTCCAGCCAGGAGCTAGCCTTTTTCCTTTTTGACAGTGCTAATTGAGTGCCCATTGAAGGCTTCCAGCCAGAGCTCTCAATTGAGCACAAACTCTGCTCCCAGTACAAGGCAGTACGAAAAATAAATCTTGCTCTTACGAAGTTTGAAAAGGAGATAAACGTCTTGGGGTGGTAGTGGTGGTAAAAAAAATAAAAATAAAGGGACTATCATGCAGCAGGTGGTGGGAAATGCTGATCATATCAGTGCTGAACCCAAAACTTAAAGGAGGTTTTAAAAATGTGCCATCTGGAAGATCCCTGTGTCATTCCAGCAAACTGTTGGGAGAGTACAGTGTTTTTCTCCCTTTAATTCCATAACTCAAAAAGTGGCATGTTTCTAGCTAGTTTGCGTATTCATTCGTTCGTTCGTTCGTTCCTTCCTTCCTTCCTTCCTTCCTTCCTTCCTTCATTCATTTATATCTTGCCCAAATGGCCACTCTGGACTGTTGTTCTGAATTGGTGAATGTTATTTTGGCTTGTGGCTGTGCTTTACCGGCTTTTCCTTGGCAACTTTCTTCTGCACCCAGAGAGTAGCAATGACCCCAAGTGCATGGAGCAGTAAATCTGGTCAGAGCTTCAGTATGAGCTTGGCAGGAAGCATCTGTCCTGCTCAAATGACAGGATTTGGCACAGGGTTGGCTTGGCTCTTGTAAAGTTCGGACCAAAACCCCACTTTGCCTTCTCTGCCCCTGCAAACCTGGGGTTGGCATCCCCACCTGACGGTGCCAATTAGATCGTGCTGTTTTAGCGGCCACTTGTGCAGAGGTGTTTTTGGAGAAGGCACGAGGAGGGAACAAACGTTGTATAAATAAATAAATAAATAAATAAATAAATAAATAAATAAATAAATAGGGCTCCTAGCCTAAATGTGCTGTTACTCGGTGCACTCATCCATTTGGGTCCTGTGAGTAATTGGGGTTAGGCTTACGAGGAAAGGCTAAAACATTTGGGGCTCTTTGGTCTAGAAAAAAGGAGCCTGAGGGGGATATGATTGAGACACAAAATAATGCAGGGCATGAGTAAAGTGGATAGAGGAACGCTCTTCTTCCTCTTACAAAATACCAGAACTAGGGGACATCCACTCAAATTGAGGGTTGGGAGAGTAAGAACTGACAAAAGAAAATATTTTTTCACCCAGCGCGTTGTAAGTCTATGGAACTCCCTGCCACAGGATGTGGTGATGGCATCTGGCCTGGATGCCTTCAAAAGGGGATTGGACAGATTCCTGGAGGAAAAGCCCATCACAGGTTACAAACCACGATGGAGATGTGTAATCTCCAGGCTTAAAACCAGGGTACTTCAGGGGCCAAATGCAGGGGAGTGGTATCAGGAGACAGAGATCTAGTCTCTTGGGCTCCCAGAGGCATTTGGTGGGGCCACTGTGAGATACAGGAAGCTGGACTAGATGGGCGTTTGGCCTGAGCCAGCATGGCTCTTCTTATGTTCTTATGGTCTTATGGCCGCAGTGCTAGGAACCTCTGCCCGGTGAAGGGCGATTTTGGAAGACTTGGATGTGAATCACATCTCTTTTAATCTCTTCGTGCCTGGAGCTCGACACCCAAGGGTCATAAAGGGTGGTGGAGGAGATAAACCGAAAACAAGACCTGTACATTTTCAACATCCTGGAATCTACGGTTGGGCTGGGTATCCAGGCCCCGCTCATTTAACTGCCTGTCTGAGCTCCCCAGTAATCCTAGGTTATTGAATGTCATCGCCTGCCCACTTAAAGCAAAGGGGCTCGAAGTAATAATGTTTGGAATTCAAAGGCAGGATTAAGGGAGGAAGATGATCACACAAGGACATCACTCTTTCTACTACCCACCTTCAGCGGCGAGCCAAGAGGAGGAGCATTCCAGGCCGCCTGAAGGGTCAGGGTAACCAGAGGGCTATCGGTGTGGGCGGGAGAAAGGGGTGGGGAAGAAAAACATGCCTCCAAGTTGACATCAAGGTGATGGATTTCCTCAACTTGGCAAAGGGGGAAGGAAGGTATGCCGTGGAGTGGGGCGGGAGGCCTTCAAATGGAGGCTTATCATAAACGAGAAAAATAAAATAAAATATTGATTGCCCCAATTCATTATTTGGGACTGCCTTTCCCAGGAGCACAATTCAGGGATAAACTTTGGGAACTTTCCCCAAGCTGCTGGCCACTTAAATTCGGACCAGAGATCTTAGGGGTTTGTCGCTGTTCCTGTGTTCCCACCCCCTCCGCACTCCTGGCTGCTGTCTGCGTGAGGGGAGGGATAAAAAAAGGAAGAAAAGAATGCCGCTCACCTCAGTTCTGCCCTCTCCCTTTGCTCCCCGCACTGCATTCAGATCTCTTAAAGGGGCGGGGGGCCAAATAACAATAAACAGAAGCGAGGAGAGCCCAGCACTCACTACGTTATATCAGCATCAGGAATTTTCACCCCTGGAGAGCAGGTACTTGAAAAGTGCGCTGGGACGCGCTTAGGTGGGCGTGGTCGCACTTAATTTTTTGTAAACTCCAGAGCTGGTGGGGAAACAATTTTAAGCTCTGGATCTGGGAGCCATTTGCCGCGGATTTTAGGGGTCGTGTGAAAAGGCCCTATGTTGTCCTTCCGGAAACAGGCAAAGACCTTTCTTTTCAGGCAAGCTTTCCCCGAATGAGGGACTACCATGTGTATTTTATATGAATCTATGGGTTCACATAGGCTTTGTAGAAGCTTCAGAGAGGGTAGCCATGTTAGCCTGAAATTTCCTTCCCTCCTTGCCAAGTTGGGGAAATTTTAAAGAATTTGAGGCAAAAATCAAAGAAAAACAAAAGAAAACAAAGGACACAAACATGTGGCATCTGAAAGAGTAACTCATATTTTAATGTAATGTTTCGTGCACATGTGCACTTCTTCAGACATATAGCAGCAGAATGAGGTGTGAAATAAAATATGAGACGGGATACTTATGACTACTTATAACTGTGTTGCTTTAATGTGATGTTGTCTATTAATGCTGTAAGATGTCCCTCAATTCCTTGTTCTCAAATACTTGAACATGTGTTAATTGTACTGGACTGTATATTATCCCTCATTACTGTAAGCCGCCTTGGGTCCCTTTCCAAGGAGAAAATGGTGGGATAAAAATACTCTAAAATAAAATAATAATAATAAATGCTCAGTCTTAGGTGGACTCAAGTCACAGGACTCACCATCAAGTTGGACTTAAGTCCCGCTGCTGATTTGATTTGGCTTCGACTCAGTTCCCCCCTCTCCCCAAGTGACCTGGACTCAACTTGAGACTCTCAGAAACTACCCATCCTCCCTTTTATTCTGCGGGAGGGGGAGAGCTTGGTTTTAGTAGGGACTCAGACTTGGTACTGAAGACTTAGACTTGGGACTTACACCCAAAGTGTTGCCGAAATTCCTGGATGCTATTTGAGTTTGGCTGGGTTTGCATATCCAGCTACCTGGAAATAAATCCTGTTGGGGTTTGATTCTGAGGATCCACAATTCCAAAGCATAGAATCATAGAATCATAGAATCATAGAGTTGGAAGAGACCTCAAGGGCCATCCAGTCCAACCCCCTGCCATGCAGGAACCCGGATCACAGTATTTCCGACAGGTGGCCATCCAGCCTCTGCTTAAAAACCTCCAAAAAAGGAGACTCCACCACCCTCCTTTGTGGCAGCATATTCCATTGCCAAACAGCTCTAATGTTCAAATGGAATCTCTTTCCCTGTAGTTCGAAACCATTGCCTCGTGTCCTAGTCTCTGAAGCCATGGAAAACAAACCAGACCCTACTTCAATGTGACAAACCAATGGTTGATGTTATTTGCTTAAAAAAAAGTATCACTTAGATTTAAACTGGTTGTAACTGGTGGCGTGAGCATCCCAACATTCAGCCTTCCACACACTGATCTCCCCTGATCTTGGAAGCTAAGCAGGATTGATCCTGACTAGGACCTGGATGGGAGACAACCAGATGATGCAAGGGACCTCCAGGTGTGGGCAGCCACTGATGGTAGCTGTCAATAAGAGTTGACCACAGTGGGCTAGATCAGCAGTTCCCAAGTTTGGGTAACACAGGTCTTCTTGGACTGCAGTTCCCAGAAGCCTTCAGCACAACTTGTGCTAGCTGGGGTTTCTGGGAGTTGCGGTCCAAGAACACCTCAGTTACCGAGGGTTGGGAATCACTGGGCTAGATGGACCAAGAATCCTACTCAGCACATGGCAGCTTCTGCCTTCCCGCTACATATGGAGAACAACTGTGTTCAGATACTAAACAGGCCAGTGAGTGAGAAGCACCAGTGCAGCTGTGTTGTGAATTTACAGAAACAGAACTCCCTCAATGAAAACCCAATCAGTGCCTGCAAGTGGCAAGTCCAATAAGAGGAAAGCCAGCCGGTTCCTGGAAAACAAACTTCATGACTTGTGTGTGCACAGGATCTTTTTTTTTTTTCAAAATACGAATTCAGTGATTTTTGCATGACAAACAGTATTTTTGTAAACAAACGGATCCTCATTCCTCACAGTTAAACAGCCGGCCTTCAAAGCCCTGTTTGCATTCTATCCTTCCACAACTTTTAAATAAACCTACTTCAGGGACACCCCCATGCCCATGCGCTTACCTGGAAACTGTCGGGGTGGGAGAAAGGGGGCCATTCCTTCCGGCAAGGTCTACTCATGAGAAAGACACCCTCCTGATTGAATCTGACCAGTGCAGGCATTTGGGAAGTCAATTTCGCTTGGAGGCAGAGGTGCCAAAGCTTAGAAAATTTAGAACAAGTGATTTTAACAAACTTGAAGGTAGGAGGAAGGCGAAACTGACAGCTTTGTCACTCACTGGCCAAAATCCTAATGTTTAGCTGTAAATCACATTAAATTACACAGGCTAATTAAATCAATGGGGATTTAAGGAGTTATTTCTCTGTAAGTTCCATTGATACAAATGTAACTACTCTAATGAAACCGTATTAGGCTAAAGGAAGTCACATTGAACCAATGGAATTTATTGGGGCAGTTTACTCACTAAATCTACATTGATTCAATAGCCCTCCTCTAGTGCAATTTACTACACTAAGCAACAAGATTTTGGCCACTGCAGCAATCAGCACTAGAGATGGGCACGAATAAAAAAACAATGGCATTTTGTTTGTCATTTGGAGGGTCTGTTTCGGTTCGTTTCCGTTTTTCGTGAATTTTTGCAAAAAAATCGTTTTTGTTTTCGTTCGTTTTGCTACCATTTTGTTACCATTTATTTCATTTTTTGTGATTTTTTTTAGGATTTTAAGCAATTCACTTGTATTGCAGTAACGGAAACAAAACGCACGACAAAATTTCCGGTGTTTCTGTATGTTTCGTTTCATTTTAGAGACAAAATTCGTTTGTCGTTTTGTTGTGCAACGAAATGAAAAAACGAAAACGGAAACGAAAAATTGTTCATTTCGTGCCCATCTCTAATAAGCACTCTAATGTCCATCTCTAAAAATAGAGCTCTTCTAACAGATGGCCTGGAAAAATCACCCATTACAGAAAATTTGAATCCCCTTCTCAGGAAAGTGTTTACGTTTCTTTAAGTAATGCCATTAGTCCCTTCCTAACCATTGCAGTTGCCTTTTTACATGGCTGTAAAGATGGCAGAAAAATCACCTTACCTTTGTTTCTGATGAATGGACCAACAACACAGAGGCCCACCATGAAGATGTAGTCTCTGCCGGACAGCACATCAGCTTATTCCCAAAGAATGAGCAATATGTCTGCGAAGATTCTCAGTCATCCAGGTGAGTTTATCTGGAAGTTGAGTCATGGCAACTGGACCTATTTTTCTTGAGAGGTTGAAATGTTTCGCTGCTCATCCAAACAGCTGTTTCAAAGAAGTCCAGTTGCCATGACTCAACTTCCAGACAAAGAATGAGAAAATCTAAAGGATAATTTCCTTTTTCTTTGGGCTGTGTGTGAGAGATAGACATATCCTTCTTGTTGGTTTCCTCCTTCTCTGGGAAAGCTGAGGGACTCTTACCCTGATCTATTCCTCTTTTTAAGACCACAGGGGGACAGCTTTGGAATGTCTCAATGGCCAGGTGTTTTTTTTTTTAACTGTAACATCTTCCACAGGCTGCGTGGATCATCAAAATGGGAAGAATGGGAAAAAGAAACAAATGAAAACAAACAAACAAAACCAGGAAGTGTTTAGAAGTCCATTTTTTTTTTTAGTTTTACAAAATGTGTTTAAAAAGTGAACCTGCATTCAGGGGAAACATCTTTGTTGAGGTGCAGGTACAGAATTTGATCATTCCAGAGGCTTCAGAAACTATCTTGGGTGGGTGTGTATGAGACCATAAGGCTAGTTGTGTCCACTCTCCATCACTTTGTGGATCCATGCTCTCCATGGCTTATTAGCTTCTATAAGCCCCATCAAAATCATCCACATGTCCCTTCTGATGCTGCCAAGCCAGCGAGTCCTTGGGTGTCCCCTTCTTCTTTGGCCTCTGAACAATCTCAGCACAATTGCCTTCTCAAGTGAGTTGGCTCACATAACCTGACCAATGTATGACCGATTTTGTTTGGTAATTTTGGCTTATATTTGGGGTTTGACTTGGTCTAGGACAGGCCTGCCCAACAGGTAGACTGTGGGCTACTGGTAGCCCGCGGAGGGTTCAAAAGTTGCCCGCTGGTCATCAATTAAAAAAGTGAGGGGATAAGTTCTCCACCCCTCCCTCCCCCATCCCAAGGACCACCACTGCCCCAGCAAACTTCTGGGTCTGCCTGCCCACCGCCTCAAATGAGCGGGGCAGTTCAAGGGCCATGGCGCATTGAAATCTGTTTCCTCCAGAACAAATTAATTGGTTTTCAGTGCATTCCTATGGGAAACTGCTGCTCTACTTACAAAAGTTTTTACTTATGAGCATGTGCTTGGAACAGATAAAATGCATAAGTAGAGGTTTTAGTGTAGTAGCCCTCAGGCACTTTGGACTGGAAAAAGTAGACCTTGGCCTGTTCAAAGTTGAACAGCCCTGATCTATGACTTTCTTGTTGGGACGTGTAGTAGTTGTCTCCAGTGCCACAATTTGAATGCAACTATCTTTTTTCCTATCTGTCTTCCTCAAAGTCCAAGTTTCACAACCATACAAAGCAATTGGAAAGATGGTCAAATTAGTTAGACTGCATTTGGTTGGGAGGCCAATGCCTTGATTCTTCCAGATGCTATTTATACTGATAATTGCTGTTCTTCCAAGAGCTATACATCTTCTGCTTTCTGGGCTTTGCAGTCACCATTTTGATTAATTTTAGAGCCAAGGAAATTAAATTCCTGTAATGCTTCTGACTATGTCTCCCTCACCCCACTGCCCCGAAAATGGTTGCCAAAAGTCAGAATTGACTTGATGGCATATGGTTATTATTATTTATTGGGAACATTGAAATATCATCCTGTTTGCGTACTACATTCAATTTTTAAAAAATAAAAACCCAAAAACCCTCATCTCTTTAAGGAAGATCTAGGATGTTATTGACTCAAGGCATGGCAACAGAAGGATTTAGATTAAACATTTCGATCAGTGGTTCTCAACCTGTGGGTCCCCAGATGTTCCAGGACTGCAGCTCCCAGAAACCCCTTCCAGTACAGTGAGTAGTGGAGGCTTCTGGGAGTTGCAGTCCAGGAACATCTGGGGACCCACGGATTGAGAACCCCAGATTTATTATCACAGGGATGTATTTTGATTTTATTTACTATTGTTCTATGATGGCTGATTGTTCAACATTTATCAAACTCTACATATATAGATCGACATAGACATATCTATAAAATCAACATAGGCCATTAAAAAGAGAGTAGTTTTTTTTAAAAAAACTGTACCCTGTTCTTCATTTAAAAGGATGTTTACAGGTAGCTTGCTAATGTATCCACAACCCCCCAGTAATTAATACAAAAAAGTTGACAAATGACAGAATTAAAGTGTCAATTAAAATTATTATTGAGAAAAAAATTAAATAATAATAATAATAATAATAAAAACACATTTTCAGGGTGATCTTCAATGCTGAAAGAACCAGTCCTATAAGCATAATGTGAAGACATCCTGGATCATCAGCACAGGTGAATGGCTCGAGCCATGCGTTGTCATGGTTAAAAAAATAACCCAGCTTTCAAGAGCTGGGCCATTGTATACGTTTTTCCCTCAGCTAGATAGGTATTTTGCTTGTTCAAGGTTAGTCCTGATGGAAAATTTCCTAGCAGTGCTGGGGGAGGGAAAAAATCATATTATTCTCTACGATAAAGGGCCCGTTTCAGCAATGACAACACCCAGTGTTAACACTGATCCGAAAGCTTGCCGAGGGCTTGTGTGTGAGTGTAAAAAAAAGGAAAGTTAGATTATTTTTCATTTTAAATTTCCTCTTTTGATGAAGGAAGGATCCAGCTGACCTCCGGGGGAAGACTCTTATGGTGTGAATGCGGGAAAAGAAGCTAGTCACTGAATAGCAAGTGCTTCTCCAACGGGAGAGGACATCTTCCCGCCCTCCTTCCCCTCACAATGAACCCCAATGGTTTTCATCCTGTCCCTGTGGTTCAGTTGCAAAATGCCAGGGTGTTGCCAGGGCGACACCACAAACCCTAGGCATGGCCAGATCATTCTTTCCTCCTGACAAGAGGATTCGTGGAATTCGGCTATTTGTTTGAAAGAGAAAAGCAGCCCGCCCCACCAACATTCTTCAATAATTTTGCCCTCTGTTCGCTACGAACGTCTCCTTCTGTCATAACACAAGCGGGCGTGGATGTGTGAGAGAGGTTGTGAGGGCCTCTGGCAACAGGACAAGAGGTACCAAAAGGGTTTCTAAACAGTTGGGAAGGGACCGCCCTTGAGAAATTCAGTCCTTCCATTTATGACTGGGAGTCTGTCTTGTTGAATTCAGGATAGGGTGCATTAAAGAGCCAAAATGTAGTGGATCATCTCTTGATGGATCTTCCACCATCCAACTTGCAGCTTGACAAAGGCTGATACTTCACGTCCCTCTTGCTGCAGTTCGCGGCCCCGCTGGAGACCGGTTCAAAGGAACGGAACCTCACGTCCTTGTGGGGTCAATCCAAGTTCGAAGGAACGGAACCTCATGTCCTTGTGGGGTCAATCCGAGTCCACCCCAGCCACGCCCCCTGAACTGCGCTCCAAGCAGGGTGAGAGATTCCTGACCTGGAGCTCGGGAATCTTTTCAATCCGCTTCTCGATCCTCCCCCCAGGGGACGTAAGGGTCCTCTTAACCCGCATCGAGAGAATACTTAGTGCGATTACTTTTTTGTTTGGTTGAGAAGGGGGGAGGAACATCGGTATTTCGATGTATCAAACAACAGGAATTATAACTCCTTCTTATGAATCCATTTCCCCCACTTATCGACCAAGATTCTTCCTCAAACAGTTCACCCTGGTTTGTGTTTGTTACCTCCAGGTAAGGATCAAGGACTTGCGGTTAAAGTACCTCCGGTTTCAATCAGCATGCCCCTGAGTACAGAGAAACAGGGGCAGAACCGGCATTAGATCACGTGACTAAAACCGATTTCAACACGGAGGCAAGTTCACCTCGGCTTCAGGAAGGACGTGAAGTAACCGTCTAAGAATAGAATCCTAAAATAAACTGACCTGGAAGGGTCCTAAAAAGGCCATTGAGTCCACCCCTTTGTGCAGTGCAGGACAAGATGACCTCAGGTTCAAGCATTTGGGGGAATCCCAAAATTGTTTTGGAATACCCAGCAGCTGATATCCAGTAGTAAACCACAAATAAGCCCATTGAATCCATGGAACTTGCATCACTTTTGACTCATCAGATCCACAGAAGTTCACGGTGTTGACACATTCAAAGCCCTCCACGGTTTGGGCCCATGTTACTTGTTGGAGCACCTTTCTTTAATGTCATCCACCCAAACCCACCAGATCATCCTAGGTGAGGCTCCTCTGGATTTATTTATTTATTTATTTATTTATTTATTTATTTATTTATTTATTTATATACTGCACCATCTGATCAAAGGTCACTCATGGCCACTCCATAAGTCTTCTACAAGAGGTAGTGCCTTCTTCACTGTGGCTCCAACCCAATGGCATCTAGCCCCCTCCCTGTAGATATTTAGGAGAACATTTAAGACATTGTGTTTCAGGGAGGCTTTCCACATCAACGCTGGTTGATCCTTCCCATGGCCCCTTTTTCCTCCATTTGCTCTGGTTTTATATATAACTGGTTTGTGCCTTCTATAGCAGCTGGGGGCTATAATGTAAATCTTGAGCGAATGCCATTAATCAGACTTCATGGAAAGCTCATGAACATAACTTGTTCTTGAGGTTTATGTTCAAATTACAAATACTAAACAGCAGAAAGGGGAAGATTTTATGCAAGTGTTCAAGAGGAATTTGGGAACACACCAAAATGGGATGTGCTGATAATCATAAGTGATTAGAATGCAAAAGTAGGCAATAAGACAGAGGTTCCCCCTTCACTTGCGTGCTAGTCGTGTCCGACTCTAGAGGCCATGCTCATCTCTGTTTCTAAGCCAAAGAGCCAGTGTTATGCAAGTCCGTTGGCATACCGCCAGCATGGCTGAAGCATTTCTGCCCATGGAACACTGTTTACTTTCCCACTTTTTATGGCGGTACCTACTTATCTACTTATATTTACATGCTTTTGAACTGGTTGGCAGGAGCTGGGGTTAACAGCGGGAGCTCACTCCACTGCATGGCACCCGGGATTCAAACAACCGAGCTGTCAACATTGCAGCCGACAGTTTCAGTGCTGTAGCCCACTGAGCCACCATGCCCCAAAGACAATAAGGATAAAATAAAAGGGTGTTGTGGCTCAGCGGGCTATAGTGCTGAAACTGTCAGCTGCAAAGTTGGCAGCTTGGCGGTTCGAATCCTGGGTGCCATGCAGCGGAGTGAGCTCCCGCTGATAACCCCAGCTCCTGCCAACCTAGCAGTTCAAAAGCATTTAAGTGCAAGTAGATAAATAGGTACTGCCTTAAAAAGCGGGAAGGTAAACAGTGTTCCATGTGCAGAAATTGTGTTCGGCCATGGAGTTGCACAACACTGCTCTTTGGCTTAAAAAACAGAGATGACCACTGCCTCTAGTGTCTGACACGACTAGCACACGTGTGGCGAAAATCTTTTTTTAAAGGTTAAAATAAGGCAAAATTTAAGGAGAATTATGGGAGAAATCACCCTAGTATTTTAAAATGAAGAAAGAGAGTGACTCACTGAATTTCGTGACTCACATAATTTTGTTCATTGCAAATATTTGCTTCAGGCAATCAAACAGCTAATTGCATATGTAGACATCAACAGATGGCGAACAGAGAAATCATAACGAAGGTAAAGCTGTAAGGCCTGTTCTCTCAGCAAAACACAAGCATGTACAGACTGAGCTATAAACACATCATGAACTGCTAATATCAAATATTAAAAGTGAAACTGAAGAACATTACAGGGCTGTCACGTGTTATCTGTTCCGTCATGCCTGATTCTCAGTCACTGATGAAAAAAGCTTGAAATGGTTACAGACAGACAAGAAGCAAAAGTACAGTAATACCTCGGATAACGAATGCCCCTGATAATGAATTTTTCAGATAATGAATCGCAATTTCAGGTATAGGGCTGCCTCGGATAACGAATTTTCCCTATGGGCTGCTTCGGATAATGAATCGCAATTTCTAGGTATAGGTCTGCCTCAGATAACGAATTTTCTCTATGGGCTGCCTCGGATAACGAATTTTCCTATGGGCTGCCTCGGATAATGAATTTCAAGCATGCATCGGTAAAAAAGAGTTATCCTGGGCTGCATCACATCTATACCTTTAAAGTGTACTTTATAAAGAGTTTTGAGCAAAAAAACAAAACAAAAAACAGGTGTCTGTGTCATTTTTCTACGCTCTGGAATGGATTAATTGGTTTCCCATTCATTCCTATGGGAAACCGTGTTTCGGATAATGAATTTTTTTCAGAAAACAAATTGCCTCAGAGAACGAACTAAATTCGTTATCCGAGGTACCACTGTACAAGATGACAGAAATAGGGTCAGAATCCTCAACTTTCTCTGGAAGTGAAAATGACTAATATGAGACTTGGGTACATTGAGCCCAATAGTGAGAAGATAAGACCACCTGGAAGAGACAATAATGTTAGGAAAAGCAGCAGGAAAAGGTGAAACAGACATAAAATGAATTGGTTCCATAAATTTATCATTTTTGTTTCATTTTAATGATAGCAAGGCTGGGATTAATTTTTTTTTGTAAAAAAAAATTCTGTCATGCTCATCCTTTTGAAATTTACAGTGTCTCATAAACAACCTCATAAAACTTGCTGTACAGTAGGGCTCCCGTATCCACTGATTCATTAACCAGTGATTCAGTTATCCACGGCTGGCAGAGGAAAAAGATTAAATAAATAATTCAGCAGTCACAAAGCAAGCTACTGTCACAAATAGCAGCTGTAGAGCAAGCTACTGCAAAAGGTAAAGGTTCCCCCCAAACATGCGTGCTAGTCGTGTCTGACTCTAGGTGCGGTGCTCATCTCTGTATTCAAGCCGAAGAGCCAGTGTTGTGGAAGTCCATGGCCACATGGCCGCCATGGCTGCAAGGAAACTCTGTTTTACTTCCCCGCTTTTTATGGTGGTACCTATTTATCTACTTGCATTTACATGCTTTCGAACTTCTAGGTTGGCAGGAGCTGCGTGGCACCCAGGATTCGAACCGCCGAGCTGCCGACTTTGCAGTCGACAGTTTTCGGAAGCCTTAGTCCACTGAGCCGCCACGCTCAGTGGACTAAGTCTGTTAACACATCCTAAAATTGCATTTGCCTTTTTTTGCAGCCACGTTGCACTGTTGGCTTCTATTCGGCTTTTGATCTGTTAATGCATTCTAAAACCATTTCGTGGGAGATTGAACTGGGATAGCCTATGTCTAGTCCAGGATTCTAAACACAACATTACATGAACTGGCCAGATGATGGTTATTTGTATCACAGTCTTCTCAGAGGAACAAAAATTCCCCTGAACCAAGCACCAAAGGCTTGGCCGCCAATACCTGGACAAGTGGAAGAGACTGAGAATGCGGATTAAGGTCAATTGCACACCATTCTGATAAGTTTCAAAGAGTGATGGAAACATTGTGTTGAAGGTATGTTTACTGAGTCCTTTTTCTAGCTATTCAAAGCAACCCTCAAGTTATTGATACACAGGATATAGCGAAATAATAAGAGTTTCCTCCTAGCCACAGAAGTTGGAGCACGAGGCATTGTGTCGAAGTGTGTTTCCCACCCTTGCGCCCAGTGGACACAAAAAGCTGGATCTGGGCCAATGTCATCCCTGGTTTCCTGCAATTTCCCTTGATTGTTACCTTTAAAAAGTAACAGAGAGAACATGACACCCCCCCACACACACACTCAACACACAGAACATGTGCGTTCTTTGCAGCTAGATTTCTTCTATTGATTTTCTCCGCTGGATCCTTTATCTGCTCCCATCTTTGATCGGAAGGCCTGCGGCGGACATCTTGCAACTTGAAATCAAGGCACACCTGGGAAGTTGTGAACTACAGGTAACACATTCCTCTAAGGTGCTGCTGCTGTTAAACCATCACTACACTAGGAACCTCCTGGTGCAGCAGTTAAACTGCAGTATAGCAGTCAAGACATTGCTCACAACAACCTGAGTTTGATCTCGATGGGTTCAGGTAGCCAGCTGGAGGCTGACTCAGCTTTCCATCCTTCCAAGGTCAGTAAACTGGATACTTACCCCAGGAGAAAAATCAAAACTTTATCTATCAACTCATGGGTTCTGAGCTATCTGTGACAGATCAGGAAAGAGATTTTGGTGTGCTAGTGGACAGCTCAGTGAAGGTGTCTACCCAATGTGTGGCAGCGGTGAAGAAGGCCAATTCCACGCTAGGGATTATAAAAAAGGATTGAAAATAAAACAGCCAACATTAAAATGCCATTGTACAAAAAGATAGTAAGGCCGCACCTGGAGCATTGTGTACAATTCTGGTCACCGCATCTCAAAAAAGACATACAGTAGTGGAACTGGGAAAGGTGCAAAAGAGAGCGACTAAAATGATTACTGGGCTGGGGGATCCCTTATGAGGAAAGGCTAAAACAAAAGGCGGCTGAGGGGGGATATGATTGAGATGTACAAAATAATGCAGGGCATGAGTAAAGTGGATAGAGGGACGCTCTTCTCCCTCTCACAAAATACCAGAACTAGGGGACATACACTCAAATTGAGGGCTGGGAGAGTGAGAACAGACAAAAAGAAAATATTTTTACCCAGCATGTTGTTAGTCTGTGGAACTCCCTGCCACTGGGTGTGGTGATGGTATCTGGCCTGGATACCTTCAAAAGGGGATTGGACAGATTCCTAGAGGTTAAGTCCATCACAGGTTACAAACCATGATGGAGATGTGTAATCTCCAGGCTTAAAACCAGGGTACTTCAAGGACCAGATGCAGGGGAATGGTATCAGGAGACAGATATCTTGTCTCTTGTGCTCCCAGAAGCAATTGGCAGGGCCGCTGTGAGATACAGGAAGCTGGATTAGATGGACCTTTGCCCTGATCCAGCATGGCCCTTCTTTTGTTCTTATATTCTTATGACAGTGGTGGTGGGCGCAATATGTAGCCTGCATAGTTAAATTCTAACTGACCAGAAAGCACTGTACGTGTTATGATGTCTAATATAAGGAGGACAGAACTCACCATGTGACAACTCCTTTGGCCAGGTGAGCTGTGCACCATACACTTCAGGTGCCAAGTGCTACTGGGCAGCCTTTCACACTAAGGTTTGCTTCCCCTCAAGAGGCCAAATGGCCACCCTTTGTACTTGTGTGGGGCAGCTACTTAGAGATTTGGCTGAACAAAGCCTAGGTGTGACACACGGCTGTCATAAAACAGGGTCTATCCTGCGCCTATTAGAGCCACTCTGTATTTCAAAATGGTGTTGGTTTGTTTAGGTATCTGCCTACAGAGCCAGAGGTTGGGGTTTAAATTTCCCACTGGGTCTTCTAGGAGAAAAGCCAGCCTGGGTGGCCTTGGGCAAGCTGCACAGTCCCAGGGCAACCCCAGAAGAACGGAATAGGAAACCATTTCTGAGCACTATCTACCTAAAACAAATCAGAATAGAGTTGCCATAAATCATATCTGACTTGATGGCACACAGTTATTATTATTCTTTGATTGTGTTATTTCCTTTGTTTTGGACACTGCTTTGGGTGGATTCCATAAACCTTCCTAAAAATAAGTGGCCTAAAAATACTTTAAATAAACAATTGAAATGAAGAGGACTGGGCCTCCTTGAAATACCTAAATATGGAACCATTTAAAACAACCGTTTATTAACGCCCTTCTTTTGATGCCTTCTATTTTAAAACTGCTTATGTGTTGGCTTCAGTCAGCTATGCTGCATTTTATTGTCTTTGTATTGTATTATTTATTTCTGCATTAATTGTTTTTAATTTATCGGATTATATGTAGGCTTTGAATAGCCCCGAGAATGCACATTGTACTATTGGGCAGTATATAGGTTAACTAACTAACTAACTAGCTAGCTAGCTAACTAACTAATTAACTAACTGTTGTTCACCCGGCAGAGTGGCTGATGTGCCAGATGGGTGGTATATAAATTGAACGAACGAACGAACAAACAAACAAACGAAAGAAAGAAAGAAAGAAAGAAAGAAAGAAAGAAAGAAAGAAAGAAAGAAAGAAAGAAAGAAAGACTTTCTTAAGACTAGCAACATGTCCTGGCATCTTAGAAAAATACAGGTCCTGCATTCATTTTCATCTTTCTTACTTGCATTTCCTCGTGTTGTTCTACGGGGGGGAGGGGGGTAACCAAAATTCTCTCCAATGTCTGGTCCTTTCCAGTAAATGCTGTGTAGAGAATAAATATCACCTGAAGACGCACTGAGAGTTTGGCATCTCTAGGGCACTCAGGGGTCCATTCTACTACTCCTGGAAGTTCCAAATTGCACGGACCACGGCATGGTTGGTTTCGTAGGAGAGTTCGTGAAAGCTCATGGGTTGTAGTTCATGAAGAGCAGCCGACCACAAACCAATGCAAGCTGTCGTTTTCCTAGTTTGTGCCCATCCTTTCCCCTGACTCCCGGCCCATCGGTCTATCCACTGTATCACACTGGGGATCCCTATGTCAAATTATAGTTGCCGTGTGACTTCATTATTTGCTTTCATTCATGGGAAACAGTTGGTATGCAAACATCCAGTTAATAAACTTAGAACTGCAGGGCTGGAAGGGATTATATCACTGGTTCTCAACCTGTGGGTCTCCAGATGTTCCTGAACTGCAACTACCAGAAATCCCTTCCAGCACAGCAAGTAGCGGAGGCTTCTGGGACTTGCAGTCCAGGAACATCTGGGGACCCACAGGTCGAGAACTATTGGACTATATGGACCATGGAGTCCAGTTACTGTCAATAAGACTCAGGGAGGAATCAAACTCCCAATATCTGGCTCCACAGCCAAAGAACTGAACCACTGAGCTCTGAAGAATTCTATAGCATTTCTCAGATTCAGAAATCAGATTCCGAATCAGATTCAAGGTCCTGGTTTTGGTTTACAAAACCCTCCATGGCCTAGGACCTGACTACCTGACAGAGCGGATCGACCAGCGGTCAACATCGGCCCGTCCGACTAGGTTGTCGCGGGCGCACATCCTGAGTGTGGCCACGCCCAGGGAGGCTCGGAGAACATCCACCCGTACCCGAGCCTTCTCTGTGGCTGGCCCCACCATGTGGAACCATCTCCCAGCAGAAGTGCACCTAGCAGAGTCCCTGCCAGCCTTCCGGAAGGCATTGAAAACTCTCCTTTTCCGGGAGGCGTTTGGTGACTGAAGTCCCCCCCCCATTTTTTTAATTGTTTAATTTGGTTATTTGTGTTAAATTGTTTTTAAACTGTCTAATTGTTTCTATTTAATAGTTGTTATTAGTATTTTTTATGCTGTAAACCGCCCGGAGATCCTTCGGGAAGATGGGCGGTATATAAGCCCAATAAATAAATACTGTAAATAATAAATAAATAATAAATCTTCCAGTCTGTGAACATCTGCCTGACATGGGTATGAAAACAAAAAAAATCTTTTCTTTCTTTCTTTCTTTCTTTCTTTCTTTCTTTCTTTCTTTCTATACCACCCATCTAGCCAAAGATGATGTTCTTAAATTTTGAATGGTTCAAAATATATAGATGTGGAGGAGATGGCTTTGTTAAGCGTGACTTCAGCTGAACTAAACTCGTCTTAGCTGGGCCAACCTCAGGCCATCTTGATCGGTTAGAAAAATGAAGCTTTAGGGTTGAGCTTTATGTTTAATTTATTTTAGAAATGAAGGAAGTACAGCGGGTTTTAGAAGTTGTAACTAAGAATGGCCACTCCTTTTGGGAACCCTTGGAACATCAGTGGTACCTAATTACTTTGAAAAGTACCCTTCCAGGCTCGGCCACGGATCCCGCTACATTTTCAACGAACCCTTGGTGAGGAGACTCAGATGCTCTTTAAACAACTCCACAGCAGTTAGAACCACTAGAGATGGGCACGAATAAAAAAAAATGGTGTTTCGTTTGTTGTTTGTCGTTTAGGGGGTCCGTTTCGGTTCGTTTCTGTTTTTCACGAATTTTTGCAAAACTTTGTTTTTGTTTTTGTTTGTTTTGTTACTGTTTCGCTACCATTTATTTCAATTTTTTGTGATTCTTTTTAGCATTTAAAGCAGTTCAATGTATTGCCATAACGAAAATGAAACGGACGACAAAATTTCTGGTGTTTCTGTTCATTTCGTTTGATTTTAGAGAAAAAATTCGTTTGTCATTTCGTTACGTAACAAAACGAAAAAATGAAAACGGAAATGAAAAATTGTTCGTTTCGTGCCCATCTCTAAGAACCACCCAAACCAAACCAAAGCCTTTCATTGTAAGTCTTCCTTTGCCATTTCTTCTCCCTGGCATGTGTTCAAGAGCTAGCTTTCTACTGTACATTAAGGCCACAATGGAACAAGCCATGGTCTGGGGTCTGGCTAAGCGGAAATTTTACCAGTAATGTCCTTCTTCTTGAGGTAAGGCAGCCTTGCAAAATTAAAGAGGAAGGCAGACCTACCTCCCTAGCTTGCAATTTACCACTGCAAAATACTTATGTAAGCCTGCCTTCTCGATTACTGGAAAGGAGGCTGAACAGTTTTAATACTTCTTAAAGATCTAAGAGACAGACCTGCCTGCCTTTTCCTTTATTAGGGGGCGCAGCAATAATATTTATTTGTCCTGTTGTCTTCCAAGGCAGCATATTTTTCTAAACACACACAAACACACACACACACACAATCTCTGATTATGTTGTCATGCAATGCTTCTGACCAAGGGACATGGCTGCAGTCAAACTGGATAATGCTACCAGTAGTTATCCTGTTCCTTAGACAATTAAAAAAAAAGAGAGAAAGCTCCTCCTTTATTTAATTGGCATGCATCTAAATTCATCATAACTGAGGTCCTGAAAGCAAGTTGTGTGATACGAATATTAATAGGGCCACAAAGAAACTGTTTGAACAAAGCGCTAAACCAAATAATCTTAAGAAACTGAACTAAAAATCTGGAAAGCGGAATGCATGGACCAGCGAAGCAAACCATCTAAAAAAGGGATGATTGTATTAAACATAACAAAGAAATAATATGATTGAACGTACGGACGGAATTGGAAAGAGAGCGCACAAAACAAAGTTTATCCCTAACTTTTGGGAAAGTTTGGATTAACATTCGTAGAAAGGGGCGATGGTGGTAATGGACGGAATAAAAGGGAGGGATTCACGGGAGTGGATTTCAGCAGCCCGTGTGTTTTCTTCTCTGTTCGGTTCAGCGCACAGAAACAAAAGCGGGAAAAATCCTAAGAATTTCCAAGGACCTGCTCCAGGCTCTCTCACACTCTCCCTCTCCCTCTCCGCCTCCCCCTCTCCCAGCCCAGCCTAAATCAGTCACTTCATCCACTCCCTTCTGGAAATACCCTGTCGCTAGCTAGCAATACTGTAGAGGAACAGAAATCAGGGCACACAAAAGCAGCCATCCATGGTGTAAATACAGTGGGACCTTGTATAAAGGAATTAATTCGTTCCAAATGAAATTATGTTAAGCAAATTTTCCTTTATACAAAATTCCCATAGGAATGCATTGAAAACAGAGTAATCCCATTTTTATGTTGTACGGATTCTCCCCATAGGACATTATGTTAAGCAAATTTCCCCTATCTCCGGAATTTTTATGTTGTACAGATTTTATGTTATACAAGCTGTTTGTTATACAAAGGTCCACTGTAAAGAGACCCTTGTAAAGAGTTATGTCTTCCCCTGTCAAGATATTGTGGACACGGTTATCCCTAGCTAAAAATCCTCCACAAAATCATTGAAGAAGATGTTCCACCTGGAGGTTGGGATCCTTATTTATTATTTATTTTATTTAAGAGTATTTTTAACCCCCCCACACACGCCTTTCTCCTTGGAAAAAGACCGAAGGCGGCTTACAGAAATGAGGGATAATATACAGTCTGGTACAGTTAAGACATGTTTAGGCATTGAGAACCGGGAAATTGAGGGGCATCTGGTGGCTGCTATTCATTCATTTGACAAAACACCAACAATAAACAGCAGCAACAAAACTAGTGTTCAAACAAGGGCAAACATCATCTTGTTTATTCTACTTAACGTACAGCCATTGATTGAGCTGGATTTACTGAAACTGTGTGCTCCCAAACGCATCTGGTGGGGCTACTGTGAGATGCAGGAAGCTGGACTAGATGGGCCTTTGGCCTAATCCAGCATGGCTCTTCTTATGTTCTGAAATATGGATTTATCGCTCAACAATTTAACACTCACCCAACAGTGGGATGTAGGCACCAAAAAGGGGGGGGATGCTATTTTAGGCTGCATTCAGGGTTGATCAGGGAGCTGGAAACCAAGCCTGAGGAGGAAAGACCTAAAGAACTGGCCCTGTGTAGCCTCGAGAAGAGAAGACAGGGGGGCTATAGGATAACTCTTTGCAAATACAGTATTTGAAAGGCTGCCACACAGAGGAGGGGCAGGATCTGTTCTCGGTCACCGCAGAATGCAGGACACATCAGAAAGGGCTCAAGGTACAAGAACCCAGCTTTTGGCTGAATGTCAGGAGAAAGTTCTTAACGGTTAGAGCAGTACAACAATGGCGCCCATGACCTCGCGATGTGGGAGTGCTCCAAATCTAAGTGCGTTCAAGATAAAACTCTGTAGAGATGGGCACAAACCAAAAAATGGCATTTCATATGTCGTTTGTCGTTTGTAGGGTCTGTTTCGTTTCGTTTCCGTTTTTTGCGATTTTTTGCAAAAAATTCGTTTTCATGTTTGTTCGTTTTGTTACCGTTTCGTTACCATTTATTTCGATTTTTTGTGATTTTTTAAAGGATTTTAAGCAATTCACTTGTATTGCAGTAATGGAAGCGAAACGCATGACAAAATTTCCGGTGTTTCTGTTCGTTTCATTTCATTTTAGAGACAAAATTAGTTTGTCATTTCGTTGCGTAATGAAATGAAAAAATGGAAACGGAAACGAAAAATTGTTCGTTTCGTGCCCGTCTCTAGTCATCTGTCAGATCTGCTTTGGTTGACTCAGCCTTCCATCCTTCCGTGGTCGGTAAAAGGAGTACCCACCCGGAGTACTGTGTCCAGTTCTGTGCGCCTCGATTTAAAAAGGATGTTGACAACCTCGAGCAGGTACAGAGGAGTGCGACCAAAATGATTGAGGGTCTGGAAGAAATGTCTTACGAGGAATGGCTTAGGGAGCCGTGAATGTTTAGCCTTTCAAAAGGAAGGCTGAGGGTGGATATGATAGCTATGTTTAAATATTTGAAAGGATGTCATACTGAAGAGGGAACAGGTTTGTTTTCCATGGCTTCAGAGACTAGGACGTGGGGCAATGGTTTCAAACTGCAGGAATAGGGATTCCATTTGTACATTAGGAAGAACATCATGAGGGTCAGAGCTGTTCGGCAGTGGAATCTGCTGCCACAAAAGAGTGTGGTGGAGTCTCCTTCTTTGGAGGTTTTTAAACAGAGGCTGGATG
The DNA here is from genome assembly GCA_023846285.1 of Phrynocephalus versicolor. Lineage (NCBI taxonomy): Eukaryota > Metazoa > Chordata > Lepidosauria > Squamata > Agamidae > Phrynocephalus > Phrynocephalus versicolor. The sequence goes on along the minus strand of JAHTLZ010000161.1, from coordinate 4,119,790 downwards.
GCCATCTGTCGGAAATACTGTGATGGGGGTTCCTGCATGGCAGGTCGTTGGACTAGATGGCTCTTGAGGTCTCTTCCAACTCTAGGATTCTGTGATTCTATGACAATGTGTAGCCTGCATACCGTAATTAAACTGTAACCCCCCCCCCCCCCGAGACTATTTGAAGTGGTATGGGGTGGCATACAAGCAGAACACTTTGCTTTGCTTTGCTTTTTTGATGGTCTTGCAGGTACCTTCCAGCTTCCAGCTTCCAGCTTCCAGCTTTACGATTCTATGATTCTATTATTCCAGTTGAGTCAGTGGGTATGTTCTAGATGAGAATAGCATTATAATGCCAGCTGATAAATACAACACTAAACAACATCAATCTGATTCCCTTTAAATCCTTGGAAAAACAAAAGTTTAGCCTGGAGACCCTTCTGGACAGATCCAGGAATCCTTCTGTTAGATTTGTGTGAGCCACATTCACATAGGGGTGAGCAATGGATTTCCCTCTCATTGCCATTTGAAAGGGATCTGGATATTTAACAGAGCCTAGAGCCCCAACAATAAGAACATAAGAGGAGCCATGCTGGATAAGGCCAAAGGACCATCTAGTCCAGCTTCCTGTATCTCACAGTGGCCCCACCAGATGTGTTTGGGAGTGCATGAGACTAGATATCTGTCTCCTAATACCACTCTCCTGCATCTGCCCCTTGCAGTACCCTGGTTTTAAGCCTGGAGAATGGAGATGATACATCTTCATCATGGTTTGTAACCTGTGATGGACTTTTCCTCCAGGAATTTGTCCAATCCCCTTTAGAAGGCGTCCAGAACAGATGCTATCACCACATCTTGTGGCAGGGAGTTCCACAGACTAACAACATGTCCCCTAGTTCTGGTATTTTGTGAGAGGGAGAAGAATGTCCCTCTGTCCACTTTCCTCATGCCCTGCATCATTTTGTATGTCTCAATCATATCCCCCCTGAGGTGCCTTTTTTCCAGACTAAAGAGTCCCAAATGTTTTAGCCTTTCCTTATAAAGGAGGTGCCTCAGCCTAGTGATCATTTTAGTCGCTCTCTTCTGCACCTTTTCCAGTTCCACTATGTCTTTTTTGAGACACGGTGTCCAGAATTGTACACATACAATACAATGTTCCGTTTCTACAGGCACACTTTTTTTTGCAATTTTTGTTTTGTTTTTGCTTTTTAGATGGTAATATCTCTGGGAAATGGCAGGCTGCCACCTGCTTCTGTGTTAGAAGCTGGTCCGCCAATTTGTCTGGGCCTCTTTTAATTAAAAAAAAAAAAAAACACCCCAAAACATTTCTCTTTGCTGATTGCATTCCTGGGTGTCTTCTTTTTCCCTTCCTTCCAGCCAGTCATTCTTTCCCTTAATTGGCATCTGAATGGTGCCGCCACCCCCACCCCCCCTGAACTCCTGTGGGCTGCCACCCTTCGAGAACTCACATGCCAAAAGGCTGGCATCATCATAATTATCATCACCAATGGGCAATGTTAGTGCTGCTGCATCTCGGCCTGTCTCGCCGCTGCCCTGCCCTGTTTCCCCGATAAAGTTTTCCATGCAAACTCCTCCAAAGTACCCAGCAAGGTCACCATGGTGTGTTCGATAGAACAGGCAAGCTCCCCGCCACCCCCCTGCGCGGCTCCAAGGCCTCCCGGATGGGTCTAGGGCAGCGGCAGGGAGCGATGTGATCGATCCCCGCTGCGCGCCCTCACAGGTACTGCGATCCCGCAATATAGTGGGACCGCAGTACCTGAACCGCGAAATGGCGGGGGGTGACTGTACCTTTCTTGACAAAAACCAAGTCCAAATGTAGATGGCAAAATGGATATATGCAGGCAAGTTGCTCTAAGGCGAGGGTCCTCAACCTAAAGCCCCAGGGCCGGATGCTGCCCCCAAGGTCCTGAATCCGGCCCCTGGTACCAATTGCAACCCCCCCACCTACCCCCCTTTTTTGTGAGCAAGCCAGCCTCCGCAGCTGCTTTTGGACTGTGATCCGGCCCCCAGTGGTGTCTGGGTGGTGGTGGACCGGCCCGCTGTTTGAAAACTTTGAGGACCCCTGCTCTAAGACATTTGTTCATGTTCATTTCCATCCCTCATAATGGATTTCTCTTTTCTTTTTAACTCTCCATGTGCTATTTTTAGCTTTCATGTTGCCTTTTAATGTTGTAAGATGCCTCTTCTAATTCCCTTTTCTTAAACTCGAATATGTCTTAAATGCGCTGGGCTGTATATTGTCCCCCAGTATTGTAAGCTGCCTTGGGTCTTTTTCCAAGGAGAAAGGCAGGGTAAAAATATTTGAAATAAATAAATAAATATTATTTATTTGGCCAGCTGGAGCAGTGGGGGATAGGCACACGGCCTCTTTGTTTAGAGAACTGGATGGAGACACGCATTCCACAGCTGCCTAAGCTGTAAGCATAAAAAAGCAACCTGGCTTCCATCTAAGAGGCAAGTCTGGCCTGGTGAAAGCCGTAGTACCACTCTATTGTGCTCTGGTCAGACCCCACCTGGAGTCCTGTGTCCAATTCTGTGCCCCTCAATTTATAAAGGATGTTGACAACCTCGAGCAGGTCCAGAGGAGGGTGACCAAAATGATTGAGGGTCTGGAAGAAATGTCTTATATGAGGAATGGTTTAGGGAATTGGGGAAGGTGTAGCTTTTCAAAAAGAAGGCCGAGGGGGGATAGGATAGCTATGCTTAAGTATTTGAAAGGATACTGTATCAAAGAGGAGACAGGTTTGTTTTCCGTGGCTTCAGAAACTAGGACGTGGGGCAATGGTTTCAAATGAGAGGAAAAGAGATTCCATTTGAACATTAGGAAGAACTTCATGATGGTTAGAGCTGTTCGGCAGTGGAATATGCTGCCACGGAGGGTGGTGGAGTCTCCTTCTTTGGAAGTTTTTATGCAGAAGATGGATGGCCATCTGTTGGAATTAAATACTGTGATGGGGCTCCTGCATGGCAGGGGATTGGACTGGATGGCCCTTGAGGTCTCTTCCAACTCTATGATTCTATTATTCGAAACCACTAAGCTATCCAGCAGTTTCTAAAATACAGCAATACAGTGGACCCTTGTATAACAAACAGCTTGTATAACATAAAATTTGTACAACATAAAAATTCTGGAGATAGGGGAAATTTGCTTAACATAATCGCCTATAGGGAGAATCCGTACAACATAAAAATGGGATCACTCCATTTTAAATGCATTCCTATGGGAATTTGTATAAAGGAAAATTTGCTTAACATAATTTCATTTGGAACAAATTAATTCCTTTATACAAGGTACCACAGAATGCATCGGATAAGAAATCCGAGAACGGATAACAAGAATGGCTAGATTTAACATCGAAGAACAACATGTCTGGCAATGCCTCTCTTGTCATAGACCTGTATTTGGATGCCCAGGGTCGAACTGTTGAAGTTTCTACCAAGAAAAGTAAAAACATAAATTAGATACAGTGGACCCTCGTATAACAAACAGTTTGTATAACATAAAATCTGTACAACATAAAATATTCCGGAGATAGGGGAAATTTGCTTAACAGAATCGCCTATGGGGCAAATCCGTACAACATAAAAATGGGATTACTGTACTTCATTTTCAATGAATTCTTATGAGAAATTTGTTGGTCAAAGACCAACTGAGGCCCAACTGACCAGAATGTCGCGGGCGCACTCACTTCGGGTGGCCACGCCCAGGGAGGTTCGGAAAACGGTGACCCGCAACCGAGCCTTCTCTGTGGCTGGTCCTGTGCTATGGAACCATCTCCTGAGTGAATTGCGCCTTGCACAGTCCCTGCCAGTCTTCAAAAAGGCCTTAAAGACCTGGCTCTTTTGTGAGGCGTTTGGCGATTGTTAAGTTTTTTTTTGTCCCACCATCTTGCCATCTACCCCCTTTTTATAGTTTTACTGTGCTGTATTAATTAATTGTTATTGTTTTTATTTCTTTGTTGTAAATCGCCCGGAGTTCCTCTGGAAGATGGGCGGTATAAGTATTAAAATAAATAAATAAATAAATAAATACATGGAAGTGGCATTTCATCCCACAATGCTTGTTCATCGCAAAAGTGTTCTGCTTATATATCACCCCATACCACTACAAGTAGTCTCTGGGCGGTTTACAATTTTTTAATTACAGTGTGCAGGCTACACATTGCCCCCCCCCCAGCAAGCTGGGTACTCATTTTACTGACCTCGGAAGGATGGAAGGCTGAGTGAACCTTGAGCCTGCTACCTGGGATTGAACCCAGGTTGTGAACACAGTTTTACCTGCAGTACAGGCATTTAACCACTGCGCCACAAGGTGCTTTAGTCAAGTGGTCTATAAAGGAACTGCCTGTTTTTGCACTTGCACCCGAAAGAGGCGCTTTTAATGGAAGAAGAGCAAATATAACCACAGGCTTTGCGGCCATGACAGCAGAAGGATCAGGAGCGCCTCTTGAGAAGCTCTGAAATGAAAGGGAAATGGACAGTATTTATCTCTCCAGAGCATCCCAGAGGCAGCAACAGAGGTTTCTTTGATGAGGGAGGAGCCCTTGAAGCAGGCCAGGGAGCGCTGGAGTGGGAGATGTATGGTTGCTATGGAGGGCAAAGAGTGGGTCTAGAGACAGAGGGGGGAGGTTACAGATCTGGCTAGTGTCATTCTAAACCTGGCTCTTTGTTTCATGATACCGCCAGAGCATCTTCTCAGTGACGGAGAAATGCCAGTGAGAGAATCTGGGACGACACTGTAAATCAGGCAGAATGCCTTTGTAGAAATCAGACCTTAGCTGCATAGAGAGGGAACTATCTCTCCCTCTCTCTCTTTTGTTCCACGCACTCACTCACCTCCTAGTTCTGCTTCCCTAACTCTCTGAAGAATGTATCACACAGAGTTTTGACAAGAAGGAATTCAGAAAAGGCCTCTCAAAGTCCAGGATTCCACAAACACAAGAGTTAGGTGATGCCTTTATCAAAGCATGGGGTGTGGAGTGTGTGGAGAATCGCAGGTTTGAGTTTGCAACTCCTGACCAGCACAGTTGAGCGACAGGACATTTGGGTAATCATTCATGAAGTCACCATTAGAGATGGGCATGACTAAAAAAAAATGGTTTTTCGTTTTTTGTTTTTCGTTTAGGGGTCCGTTTCGGTTCGTTTTTGTTTTCGTGAGGTTTTTTCATTTTCGTTTCATTTTGTAATGAAAACAAAAAACGAAAACAAAAATGAAAAATTTCTGTTTCGTTAGCATTCTTTTCAGTTCACTGCATTCGCCGTAACAAAAACGAAAAACACAGCAAAATTTTTCATTTTCGTTTTCATTTTCATTTTCGTTTTGATTTTTGGAAATTTTCGTTTTCGTTTTCGTTGCGTAACGAAAATGAAAAATGAAAGCAAAAACGAAAATTTCGCTGAGTCGTGCCCATGTCTAGTCACCATAGGTTGGAGGCAACTGGATGGCACAGAACACCAGCAACGAGCACTCTAAGCCTTGATGGATGAATCTGTCACTTTGGGGTTTCCTTTGGATGTTCAAAACAAATCCAAAGTTCTTTCTACCCTGGATATTCAGAAGGTCTACATTCTGGTCTACGCTTATTAGAAACAAAACCAAACCAAACTGTGTGTGCATGGTCGAAAGAGCACGAGATCAGCTGTTGTTGTTGTTCAGCTGTTCAGTCGTGTCCGACTCTTCGTGACCCCATGGACCAGAGCTCACCAGGCCTTCCTATCCTCCACTGCCTCCGGGAGATTTGTCAAATTCATTTTGATTGCATCGATGACACCATCCAACCATCTCATTCTCTGTCGTCCTCTTTTCCTTTTGCCTTCGATTTTCCCAGCATCAGGGACTTTTCCAAGGAGTTCTCTCTTCTCATGAGGTGGCCAAAGTACTGGAGCCTCAGCTTCAACACCTGCCCTTCCAGTGAACATTCAGGGTTGATTTCTTTCAAAATGGATACGTTTGATCTCTTTGATCAGCTGTAACTTAACCTAAAACAACAGGCCCTGATCTCACTACCGTTATCTGCACATCTTAATATGATGCGTACTATTTTGGGGGGCGGTCATGTGATGTTTGATGCACAGTTAGCGCCCTGATGACAGGGGAGTATTTTACTTCTCTGTGTCAGTCCCAACTCCCCCCCCCCCTGTTTTTCAAGTTGATTTTCTTCGGCACGCTTACATATATTTTAAAAAAATATTTGCTGGTTGATTACGGCCATGCTGGCTTTCTAGCACTACTCTTCCTCATGTGGAAGTGTCTGATTTTGTAATTGCAAGTGGAAAGCCAGTAAAAATTGTGCCGGCATGCCGGCATGCCACCAATTCAGTAGCAAAAACGATTACCAAGGCAGAACTACAGGAAATGGCAGAAAAAGCGGTACGAATCTAATTGGTGCAAATTTTCTGGGGTCGCACCTCATTTGAGGTGTTAAAAAGTGTGTATCAATAACAGAAGTATTTTAACACAACCCTTAGTGGTGGTACAAAATGCTGTGCTTAAAGTGTACTTCCGGGGGCATGGTTGCCTGGGGTACCAAAATACTTCTCTTCGGAGTGAAGGCACGATATTTTGTTGCTCAGTCTTTCGCTGCAAAAAGAGCAGCGAAATTGTCTGCAAAACTTGAGTCTGCAAATGGTCTTGGATAAAACTTCCAGAAGCCCTCACCACTAACTATGATGGCCAAGACTTCTGAAAGTTGGATTTCAAGAATATCTAGGGACCTAAAATTGGGAAGCGGAGAGCTAGAGGCTTTTCCTGGCTAGCTGGCAATATTCCATCTTTTCTGTTGGGAGTAGGTATGAGCTAGTAGCTGTAGAACATAGCCCAGGTATGCTTGTGGGATTCTAGGAGTTGTCAAGAGTGAAAATCAATATTTCTCATCTTTTTTGCAGAGCTGAGGGGACACTGGGCTGGTTCTTCCCATGGAAATCAGTTTCTCTTTCTCCAATCCTCTTCACCCCTCCATAACCCCATCGCCCTCCTTCCTGAATTTCCCACAAGGTGTTTCCTTTTTCTGCCTTTCATAATGGAAATTCAACTTATTTTAGGTCCCATGTTTGTTAGTTCAGCTTTGATGCACTCCTGAAGAGGGAGAGGAAAAAAAACACAGTTTGTATCTGAATAATGCCCATTTTCACCCAAGTTTGAAGAGAGAGATTTAAAATGTGGTGGGATTATGTAGTGGATATTTAAAATGTGGTGGGATTTGATCAGAATTTACTTTCTGGAACACGTTTTTAGGGCAGGGCAAATGCATTGAAATCACTACCCCCACACTTTTGTGGACTGCCAGCTAAAATATATATGACATCAGTTTTGAAATTAGAAACAAAGTTCCCTTAAGAGGTAAAGGGAATTTGTTTTCCCAACTGCCATTTTCCCTAACTCTACAACTTTTTTTTAGTCTGATAACTAGTTACTGAGAGGTAAACTACCATATTTCCTGCGCAAGTTGATTGTGGCTATATATGGCGGATTTGAAGAAATGAAGTTTCATCACCTTCTAACTGTGAAGCTTTTGAGGTTCTGTTTAGTTTGGCCTTTCTGGGCATTCCAGGTGCAGTGAAATGTGTCAGAATAGGCTATCAGTTAAAATAACATTAAAAAAACTTCCCTAGTAAAAGTTTTGGAGAAGGTAGCCATATTTGTCTGTGCAAGAATTCAAGGCAAAACCTGTAAGTGAAAACCCAGCATTCCTGAGATAACTTACTGTTTTAAGGTCTGCCTGAAGATTAAGGTCTTTGCCTAACAATAGCTGGCTTCTCAGGTCTGCACACTGCAAAGCCTGGGAGCCACCACCAAGAAGGCCTTCTCGTGGCACAGTAGTTAAATGCCTGTACTGCAGCTAAAACTGTGCTCACGACCTGGGGTTCAATCCCAGGTCAAGCCGGCTCAAGGTTCACTCGGCCTTCCATCCTTCTGAGGTTGGTAAAATGACTACTCAGCCTGAGGAAGCCGGCTCATGGTTGACTCAGCCTTTCATCCTTCTGAGGTTGGTAAAATGACTACTCAGCCTGAGAAAGCCGGCTCATGGTTGACTCAGCCTTTCATCCTTCAGAGGTTGGTAAAATGACTACTCAGCCTGAGAAAGCCGGCTCAAGGTTCACTCAGCCTTCCATCCTTCCGAGGTTGGTAAAATGACTACTCAGCCTGAGGAAGCCAGCTCATGGTTGACTCAGCCTTCCATCCTTCCCAGGTTTTTAAAATGAGTGCCCAGCTTGCTTTCGGTGGTGGTGGGGGGGGGCAATGTGTAGCCTGCATAATTAAGCTATAAATCGCCCAGGGAGTGCTTGAAGTGCTATGGGGTGGTATAGAAGCAGATCACTTTGCTTTGTGTCCTCGCCAAATGAGCTTGGGAAGGTGGTGGAACTGAGACAAGCCCCCTCCCTGAATCTCATCTTCCTGCATTATGAAGAGTCAGGAGTCAATAGAGAAGAATCATAAACCCAGCCGCGTAAAGAGCAGGAGAAGAGGAGGGCTTTTAGGTACCTTCCAATGAAGCATCGGTGCTTTCTCTTTGGAGTGAGTCATGCTGCCCCATTCAGGGCCTTTCTCTCTCTCTCTCTCTCTCTCCCCCCGTTCCTGCCTCCTGAAATTATGGCTTCCGCATCGCTCTGAGGAAAGGATGTGAGCAATTGCTGGGCTCTCAGCTGCCAAAACGGAGATCAGATTTAAAGTGAGCGTTTGGATACGCTTCAGGACGTTTCTGCTGAGCCGGTGGTAAGATATATTTTCAATTTGAAAAAGCAGATGTGTGAATTTGACGAAAACCGTCTTGCCAAGAACTTTATATCGAAGAATAAAGATATATCCTGGCAAACTACATCTTTTGCCATGTTTGGACTTTTGGTACTCTCTTTGAAGAAGTGAATATTGTCCATGAAAGCTTTATATATATATAATTTCATTATATATATATATATATATATAAAATTTCATTTGGAATTATATATATAGACACACATATATATAGACACACAGAGTGGTACCTTGTATAAAGGAATTCATTCGTTCGCAAATTTTCCTTTATACAAATTTCCCATAGGAATGCATAGAAAACAGAGTAATCCCTAACCGCAACCATTTTTATGTTGTACGGATTTGCCCCATAGACGATTCTGTTAAGCAAATTTCCCCTATCTCTGGAATTAAAGCCACGCACACCCAAATTTGGGTGCTTTGCCTTCTCTTGTCCTCCTTATCTGAAATACCATCATGAGCTCAACTTTGACCACACAGAATCATATGATCATGGAACTGAATGGAGCCATTGAGTTCAACCCCCGGCTCAGTGCAACAATCCAAATCAAAGCAGGTCTGATCAATGGTTGTTCAATTTTCTCTTGCATGCCTCCAGCGTTGGAGCACCTGCCACTTCCTGAAGTCATGGGTGCTCTTCTCGTACCGCTCTAACAGTTAAGAAGTTTTTCCTGATAGTCAATGGAAATCTGGCTTCCAGCAGCTTGAGCCCATTATCACATGTCTTGCACTCTGTGATGACTGAGAACAGAGCCTTCCCTTCCTCTGTATGACAGCCTTTCAAATATTTGAAAAGTGCTATCATATCTCCCTCCAGTCTTCTTCTCACATGACTAAACATGCCCAGTTTCTTCAGTCTTTCCGCGTAGGTCTTGGTTTCCACCCTCTTGAAGTGTGGGAGA
>JAHTLZ010000161.1:4062524-4110126 GCA_023846285.1 Phrynocephalus versicolor | reverse complement strand
ACTTGGATGGGGAAATCCAAGACTTAGGGTCTTTGTGAATATGAGCCTGGTGAAAGATCCAACTGGAGTTTGCAGGAGGAGTTGACACACTTGGATGGGGGATCTGGGATACCGGCCCTGACCAGGGAGTCCACAGAACTGATGCAAACTCAGCTAGTGATGTCTAGAAATAGGACACAAAGCCGCTCAACTGGCAGTTCATGCTGGTTCGTCTTTCAGACAAACAGGTGTTTGGCGCTTCCCAGGCCCACCTCTTTTACCGAGTGCCCACTCGGAGGCAGTGCCCAGAGAAGGCAGGGCAGGGAAGTTGAGGCACTGCCTTTGAATGGGCGCCCACCAGAGGAGGCGGGGTTGGGAAGTGGCAAACATACGTTTGGCAGACATATGTACAGTCACGAACTGCCAGTTTGATGGTTCGTGCCCATCTCCAGTTATGTCTATGATTCCCCAGTCACCTGTTGATGCCTGAGAATAGAGACAGGGGTTGGCGTGATCCACACCTTGTACCTGAAGAGGTGGCATACATACAGCACTTAGAAGTGGAGTTTCACATGGAAGATGGTTATCTGTAAGTATTTACATTTGGGGGCAATGAAGATGCAATGAAGCAACCATTCAACAGGATTCTTACAAGCAGGGTTAAAGTTAATTTAGCAGTGTAAACAAGCCCCCTTTCCCAGTTACTTCCAGAAGTTACTTTAAATGGAACTTTTATGGCAGTTTTAGAAACATTGGAGAGGGATGTTTCAAGTTATCCCTAATCCTTATCATCCCCATATGCTTTAAAAAAAACAATAGAAGATAACAGTAATTGAAATGTATGGTAACCCATCCACCCCCATAGCACCTGCCTGTTTCAACTCTGTTAGAGAGTAATGGCAATCTTTTTAAACACTGCAATGAGGGCTAGAAATGAATTACTTTTTTAAAAAAAGTAACTCCCAAAGCTCTGAGACCATCTATGTTTGAGCTTACTCAAGAAAAATAATGCTACGTAGGCAGTTTCCTAGTCGACCAGCAAAGGGTGATGCAGCAGAAACACCTATAGAGTTTTCGTAGACAGCACTTCATCTCATGATCCAGTGTTTGTTGCATTAGCAAGAAAAGAAAGATGTCTTCCGGATGGATGAATCATGCCATTTTTGGTTTGTGTCCATTTAGCGTGGATGCTGCCATGTGGCTGCCTCCAGTTTCCACATCAAAATGCAACAACAGCCGCCTCAACACGACATTTCATCTGCAATTTCCCAAACGCATACACTTTCTGCACTACTATCCTCAATGCACACATGTGGGCATGAAACCTTTCAATGATGCAAAATCCTTAGAAGTTGCAGTCTGAAGGACAACCACAGAATCATAGAATCAGCCTCAAAAATGGACTACAAACCCCCCAGAACGCCCAGAAATGCGATCTGTTAAAATGTAGACCAAATAAAATGCTCTGTCATTCACAGGGATTAGAGGTATTATGTGGGTGTTCTTGGCTGGTGGTATGTACTAGAGATGGGCACGAATAAAAAAGAAATGGCATTTCGTTTGTCGTTTGTCATTTGGAGGGTCCGTTTCGGTTTGTTTCCGTTTTTCGTGAATTTTTGCAAAAAATTCGTTTTCATTTTCGTTCGTTTTGTTACCATTTTGTTACCATTTATTTCAATTTTTTGTGATTTTTTTTAGGATTTTAAGCAATTCACTCATATTGCAGTAACGGAAACGAAACGCACGACAAAATTTCTGGTGTTTCTGTTCGTTTCGTTTCATTTTAAAGACAAAATTCGTTTGTCATTTCGTTAGCTAATGAAACAAAAAAACCAAAAACGGAAACGAAAAATTGTTCCTTTCGTGCCCATCTCTAGTATGTACTGTCGAGGTGCTTCTAACTTGTGCTCACCCTATAGAGCAGCGGTTCCAAAGCTTGGGCCTCCAGATGTTCTTGGACTACAAGTCCCCAAATCTTGGCCAGCAAAACTAGTGGTGAAGGCATCTGGGAGTTTCACCTGGAGACATCTGGAGACCCAAGGTTGGGAACACTGAATGACCTCTCAAAACCTCAGTGATTTAGGTCTCTGGCTGCATGTGGAGTTCAATTTCTCACTTGAAGTTCCTTGAGAGAGGCTGGACTACAGTACAAAGGTGTTGGTGAGATCCTACCATTATTGGCCCTGTTCAAGTCTTACAAATACCGCACTTCAAACAGCAGCTGCTTTTTGTTTTGAATCCCCTTCTGCCTTCCTCTGGTCGCGTGGTCGCTGAAGCGATTCAGCATTCTGCACTTGGCATTTTCTCATGAACCAGTTTCCCCGTCTGCACTTTGCTAAACTGCTTTTTGTTCTGATTTTGTCCATCATTTCCCCATCATCTGCTTCTATTTCGGAATCTTTTTTAGGGTAACGTCATGGCAGAATAAGGCATACACAGGGGGAAACCTGGAAAAAGCTGGTGCATGGTGTCTGCAGTTTCAGCCAAATCGCTTCAAAAAGCGGTCTAGAAATCGGTTAAAAAAAACACCACCCCTGGTGGTCGTCGTAAGAAAAACCGACACAACGGCCAAAAAGGGGGCGTGGCCAAGGAGGCTCCACAGAAAAAGTGACTGGAAGTGCGGTAGGTGATTTTTAAGGCAATTTGACTTTAAGCAAAAGGCGATTCAAAACCTAAGAGGAGCTGAAATTCCTTTGTTGAGTTAGTCCATCTCATCTTTGGGGCTTCCTCTTTTCCTCAACTGCCTTCCATTTTCCTTTATCCTTCTTGCCTTATGTCATTCAGCCTTGTCTTCTAGTGATGCACCAAAGTATGACTGTCTTCTGCACCGAGCGTTCTTGGTACAGAAAGAAAGAAGGAGAGGGGGACTCTCAACTTATTTCTTGAGACAATTGTGGTTTCCTAAGCTGAAGCAGCAGGAAAGAATGCGAAGGGCAGTCTGGAGAGGCTGTTCCTTGCATACCACGGAGCTGAAGCAAACTCTCCCTGAACCATCCCGCTTATCGCTTGGAAACTGGTACCAAGTGGAACACTGTTTAGGCACGAAATCCTTCCTGTGTTGGGGAAAAGGCAAGCATGAATTATAGCACCTGAGACAAATGAAATATGAAGAGCACCATGCAGTTTTGAACTGGCAGGTTAGGTCTGGCTTTTGAGAGGTCTCTGGTTCTCTGCCTCCTTCCCTTGAAGGTTCAAAAGCCAACTCTTGTGTGCTTGTCCTTTTGTCGGGAAAAATTACAAACACCAGGGCAATTGTAAAGCAATAAAGCCTTATATTTCCCAGGACCAATAAGACCATGATTCCATTTGGAACCCTTTTGAAGAGAGGGACTAAAATGATTACTGGGCTGGGACACCTCCCTTACGAGCAAAGCTACAGTGTAGAGATGGGCACGAAATGAACAATTTTTCATTTCCGTTTTCGTTTTTTTGTTTCATTACGCAATGAAACGACAAACGAATTTTGTCTCTAAAATGAAACGAAACGAACAGAAACACGGGAAATTTTGTTGTGCGTTTCGTTTCCGTTACTGCAATACAAGTGAATTGCTTAAAATCCTAAAAAAAAATCACAAAAAAATGAAATAAATGGTAACGAAATGGTAACAAAACGAACAAAAATGAAAATGATTTTTTTGCAAAAATTCACGAAAAACGGAAATGAACCAAAACGGACCCTCCAAACGACAAACAACAAACGAAATGCCATTTTTTTTATTCGTGCCCATCTCTACTACAGTGTTTGGGGCTTTAAAGCCTGGAAGAAAGGGCCCTGAGTGGGTGACATGGTGAAGAAGTACATGCAATAGCAGAAACAGGGGTCCTCCACTCCAAATGAGGGCTGGGAGAGTGAGAACAGACAAAAGAAAATATTTCTCGATCAAGCGTGTTGTTTGTCTGTGGAACTTCTTGCTGCAGGATGCGGTGATGGCATCAGTCCTCAATGGCTTTAAAGGGGGACTGGGCAGATTTCTGGAGGAAAACTCCATCACAGGTGACAAGCTATGATGGGGATACGTGTGATCGCCAGGCTTCAAAGGAGGGTCCCTCAACATGCCAGATGCAGGGGAGAGGCATCAGGAGACATGGATCTGGTTGTCCCAGGTGCTCCCTGAGGCATCTCTTGGGGCCACTTGGAGATACAGGAAGTTAGACTAGATGGGCCTTTGGCTTGATCCAGCATGGCTCTTCTTAAAGACAGGAGCAACCACCCAGGAAAAGTTGGATGTGTATGTTTTAAGATGAGACTAGAGTCCATCAACTCTGCTTGTCCTAATGCCAACTTTTCTTACATTTGCATATGCAAATTAATTGCTTTGCTTAGTGATGGGTCATTAGGAATCTAACTCTGGCTTAGCTTGCAAGCCGATGGTTGGGGCACGACACTTGGAAACAGTAACTTTGCCATAGCAGAAAAGCATGGTACTGTATCTCCTCCTAATTTCAAGCTTCAGTTTTCATGTGGATTAGCCCTAAACAATCACAGTCCTGCCTATAAGGAAGTGAACAGGTCCAGAGGAGGGCGGCCAGGATGGTTGAAGGTCTGGATCAAGGGAAGTGATAGTACCACTCTATTCTGCTCTGGTCAGACCCCACCTGGAGTACTGTGTCCAGTTCTGTGCGCCTCAATTTAAAAAGGATGTTGACAACCTTGAGCGGGTACAGAGGAGGGTGACTAGGATGGTTGAAGGTCTAGAAGAAATGTCTTACAAGGAGTGGCTTAGGGAGCTGGGAATGTTCAGCCTTACAAAAAGAAGGCTGAGAAGGGATATGATAGCCATGTTTAAATATCTGAAAGGATGTCATATCGAAGAGGGGACAGGTTAGTTTTCCATGGCTTCAGAGACAAGGACTTGGGGCAGTGGTTTCAAACTATAGGAAAAGAGATTCCATTTAAACATTAGGAAGAATTTCTTGATGGTTAGAGCTGTTCAGCGGTGGAATATGCTGCCACAAAGGAAGGTGGTGGAGTCTCCTTCTTTGTAGTTTTTTAAGCAGAATCTGGATGGCCATCTGTTGGGAGTGCTGTGATGGGGGTTCCTGCATGTTAGGGGGTCGGAGTGGATGGCCCTTGAGATCTCTTCCATATGATTCTATGATTCTGTGATAATCCCACCTCCTGAATTGCTTTCATGAAATGCCTCTTCTGTCGTACTTTCTCAAGTTTAACAATTCACAATATGTTCATCGCTTCAGTTTATCTTGTGATGTTGATGTTGCTATTATTTAAGGTTGCCCGTATTGTCTTGTTTTGTTGTTTTGTTCCGCCTCAGAAGCCAGATGGGCAGTATACAAATTAAACAAAAAATAAAATAAAATAAAATAAAATAAAGACCCATTTGTTCATCTTTTGGGTCAGCCAGGGCGTCCTCAAAGCTCTCCTCTGAGACCACATTTCAAAGGAATCAATCCTCACCCCACCCCGTTAGCTTTCTTTCCTGAATTACATCAACCAACTATGTTGCACCGGGTGGGGTGGGGTGAGTCAGTGTAGTCTAGGATATGAGAAACACAGAATGAAATGAAACAGGGTTGGGAGGGGATGGTGGAGGAAAGATTTGGAACTCAATGTCCCTCCATCCAAACGCACTTGGCTCCCAATCTTATTGGATGGATCCTTTGACGTCCTTTAGAAGCCCGGGTCTCCCATGACACAGACCACATATAGATTGACATTAACTGGGATGAAATGGCTTGGAAGGATATTCTAGGGTGAAGATGTTCCACTAAGCCAAGAATGGCAGGCAGAATCATGAAAAACAACCAAGCAGCCTGATCTGGAGGAAAATATTCCAAATATGCCAGGGAGTACATGACTAGCGGATCCTCCTAAGGTGATTCAAGACCCTTTCTCTCCGTCAGGAGGCAAAGAGTTTGGAGAGCAACCAGCACCAATCATCTGCATTGACTCAAATGGACCTACTCTGATTGCGACCTCTGATGCTGAAGGACGTTGGCATGAGAGTCCGCCCATTTGAATCAACGTGTGTGTTGCATCTCCAATGCTCCATCTTTGACCTTTGGACTCAACGGAGGGAGGAGTGGTAGAGCGAGCTGACGAAAAAGGCCCTTTTGCTGGTTCAAGGAGGCCCATAATGCTCCGATCCGAGGGTATTTTCTTTTAATTATAGTGAGAGGCCACACAGCTGTCACCGGGGGCAGTCACTCACCTCCAATAAAGGTTTAGGCTAATTAGCGTTCTCGTTGGAGGCATCACAAGGACCAGCTGGTTTGTCTCCACCGCACCCTTAATTAGGAGCCACATGCCTCAGAAACAACATCCTGGTTTTTCCATCAAGACTTTCAGCCCTCCAGAGCAAAAAGTGAATATAGTGCCTACTTCAGCAATACCAGTTTCTTGAGGATCAGGAAATGGAAAAGTCAGCAAAACTGAAATTCAGTGGTACCTTGTATAAAGGAATTAATTCATTCCAAATGAAATTATGTTAAACAAATTTTCCTTTATACAAATATCCCATAAGAATGCATTGAAAACAGAGTAATCCCTAATTGTGACCATTTTTATGTTGTACGGATTCAACCCATAGACCAGGGTGCCCAAACTTTTTGTAAGGAGGGTCAGATTTGGTGGCTTAGAATGTGTCAGAGGCCGTTGCTCCCCGACCCTGTCACCCCACTGCAAGCCCCACCCACTGACCCATAAGCCCCACCCACTGACCCCTTGCAACCCCACCTGCAGGAAGGAAGACGGGGACCAAGGGAGGGAGGGAGGAAGGTGGAAAACAAGAGAGGAAGGAAGGAAGGTGGGGACCAAAGGAAGCACAGGGAATTTGTGGGTGAAGAAGGGGGAGGGAGGGGCAGGCCAGCCAGCCGTGGGCCACTCAGAATGGCCCGAAGGACCGGATTTGGCCCCCGGGACGGACTTTGGGCAGGCCTGCCATAGACAATTCTGTTAAGCAAATTTCCCCCATCTCCAGAATTTTTTATGTTGTACAGATTTTACATTATAGAAACCGTTTGCTATATGAGGGTCCACTGTTATGGTCATAGAGAAGAAAGGGGTCTGGTTCTTTCCACTAGGTTTTGGCTAGGGCAGAGAACACGAAGAAGCAGGAGGAACTATTGGTTAGAAAAGCAGGTTATGGTAAATTCCTAGAAAAGGGTCAGGATGGATAAAAGGGGCAGGCAGAAAGTGGAACAGGAAGTGACGCTAGCAGAGCAGGAAGTTGGTCTTATAGTTATAGATATTGATATAGATAACTATTAGCTGTGTGTGGTGTCGTTACAGTCGTGACCGACTCTTCGTGACTTCATGGAGTTTTCCTTGGCAGGAATACTGGAGTGGTTTTGCCAGTTCCTACTAGTATCTACTATTAGATATACCTGTGTTTTTCCTGTCTACAAGTTGCCCCCATGTATATGACGACACGTATAATTGCAACCCAGAATTACAGTTTCACAACGGCATGGTTCTCTCCTTCCGTGTATAAGACGGTCCTCAATGTTTAGTCTAGCAATTTTAGACAATAGTATAGTCTTATACATGGAAAAAATACTGGTAGTTAAAAAGAAAAACAATGTTTTCTCATCTCTACTACACAAACGAAGCACTTTCACAGTTTCGGTCCAGTCTTGTGGGAAGAAATGGATCTGTGGAGGTATAGACACAGAAAAAGACTTTCAGACTAGAGATGGGCACGACTTAGCGCAATTTTTGTTTTTGTTTTTGTTTTTTCGTTTTCGTTACGTAACGAAACGAAAACGAAAAACGGTTCAAAAATGGACCGAAAACAGAAACGAAACGACTAATTTCAAGCCAATTTTCGTTTTTCGTTACTGGAAAAACACATAATGGAGCTAAATGGGAAGAAACGAAAAAATTTTTGTTTTCGTTTTTCGTTTTCGTTACGTAACGAAACAAAAACGAAAAATTTTGAAATTAGCTCACGAAAACGGAAACGAAACGAAACGGACCCTAGCCGAAAACGAAAATGAAAACGAAAATTTTTTTCTGAGTCGTGCCCATCTCTATTTCAGACTTTCATGGGACCTTTCTAGGACATCCTCCCTTTATCATTTCTGTCTGATTGCATCTGGAAGTTGAGTCATGGCAACTGGAACCCTTTTCTTGTGAGCCCCAAATGTTTCACTACTCATCCAAGTAGCTTCATCTAGTGAAATGTTTCGATCTCACAAGAAAAGAAGTCCAGTTGCCATGACTCAACATCTGGATATCCTCACCTGGATTACTGAGAATCTCCACAGACTTTCTGATTGCATCTTATTTATGGTTTTATATTTTGTATTTTGTCTGTTGCTGCCATCTTGGGTTCTTAGATCTCCTTTTATATTTTTATACAGAACAACTGCAGTATTGTGTGTGTGAGTGTGTGTGTGTGTGTTTCATTTCCAAGCCAAACCACTGTAGACCACGAACACCACAGAACATTATGCATTGCATAGTCTCTGCCTCCTAGTGGCCTACCCTGGCAAATACACCCTGAAAATACATTTCTGGGTTTGTTTGTTGTTCAGTTTTTTCCCAAGCAGCGGATAAGTGAATCTTGGGATGGTGATTCCACTGATAGAGGGGTCTTACTATATTATACTTCATGGTTTAGGTGAGAGATGCTTGCCTTTTTAGGTTTATTTTCACTGCTGGAAACCACTGTTGGCTTGCCAGTAGATGGTGTGATATAGAAACAGAGTAAATTTAAAAATATATATGAAAAAGTACTTCCTCTTATTTATTTGAGATCTAGCATCCAAAAGTTTAATGGAGTGCCTCCTAGTTCTGATGTTGTGCAATAGGGAAAACAGTTTTTCCTTATTTATTTTGTCTACACCGTGTATGATTTTATAAACTTCAATCAGGTCACCTCTTAGGCGCTGCCGTTCAAGAGTGAAGAGGCCCAGCCGTTGCAGCCTCAGATGGTAAGGAAGGTGTTCAGGTCCCCTAATAATTGTTTGTGATACACTCTCCATTTTAACTAAATGGTTGGCTTTAAAAATCAGAAAGAGCAGATGAGATACATGTATTCATCCAAGCCTTGACTTTTCTTTTGGGAGCGGTGAAGCTTATAGGTTATGTATGCAGGGTGGCCACTTGCACATCCCTCCAAAGCAGGACAGCTAGTCAAATGGAGGACCACACGCCAATGGAGAACATAGGGCCACTAAGTGTTGTGCTTGTTGGTGTAAGCTGTGTGACATAAGCTGATACTTCATGTCCATCTCATCGCTGTTTGCGGTCCCTCTTGGGACTGGTACAAAGTAATCTAACCGCATGTCCATTGCGGGACGAGGGGAGTTTGTCCCGACTACGACCCCTGAACTGCGATTTAAGCGGGATGAGAGATTCCCCTCCCTGGCCTCAGGAATCTGCTCGTCACGCTTCTCGTTCCGAGACGAGTGCCTGTGAGGTAAGGTGAAGTCATGCAACGTGCCATTCTCCATCTAGTGGCAGGAGTGTGAAGTGCCATTCGCCAGTACATTCCCTATGGAGTCAGCAACGCAGTGCAGAGAGATTAAAAGACAAATGCCTCAAACTTAGCTCCGTAACACATTGAAGGTTGGACCAAAAAAAAAAAAAAAAAAACCAGCGGAGAACAAAGGCATGGAATTTCACATCTCATCATGGGATGAGAACATGTGGTAACAGCCATGCCGGTATCATCCATCATGCCCGTGTGTACACGGGAACAGGGACAGAACCGGAAGAAGACCACGTGACCACGACTGACATCAACACACAACGAACTTCCTCCCAGGACAAGAATGGACGTGAAGTAACCGTCTTAGTGACAGAGAACAAGACAAGGAGAGCCTCGGCTGGATCAACTCAAGGCTGTCTTGTCAAAACGACAAAGGCTTGCACTGTAGTTGCATCCCTTTTCCCCCCAGCATGCCCTGCCAGCCAGCCGTCATGCTCATGCCCAAAACACCAAGATTACATTCATTAGGTTAATTGCATATTTCAAGTGCAACAAATGGAACATGAATCATGGACAGGATGCGGTGCCGTTTTCAAGAGTGCCGTGTTTTATTCATGGCTTGCTGGCTTGTTTCATGGCCATTGCATGATGCGCTAAAGCATAATCTCAAGGATATCTTATTGTTCACTAAGGCGATACGCCCATATTAAAATCCCAGTGTCTATTCGGGGTCCCAAATTGAGAAAAGATCAAAAGCTCTCCTTTTATTAAAGGATGAGGTGAAGAACTTCTGTAAGGGCAGTATGAATCAGAGCTAAATTGCTGGATAGTGCAGTGTTTTAGGCGTCTGGTTGTGGAGCCTGTCAGTGCGTAGATGCAATGATCTGTAGAGTCATAAGAACCTAAGAAGAGCCATGCTGGATCAGGCCAAAGGCCCATCTAGTCCAGCTTCCTGTATCACACAGTGGCCCCACCAAATGCATCTGGGAGTGCACAAGACTAGATATCTGTTTCCTGATACCATTCCCCTGCATCTGGCCCTTGAAGTACCCTGGTTTTAAGCCTGGAGATGACACATCTCCCTCATGGTTTGTAACCTGTGATGGACTTCTCCTCCAGGAATCTGTCCAATCCCCTTTTGAAGGCATCCAGACTAGATGCAATCACCACATCCCGTGGCAGGGAGTTCCACAGACTAACAACACGCTGAGTAAAAACATATTTTCTTTCGTCTGTTCTCACTCTCCCATCCCTCAATTTGAGTGTATGTCCCCTAGTTCTGGTATTTTGGGAGAGGGAGAAGAGCTTCCCTCTATCCACTTTACTCATGCCCTGCATTATTTTGTACGTCTCAATGATATCCCCCCTCAGGCACCTTTTCCCCCAGACTATATTACTATAGAAAGGTTGCTCTCTTTGGGGTACAACCTCCAAATTACGAGGCCAGTTCTGACCCCTTGAATCCACTTGAGAACCCCTGCAATTGGTGTCATGAGATCAGCAAACACATGGCTACTGTCCCATTTGCATCAAATATAATCTTCACAGGCAGACCCACGTTCAAGATGTGAAATCATTTAATCTGGAAGTGCCTGAAGCCAAACCAAAGAATATCAGGTGTAAAGATGTGTCACTGGAGATGGAGACCCAGAACAAAACCATCCAGGCTTTCGTATTCCTGACCACTGATTGGTTATCCAAATAACGAATGAGAAGTCTTTTCTGCTCAGTGTGGATGAATAAGGACATGATCCTGCCACCATTAACGTCAAGTTGGGCGGTTGACTCGGTGCTCAAAACTTCCCTTATTGAGATTCATCAGGATGTGCCCGGATTTTCACATTGATTGGTTTTGCATGCAAAGAAAATGACACCGGATTGCTATTTCTAATTACACCCACAACTCTGGCAGCTGCACTCTCTGTCCCCCTGCAAAGGCCTTCAATTGCCAGAATCACAATTAAGCTGTTTTAAAAATTAAACACGCAGAGATATTCTTGATGCTCTCCCAGTGATGCCTCCTCGGCAAGCAACAGCAAGAAGGGCTGAATGCTTAATCAACCTTTTGGAAGATTTATGACTTGAGGGCACCAGGATAGGTCAGCCTTTTTTAAAGAAACAACAACAACAATTAAATAAGAGTCTTCCAAATCCTGGAGAGACGGAGCAAGAAATGAAAAAGTTTAGAAGACGCAGCTATTGTTTTAATTTTAAGCTAAAACAATTTCTTCTTCTTCCTCGTGGAAAAACAGTCTTATACCTTGACTTTTAGGGATTCAATCCATCTCATATTTTATTTATTTATTTATTTATTTTAGAGTATTATTTTACCCCGGCTTTCTCCTTGGAAAAGGACCGAAGGCGGCTTACAGTAATGAGGGTTAATGAGGGATAATATACATTCCATTATATATGTTCTGGCATTGAGAACAGGGAATTGAGGGACATCTTACAGCATTAATAGACAGCATTACATTAAAGCTACAAGAAAACGTGCACAGTTAAAAAGAGAGGAAAAGTCCATGTAAAGGTTATGAGTGACAGAAACTAAAATTGAAAACATAGTGTCAATGTAATCACGTAAGATTATAAGTACTGTATATACTTGAGTATAAGTCGACCCGAGTATAAGCCAGGGCCCCTAATTTAAACCCCCAAAACTGGGAAAATTTATTGACTCAAGTATAAGCCTAGGGTGGGAAATGCAGCAGGGCCTGGCAACTCCTTTGTGAGCTGTGTGTGTGTCTGATGTTTAAAATGACTTTTAGCCACTGAGGCAAGTGCTTGAGTTGGTGGCTAAAAGTCATTTTAAACATGGGGGGTCAGGAGAAGGGGCGCACAATGTTTAAAATGACTTTTAGCCACTGACCCAAACTTGCCTCAGTGGCTAAAAGTATTGACCCGCATATAAGCCAAGGACCCATTTTTTTCAGCCCAAAATTAGGGCTGAAAAACTAGGCTTATACTCGAGTATATACAGTAGTTATAAACACAAAGTCTATTGTCATCCTATAGATTCATATAAAAGGCACATACAGTAATAGGTAGCCTGAAGAGAAAGGTCTTTGCCTGTTTCCTGAAAGACAACAGAGATGATTTGGGGGTCTTCCTCTTTTCCTGTGGTCTCCAACCTTCCCCAGCGTTATTGTCATTTGGAGGGCATAAATTAACATAACCAAGGCAGAGGTTGACCAATGTGAATTAGCGGAGGCTGAAATCCGTGACAGGCAAAGAGATGAGGTATTATTCCCTCTCTTACTTTTGGACAACAACTCCTAAAGCTTGGGAACACCATAGGAGTTTTTTTTAATTTATTTTGAATATTTTTACCCTATTATTTGTAGTCTGAAATATTCGTACATCTAAATACTTGCAGTTTCAAAATATTTGTAGTCTAAAACACGAAAATGCCCAAACTCAGCCTTTATGTCTGTGAATTCATCTGGAGCCCAAAATAATTGGTGAGAAGAGAAGCATCAGACAGGCAATTCCAGGGCTTTGTGAGACACATATAGCTGTTTTGTTTTGTACGAGTGCGGCCTCACGCAATGTTGACAAGACTCTAGCCCAAATGGTACTCTCCAGACTGCAAAGCCCACCATCCTGGCCACCCAGCTCGAGAGCACTCACTTTGTGATGGCTGTTGCCAATTAAAGCGAGTAGAGACCTCTCTGTTGTGGGTGGGCCAGCGGTGAAGTGCTCTCTCTTCAGTCGTGGGAGGCAGAGAAGACCTGGGGAAGCCAAACAGAGGCAGGTACCAGGAACAAAACGTGAAAGGTGAAAAATTCTTTGAATTGTTGGCATATCACAGGGCCCTGCAAAGTGGTGTGGTGGAGCTCTTTGAAGAGAGGAGAGAACATTCTTAGAGAGACAGGAATTCCTTTGGCAGGGCAGCCGTCAAACCTAAACACAAAAGGAAAAGCTCTGGAGCCAGGTCAGCGTACAAGACTATGTAGCCCATCATCCTGTCCCCACGGGACTCACCGGTTGCCTGTGGGGAAACCTGCATGCAGGTCATTAATTCAACAGCATCCTCTGGATGCTTGTTTGCTTATAAACATCACTGAGTCGCCTACATCCACAAATTTCTAAAGATTTCCAAGAAGGGCATGGGAATCTAAA
This sequence comes from Phrynocephalus versicolor, assembly GCA_023846285.1. Taxonomy (NCBI): domain Eukaryota; kingdom Metazoa; phylum Chordata; class Lepidosauria; order Squamata; family Agamidae; genus Phrynocephalus; species Phrynocephalus versicolor. The sequence continues at coordinate 4,096,630 of JAHTLZ010000161.1, read as the reverse complement.
AAGAAGATATTATGGAATCATGGAATCATGGAGTTGGAAGAGGCATTAACCGAACTATACAACCCAAATCTAGGCATATACCCATCAGAGAAAGATTCTGTGCTGTTGGTTTTTCCCTGGACCCTGAATTACATCAGTCACAGCCATAGGCCAAAACTTTTTGGACTGCAACACCCAGAATGCTGCAATCACAGGGCAGACATGGGTTTACCTGGGTTCTTCAGACTCTGAAAAAGTAGCATTTGAGGGACTTGCTAAAATAAGACATATACAGCTGAAATGCATCATTATAAACACACACAAACAAATGCCATTTTTGATGTTGAAGGATAATGCTTAAACTGGTTAGAATGTGAAAATAACTGCTGATGTCAGGAAAAATGCACAAGGAAGTGCATTACCCCACCTGGAGTACTGTGTCCAGTTCTGTGTGCCTCAATTTGAAAAGGATGTTGACAACTTGGAGTGGATCCAGAGGAGGGTGACCAGGATGGTTGAAGGTCTGGAAGAAATGTCTTATGAGGAACGGCTTAGGGAACTGGGAATGTTTAGCCTTATAAAAAGAAGGCTGAGGGGGGATATGTTAGCTGTTTAAATATTTGAAAGGATGTTACATTGAAGAGGGAACAGGTTTGTTTTCCATGGCTTCAGAGACTAGGACTCGGGACAATGGTTTCAAACTAAAAGAAAAGAGATTCCATTTGAACATTAGGAAGAACTTCATGACGGCTAGAGCTGTTTGGCAGTGGAATATGCTACCACGGAAGGTGGTGGAGTCTCCTTCTTTGGAGGTTTTTGAGCAGAGGCTGGATGGCCACCTGTCGGAAATCTGTGATGGGGGTTCCTGCATGGCAGAGGGTTGGACTGGATAGCCCTTGAGGTCTCTTCCAGCTCTATGATTCTATGATTCTATAATTCTTCTATGATTCTATGAAGTGCACACGTTTATTTAAAAATGCACAAAAAAACCCTGCATGGATTTAAGTGTGGCTCTGAAAATCTAAGTCCTGGATGTGAAAGACGGGCATGAAACTCCTACAAGCAGGAGTCAGAGAAACATAACTTGAGCTATCAAGAATGATTTTTAAAAAAATATATCTCTGATGGATTCTGGAAGTTGTGGCCTCAAACATTTGGCAGGGTTTCCATTTTGTCTGCTGATATTCTGTTTAATCATCATCAAGTGCCCTCAAGCCAATTCTGACGCATGGCAACCCTGCTTCGTGATTTTCCCGGCAGAGAGTATTCAGAGGTGGGTGGCCATTCCCTTATTCTGGTGTGTGTGTGTGTGTGTGTGTGTGTGCTAGACCACTGAGCAGCTTGCCCAAGGTTAAACAGGTTGGCTCTACTCGCAAGAGGAACGGCTGGGGAATTGACCTCAAAAAAAACCAGAGCCCTAAAGCAGGGGTGCCCAAACTTTTTGTAAGGAGGGCCAGATTTGGTGGCTGAGAATGTGTCAGGGGCTGGTTGCTCCCCGACCCTGCCACCCCACTGCAAGCCCCACCCACTTTCTTTTAAAAAGACATGGGGTGAAGGAGGGGGAGGGAGGGGTGGGCCAGCCAGCCACGGGCCACTTAGAATGGCCTGACGGGCCGGATTTGGCCCCCAGGCCGGACTTTGGGCAGGCCTGTCCTAAACTGTCCAGAGTGGGAATGGGCACGAAAGGGAAAAACGGTGTTTCATTTCGTTCTGTTCCACTTCATACAATTTTTTGTAAATAAAATTGTACGAAATGAAACAATAATGAAATGGTTCATTCCTCTGGGGGCTTGTACTCACCCCCTACTCCTCCTTTTGGGCTCTGGCACAGCTGCCGCAGGTGCTCTGGGTGGACTTGCTCACTCTCATTGGTGGTGGCGGGTAGCGGCGGCGGCCTGGCTCACCCTTGTCGGCTGGGGTCCGTGGCGCCACCGCCCGTGCAGCCTCCCAGAGGCCTTGCTTCCCCTTCCAGGCCTGAGTGCTCAGTGGCAGCGGCAGTGGTGGCACCCGCTCGGCCTCCCTGGCTGCGGTGGCGGCTCTTCAGCAGCAGCAGTGTCGGTGACAGCGCCTCTGACCAATCAGGTTAAGGGAGGCATTTTACAGATGGAACGAAACAGTTCATTTTAACAAAAAAGAATGACCATTTCGTTTCATCTGTCAAGAAATGCTGCTTCCTCGTTTTGTTTTGTTTCGTTACATGACGAAGCGACAAAACAGCATTTTGTTTTTTGTTTTGTGCCCATCCCTAGTCCAGAGCTATCCAGGTAACTTGCATAATACTTTGAATCACAGAACAAGGAGCCAAGAAAAGTTGACCCCCGAACTGAAGGAAGCCCCCAACAAACATCGACTCTGGGCTATTTTCCTTCTGCAGTGATTTCAAGCAGAAGTGAAGCATTTCATTGCTGTCTTTGGCCTTCAGTTGGTGGAGGATGGGAGTCGTAGTCTGACGACTTGGAAGGCACCGAGTTGAGGGAGTCGGGAGTAGAGATTGACACGAATCAAAAAAATGGCATTTTGTTTGTCATTTGTCGTTTGGGGGGTCCGTTTCGGTTCATTTCCGTTTTTCGTGAATTTTTGCAAAAAATTCGTTTTCGTTTTCGTTCATTTATTACCATTTCATTACCATTTATTTCATTTTTTGTGTTTTTTTTAGGATTTTAAGCAATTCACTCATATTGCAGTAACAGAAACGAAATGCACAACAAAATTTCCGGTGTTTCTGTTTGTTTTGTTTCATTTTAGAGACAAAATTTGTTTGTCGTTTCGTTACGTAACAAAATGAAAAAATGAAAATGGAAATGAATAATTGTTTGTTTCGTGCCCATCTCTAGTCGGGGGTAGAGGAGTGTAGTCTTAGCTTTCTCGACTGCCTGGTAGTGGTGGTGGTGGTGGGGCTCTGGATTCTCCTGTCTCATTCCTTTGTTGTGAAGGCAGCCATCCATCCTCAGCTCTTCTTGATTTGATTAGATTCCTCCCCGGCACCGCCTGTTTCTCCTGATAACCCAAGTGTACTGTTTACCGCATTCCCCAAAGGGCAATCAGGTTGCAGCACACCGGGCTCTGCACGGAGGAAGGTGAGGGCTGCATCTCGACGGCAGCCCTCTCCCTCTTGCGTAAGAGAGGAGAACAGAATGTTCTCCTTTGGAAGAATTGAGGCAGGCTGTCAAGGGAAAAAAACCTCGGGGGAATTGAAACGGATTGGGTTTCTTCGTTTTCCTCTGAGGTCTCCTCTGTGCCTTGTGACCTGGGGCAGTTGCCAGATCAGAACATACAAATATTTGCAGGCGCTTTGGTTTAATGATGATGATGGGCCATCAAGTTAGTTATAACATCATTCCCCTTTTCGGGCTTTTGTAGGTAGAAAATACTAAGAACATAAGATCGTAAGAACCTAAGAAGAGCCCTGGTGGAGCAGGCCAAGGGTCCATCTTGTCCAGCTTCCTGGGTGTCACAGTGATCCCGCCAGATGCCTCCAGGAGCACATGAGACAACGAGAGACCTGTTTCCTGATGCCACTCCCCTGCGTCTGGCATTTTGAGGCACCTGGCTTTTAATCCCGGAGATAACATTCATCCTCACCATGGCTTGTTACCTGGAATAGATTTTCCCTCCAGAAATGTGCTCAGTCCTCTTTTAAAGGATTCTAGGCCCGATGCCATCGACACATCCTGCAGCAAGGAGTTCCACAGACTAACAACAATACTCAGAAGAATACTCTTCTCCCAGGAGGCACAGTGGGGAATCGAACACCCAACCTCTGGCTCCATAGTCAGATACCTAAACCACTGAGCTCTTCCTCCAGCTTTCAGTTTAATAGACAGTATATAAATATGTTGACTCGTGATTTAAATATTGTAAATATTTTGAAGGGCCACAACATATTATTAGTGGTTGGTAGCTGGCACATGATATTTTCTGTATCTCTTCATAAAATCATGTTAGGCAGCCACAGCTTTATTTGATACCTTGACATGGAATAGTGAGTAGTGTGTTCACAATAACTGGATGGATGGCATCTTTTTTGTACATTGTGCTTAGCATGTGATGACATTTGATAGTGGATGCTTATATACCGCCCCATACCACTTCAAGTTGTCTCTGGGAGGTTTATGGTTTAATTGCAGTATACAGGCTACACTCTGTTTCCCCCCCCCATAGAATCCTAGAGTTGGAAGAGACCTCAAGGGCCATCCAGTCCAACCCCCTGCCATGCAGGAACCCCCATCACAGTATTTTCGACAGATGGCCATCCAGCCTCTGCTTAAAAACCTCCAAAGAAGGAGACTCCACCACCCTCCTTTGTGGCAGCATATTTATTTATTTATTTATTTATTTATACAGCTTATATACCGCCCGTCTTCCTGAAAGGAACTCCGGGCGGTTTACAATAAATGTACAGACAACAAATTAAAACAACAACTGAAATAAACAATGAAACCGTCATGAAGTTCTTCCGAATGTTCAAATGGAATCTCTTTTCCTGTCGTTTGAGACCATTGACACCATTGAGCTGGGTACTCATTTTACCGACCTTGGAAGGATGCAAGGCTGAGTCAGCCATGAGCCGGCTACCTGGTACTGAACCACAGATTGTGAGCACAGTTTTAGCTGCAGTGCAGGCATTTGACCACTGTGCCATGAGTCTCCTACCACTTGACCCTCGTGTGGTGTAGAGAGAAACTCTGCAGACCTTGAAGACCTTGGTTCAAATCCCCAACTTGGCCACATAAGCTCAATGGTTGAGTATAACTGGCAAAAGCACCCTTCAAATATCTCACTGACCTTGAAAGCTCTTTTAGGTTTCCTATAAGTTGCTTTTGACTTGATGATGATGACACATAGCTAGTCGCTACTTAAAGTTTTGATGACATTTTGAAGTATGTATTTTTAGATAAATGCATTAGGATAGGATGTCTCAGCCTTTATGCCATCCTATTATTAATCCTAAAATGATGTATTTAAAAGAAAGGAATGGAAAATAATGGAAAGGGGAAAAGGTGTCAAAAGTAGCATAGTAAATTAATTTTAAATATGATTATGAGTAGCAGCGGTACCAGTTGTGTGAACAGAATGCTTCTAAGGAGGGACATTTCCAAGTGGTCTTCTAATCCTTCTATAGCACGGACATTCTAATCACTTCAGATCAACTTCAATGGTCAGATGTCCCATGAAAGGATTAGAGCAGCGGTACAAATGCCCTGATACTGCCTAGATGCCCTAAGCACATCCGATCTCGCCTGATTTCGGAAGCTAAGCAGGGTCAGCCCTGGTTAGTACTTGGATGGGAGACCACCAGGGAAATACCAGGTGCTGTAGGCGCCTACAGTAGGAACTGGCAAACCACTCCCGTATTCCTGCCAAGAAAACTCCGTGGACATGGGGTCACAAAGAGTCGGTCACTACTGGAACGAAACTACACACAGAGAGATGCCCTGAGCACATCTGATCTCGCCTGATCTTCGAAGCTAAGCAGGGTCAGGTCTGGTTAGTACTTGGATGGGCAACCACCAGGGAATACTAGGTGCTGTGGGCGCCTGCACTAGGAACTGGAAAACCACTCCAGTATTCCTGCCAAGAAAACTCCGTGGACATGGGGTCACAAAGAGTCGGTCATGACTGGAATGACACTACACACACACAGATGCCCTGAGCACATCTGATCTCACCTGATTTCGGAAGCGAAGCAGGGTCAGCCCTGGTTAGTACTTGGAAGGGCGGCCACCAGGGAAATACCAGGTGCTGTGGGCGCCTGGAGTAGGAACTGGCAAACCACTCCTGTATTCCTGCCAAGAAAACTCCATGGACATGGGTTCAGAAGCCTTCACCCCTAGCAGGGCTGGCCAGGATTTCTGGGAGTTGCAGTCCAAGAACATCTGGGGACTCAAGGCTGGGAACCAGTGGGTTAGAGGAATCACAATGAAGAGGGGTTCCGAGTAACACAGAGTGTTCCTTTATAGAACTTAAAGCTCTAACGATGCCTGCAGTCGTTAAGAGGCATGCAAATAAAAGAAGTTTCAATCTTATTATGGGAGAAACAAAGTGCCAAGTGCTACCGTGTCTTAATCGCTTCCCATTTGTTTGTCTGTAATCTGCCTTTGCCAGACTGAAGGCAATTGACATGAAAAAAAAAATTGCAATAAAGCAGGAAGGGAAACCAATAACAACGGTACACCCAAGGAGCACATTCATCCCTTGAATATATGCTATTTGATGGAGCAACCATCCATCATGTCACTTTCCAAAAGGCACTAAAAGATTTGCAAGGCTGTTAGCTAGAAAATGGTCCTGATCTCCAGAAAGAGGGGATGCTGAAGCATCCGACAATTGCAGGCAGAACCCCGGATCCTATTTTGTGACGAAATCACAAATGGGTGGGACGAGCATCACCGTAAGGCTCAAATTAGCCCTGCGTTGAAAGTACATCTCTCCGAAGCAGAAAATGACACCGGTCTATCTTAGCAGGAGCTTGCCCCACTCTCGGTGTTGCAGATGAACTTGCTTTCAATCTGGTAAATGAGTGGCGAAGACAGACGTCCTTGGCAAGTCTGGTTGCTCAGGAATGGAGCTTTGAATGAATGACGTGTCTGGTGGGAAAACACTGTAAGGGCAGGGAGCATGCCTTTTCTTTCAAGTGTTGGTTGGCCGTGAGACAACTGCCCTAGGAGCACAGGATAGTGCCACCCATAATGGCCTTCTCTGAGTGCAGATGGAGCGTTCTGCTCTTCTATGGAAGAGGAGGACAACTGAGGAAGAACCCAGAACCAGAGCCTCTTTGTTATTTCCTGTTTGGAAGAAGTTCCTTTTTTCAGCTGCAACTTCTGGATCATGCATAGCGCTGGGCCAGAGAAGTATAAGACTCTGGTTCTTGGTTCTTTCCTTTCCATCTCTGCTATTGTTTAGGAGCATAGAAAGCAATCTGGTCGTTCCTGATGCAAGGAGGTATCTCTGAACAGCCTTGGGCTAAGATAACAGGCTTTGCCAGAGCCACGGCTGGTGGATTCTGGGATTTGTAGTTCCTCCCCCCCCCAAAATAGGGATGGCGCTGAACTCTAGGAGGATCCAATCCCTGCCCTCTCGGGATGGACTGGATGCAGGCGCAGAAAAGAAGCACCTGGCCTGGGAAAAGGAAAGGCTCCAATAGCCACCGTGAGACGTGCATAGTGTGAGGTCTTTGGGGGCTTTGCAGTCAGAAAGGAATGCCTGGGTCTAGGAACCACCACTGCCTGCTGCGTGATTACCCGGTTCTTTCAAAAGATGTCACAAGGAAAATCTAATCAGCTGCAGATAAACAGCCTTGACATGTGTGGGAGATGCCTGCCCTGCCTTCACTGTGGAAAGTGGAAATACTTCTCTGAAGAGATTTGGGGCTTATATGAGCTTTCTCAACCATTTAGCCCGCTTTTTTGTGGGAATGAATTTATCTCCTTCGGAGGCTTGGAAACGTTTCTTGTGTGGCTGACCATTCCCAGGACCTGTAAACTGGTATGGTTAGTAGCTGTGGTCCGGTAGTTTGCACTCGCAGAAAGCACATCGGTAGATGAAGGGATGCCTTACATGCCACCAAATATCTGGTTGTCACAGCAGGAGCTTTCCTCAGTCTCTCTCTCCCCACCCACCCCCGGTAGTTTGCAGATGAGCTTTCTTTCTTTTGTCATTAGACACAGGAAGTTAAGCACAGCCTATCTCTGGAGTAGAGATGGGCACGAAAAGAACAATTTTTCGTTCCCGTTTTCGTTTTTTTGTTTCGTTACACAACTAATCGACAAACGAATTTTGTCTCTAAAATCAAACGAAACAAACAGAAACACTAGAAATTTTGTCGTCCATTTCGTTTTCGTTACAGCAATACATTGAACTGCTTTAAATACTTTTAAAAAATCACAAAAAATTGAAATAAATGGTAACGAAACGGTAATGAAACGAATGAAAACAAAAATGATTTTTTTGCAAAAATTCACAAAAAATGGAAACGAACCGAAACGGACCCCCTAAACGACAAACGACAAACGAAACGCCATTTTTTAAATTCATGCCCATCTCTACTCTGGAGCTTTGATGGGTCCTTCACAATAGTCTCTACTGGAATCCCTTCTCTCAAGAATTTCAGGATACGGGTGAAGAATACAGAGGATCCTGAACCAGGATTCACCAACTTTACTTGGACAGCACACATGGCATGTGAGGGCAGGTCAAAGACAGACATGTGGAAACACACACTCACCGTGGTCTAAGAGCGGGAGACAGTGTGGTCCAATGGTAAGAGCATCAGCTCAAGATGAGAGAAAAAAAATCACTTAATCCATATAAATCTGCCTCATGTGTGCTTCAGAAAGCCCTCTCTGTGTCCCAAGGGAAGCAAAATCGAGGCTGGTTATATCAAAACAGAGGGTCTTTTTTGTAGATACAATGAATGTGTGGGACACTATTTATTTATTTATTTATTTATTTATTTATTTATTTATTTATTTGCTACAGATTCATAGGGAGAAGAGAGAACGTTGGGGGGGTAAGGGAAGCAGGGAGTGAGGAAGGAATAAGACGAAGCACACTGACAGAGGGAGAGAGGAGTGGTATATTATTATAATAATAATTATTATTTCTCTTCCCCTGATCCCCTGTAGAGGGTCAGGGGAAGCACTTAACTGAGCTGATCAGGCTTCAAGGAAGCCTTTGCTGTTTGGATGGAAGGAGCATGCCAAATGGTGCATTACTCCCCCTCACCTCCATCTCAACAGAACCTATGTAGTTCCATTCACCCCACAACCAAAATAGTAAGTGTGGACAAGCCTGAAATGTGGACACATTATAGACCTGTATGTAGCAGGACATTTACATTTTGTGTGCATTTTCTTTTCAGAAAAAGAGAAAGGAAGAAGAAGAAGAAAAGAAAGAAAATCTAGTAGCTGAAGCAGTTCATGTTGTCTCTGATTTGGTTTGCTCCCTGGCTCTGAATCAGTTTGTGAAATGCCCCGGAACCTGAATTAAGCTCCTCTGCTTTCATCTCAGCCTTTTAGAAACAGATCTGCAAGAGGCCGTCTTTGTTAGTAATTCAGTTTTGGTTGAAGACACTGTATAATCCCAATTAAAAGTGCCAAAGCTAGTTGCGTGTCAAAATTCCTCTCAAAACTGATCCTCATTTTCTCAGTATTGTTTCTCCCCCCCCCCCCCAACTTTGCTTTCCTTGACAGATCCAGCTGCGGTTGGCTGGAATTGAACTCTCCAACTTTGCTTGTTATTCCATCCCTGGCAAAAGCAAACCTCCTTTAAATGCTGGCCTAGTTCTGACTATGGAGTTGAAATGGGAACTCATGTTGACTCTGTGTTCTCTTATACTCTGTATCAGGGAAGACCTAGGGCCCAGATATTCTCCCAGTACAACTCAGGGTCAGGTCTTCTGGGAGTGGCAGTCTGAAGGCATTTGCGGAAGAAATGTTGAGAATACGACAGATGACTGCCTCTTAGGCGGAAGTGGCTTTGTCACTTTGCTGATTTAAAACCAGCTATTAGCTATCAATCAATTAATTAATTGAATCTCGGAGGGAAAAACAGGAACCAGCTGATGCTGCCCCATGTACGCCTGATTAGACATGGGCATGACCTCTACTTCGGTGGTTCGTGCGAGTTCATCTTCCATGTTTGGCACTTCCCCTCCCTTCCTCCCAAGGTAGGTGCCCACCCAGAGGCAGCACCCACAGGACAAGGGGCAGAGAAGCTGGGGCACTGCCTCTGATTAGGCACCTGCCGGAGGAAGGTGTGGCTAGGAAGCACTGAATACCAGGTTGGTTGAAATACGAACCAGCACGAACCACCAAACCAGTGGTTCGTGCCCATCCTTTCTCCTGACCAACTGGAAAGCACTGCAATGTTGTGGTAGATGACAACTTTTGCATGCAGACGGTCACTCCCAGAAGACTCTAAAACAGGGGTCCTCAACCTAAGGCCCCGGGGCCGGATGCGGCCCCCCAAGGCCCTGAATCTGGCCCCCGGGACCAATTGCAACCCCCCCACACACACACCTACCCCCTGCTTTGCAAGAAGCCAGCCTCCGCAGCTGCTTCTATTGCTGAGGCAGTTCAAAGCAGTGGGCTATGTCGCTTCTCCCACTCCCCCCAACCACTGGCCCAGATGATCAGCGTGCTGGCTAGTGGGGCTAGTGGAGGCCACCTGCCCCTCCCTCCCCCTTTTTTCCATGTTGCCTTTTTTTTTTTTTTTTGGACTGTGGTCCGGCCCCCAGTGGTGTCTGGGGCGTGGTGGACTGGCCCGCTGTTTGAAAACTTTGAGGACCCCTGCTCTAAAACAATCCCAGAACCTGGGAGCGACTGAAAAAATAACTTTGAGCAAGGACCTATGCCCGTTGTGTAAGAGGAGGCCCATCCCATCACTTCTTCCTCTCTTAGCTGGTTACTTCATGTCTGTTTTGTCTTTGTAGTTGTTGTGCTTAGGAGCGGTACAAAAAATTGTTACTTCACATCCGTCTCGCAACAACTGAAATTTGTCTTGACCACGCCCCCGGAATGGGTGCTAAGTGGGACAATCCTTTACCTAGTTGTTGTCGCTGTTTGTTCCCGCTTCCTGTTCCAAGACAAGAGACCGTGGAGGAATGACTGTCGTGCAACAGTACATTCGTTTCGTTCATAAAACTGTGTCCGTTTTGTGTCCAGTTATAATAAAGAAAAGACTGCAATTTCTGTAAAATTGATGTATGAAACCCGGAATACCTGCAATTCGAAATATCGAAAAAGAAAATTTTATGTCAAAAGAGAGAGAGAGAGAGAGAGAGAGAAATAAAGCAAGACAAACTCTGTGTTTGTCATGGTACAAGACAAAACCACATGATTGCGACCAACGCTGTCACGGTACAAATCTAGTCGCGGAACAAAGAAGGACGTGAAGTAACCGCCTTAGTGAATTAAGGTGAGCATTTCTGTGAACATAGGCCTTAACAACATAAGAACATAAGAACATAAGAAGATCCCTCCTGGATCAGGCCAAAGACCCATCTAGTCTGGCTTCCTGTATCTCACAGTGGCCCCACCAGATGCATCTGGGAGTGCATGAGACTAGATATCTGTCTCCTGATACCACTCCCTTGCCTCTGGCCCTTGAAGTACCCCGGTTTTAAGTCCAGAGATTACACATCTCCCTCATGGTTTGTAACCTGTGATGGACTTTTCCTCCAGGAATCTGTCCAATCCCCTTTTGAAGGCATCCAGGCCAGATGCCATCACCACCTCCTGTGGCAGGGAGTTCCACAGACTAACATCCGCTGAGTGAAAAAATATTTTCTTTTGTCTGTTCTTACTCTCCCAGCCCTCAATTTGACTGTATGTCCCCTAGTTCTGTATTTTGTGAGAGGGAGAAGAGCTTCCCTCTATCCACTTTACTCATGCGCTGCATTATTTTGTACGTCTCAATCATATCCCCCCTCAGGTGCCTTTATTCCAGACTAAAGAGCCCCAAATGTTTTAGCCTTTCCTCATAAGGGAGGTGCCCCAGCCCAGTAATCATTTTAGTTGCTCTCTTCTGCACCTTTTCCAGTTCCACTATGTCTTTCTTGAGATGCGGTGACCAGAACTGTACACAATACTCCAGGTGGGGCCTTACTATCATTTTGTATAATGGCATTATAATGTTGGCTGTTTTATTTTCAGTCCCCTTTTTGATAATCCCTAGCATGGAATTAGCCTTCTTCACCGCTGCCACACATTGGGTAGACACCTTCATGGAGCTGCCCACCAACACACCAAGATCTCTTTCCTGAAAACATGGCTGTGATCCAACTGATGGGCAAGACACCACTGGTGGAGAGAATTTGGGAGAGCAGTCCCTCACCATCCAGGCCTCCACGACCATACCTACTCTAGCAATGGCTAGCAGAATCTTCTTTGTTCTCTTTCTCTCCCCCTCCCCACTTTTTCCCCCACCTGCCAATATTTCTAACTCTCTTAAAGTTATTTCTCCGTGGACGTCAGATCATAAACCCAATATGCTGGAGGCGAGATTTATTGCATTCCTTCCGAAACCTTCAGTTTCACCTTCCCCGCTTCCCCCCTTCTCTTGCCGCTGATAACAGCACTCAGCTTGTTATAATCCTGGGCTTTCCCTCTCAGTCTTCTTTCTCTCCTTAATTCATATCACATCCCTCACTCCCTTCGCAATCCTGCACTTGTATAGGCTGAAGATAAACTCATTGGATTCAAGGGATTTTGCTCCCTAGTTCGGCCATTAAACTTTATATCCTTTGGGTGATTTATATTGCAGCTGGTATATATAAGCCCCCCCTCCCACACACATCTGCCCACTCTGTGGTCATTGGGAGCTGCTACCCTAAACCTGCATAGTAATCAACAGTTTTAGAAAGAGTTAACTTGGTTAAATAAAGAAATACTGCAGGCTAAAGGAACTCTGGTCACATTTATTTGCTTAAAATATTTTTGCCCACCTTTCCCAGTTAAAAGGACCCAAGATGGCTTACACCATGAAAAAACAATATAGTAGGACAGCTGTATCCATGAGATGAGTATTTGCTGATTCATGAATCCATGGCTTAAAAATGTTAAAAATGTTAAAAGAAAAATCCTAGAAATATGTTTCTAAAGATGAAGTTACCAGAACTGGCCACAAGAGGGCACCAGAGGCCATGCTATCGATAGTGATGATGATCACTATTAAAGCTGTGGTATCTAGGGATGGGCACAAAACAAAAAACGAAATGCTGTTTCGCCGTGTCATTATGTAATGAAACGAAACGAAATGAAATGACACGAGGAAGCAGCATCTCATTACAGATGAAACAAAATGTATTTTTGTTGTTGTTGTTGTTCAAACAAATCATTTCATTCCGTCTGTAAGCCGCTTGGGAGAGGGGGGAAAGTTTATAAAAAAAGCTCTGGGCTTTAAAAAAAAACTTTTTCCCCTCCCCCAAGCCTTGCCTGCCAGCTGATCGGTGCTCATGATCAGCTGGCAGGGAGGGCTTGTGGGAGGGGAAAAAGTTTTTTTTAAAAAGCCGGGGGCTTTTCATTTCAAGAATCGTGTTGGCTTTCCTGGGCACCGCATCACACGGCTGGCTCATGTTCAATTTTTGGTCCACCAAGACTCCAGGATCCCTTTCACAGGTACTATTTTCCAGCCAGGTATCTCCCATCCTGTATCTATACAATTCATTCTTTTTACCTAGATGCACTACCCTACATTTATTTATTTATTTATTTATTTATTTATTTATTTATTGAATTTCTACCCCGCCCATCTTCCCATGGGAACTCTGGGCAGCTTAAAAAAGGGCTGAACAATTCAGCTAGCAATACAATATAAAACAACAACAACAATATAAAACAACTTTAGCACCCTTGGCATAAAACAAGTAGCTCAACAGACAGCACTTCGCTAGGTAAACTAGCAAACAGATGGCGGGGGAAAAAACACACTAAACTAGGTTGCCAAAGGCGTCGTAGAAGAGCAGAGTTTTTAACGCTCTGCGAAAGGCCAACAGGGACTCTGCAGAGCGCACTTCGCTTGGTAGGCTGTTCCAAAGGGAAGGGGCGGCCACCAAGAAGGCCCGGTTTCGGGTGGAAGTCTTCCGGGCCTCTCTTGGGGTGGCAACCTGAAGCGAGTGCCCCTGTGACTGCTGAACTGGACGGGCCGAGGTTGATCGCTGGACGATCCGCTCTGACAGGTAGTCCGGGCCCAAGCCATGCAGGGTTTTATAAACTAAAACCAGGACCTTGAATCTGATCCGGGACACGACGGGCAACCAATGCAGGCGAGCCAGGACTGGGGTGATGTGGTCATGATGGCGCACACCCGCCACCAGCCTGGCTGCCGCATTTTGTACCCGCTGCAGGCGCTGGAGGAGAGTCAACCCCATGTAGAGAGCGTTGCAGTAGTCCAGCCTCGAGATCACCAGCGCTTGCACTCCAGTTCTCAGGGAGTTGCTGTCTAGATATGGGCGGATCTGGGTGATCAGACAAAGATAGTAAAAAGCGGATCTGGTCATGGCAGCCACCTGGGCTTCCAAGGAAAGCGCCGGATCCAGAACCACGCCCAGGTTCCGAGCCCTATCCGCCAGCTGGAGGGAAACTCCCTCCAAACTGGGGAGAGGGCCTCCATATGCAGATGGGGAACTCCCGAAGAACATCACCTCGGTCTTCTCGGGATTGAGTTTGAGCCTGTTGGCCCTGGTCCATGCCAGGACCGCATCCAGGCATTGGTCGAGAGTCCGAACAGCTTCCACTGCAGAGGTGGAAAAGGAGAGATAAAGCTGCGTGGCATCAGCGTCCTGATGACAGCAGACTCCAAATCTCCTAATGACCCCAGCCAGTGGCCTCACATAGATGTTAAACAACATGGGGGAGAGAGACGACTCCTGCAGAACCCCACAAGGGAGTATCCACGGGGCCGACAACTCTCCACCATGTTGCACATACTGGAGCCAGCCCTCCAAGAAGGACCGGAGCCAACTGCGAATAGTGCCTCTGATAACTCCTGGAGTTCTGCATCAGGAAGCAGCCTAAAGAACCTTCCCCATCCCCTACCACCACCCATCCCATATCAGGAAATGGCAGAGCACATCTCCCAAAGATCAGAGCTGGCCTGACCCACCAGAGCCTCCATGGCATTCTCGCTCCAGGTGGCCACCCCTAGGGAGGCCTGTAAGTTTGCAACACACAATCGGGCCTTTCCTGGTGGCCGGCCCGGTGGCATGGAATAAATTGCCAAGCGAGATTTGCCTGGCTCCATTCCTGGCATCCTTTTAAAATGAAGTGAAGACCTGGCTGTTCAAGGATGCCTTTGACAATTGCTAGGAGTGTTGTGTTTTGCCTATGTATGGTCTTTCTTTGTTTGTTTATTAGTATAATTTTATTATTATTATTCCCTCTTGCTGGGTATTTGTTGTTTTGTTGTTGTTCTGTCGTGGTTTTGTATTATTGTTCCCCCCCCTTTTTCTAGTTTATTACCACTATTATTATTATTATGTTGGGTTGTTTGATAAGTCATTGTTGTTAACCGTCCAGATTTCCCGTTTGAGGAAAATCGGATTGCGGTATACAAATATACAAATATACAAATATACAAATAAATAAATAAATGAATAAATAAATAAATAATATCACTTGTTTGGACTGCAGCGCCCAGAATTCTGAGCTGTAACTAACAATTTAGGTGTCCATTAGTTCTTCCCTGCCCAATGGGTTGACCACGGTTCATGTGAGATGGGTGATCATAAGCAGAGGACATAGGAACTGAGTGTAACCCTGTGATTGGATGCTATTTCATGTCCAGGAAGAAGCCATTGGAGGTGGAATGTACATTTGGGCAGGCAGGTTTGCAGCCTTAAGAACATAAGAACATAAGAACATAAGAAAAGCCATGCCGGATCAGGCCAAAGGTCCATCTAGTCCAGCTTCATGCATGTGTCTGGGAGCGCACGAGACTAGATATCTGTCTCCTGATACCACTCTCCTACATCTCTCCCTTGAAGTACCCTGGTTTTAAGCCTGGAGATTTCATATCTCCCTCATGGTTTGTAACCTGTGATGGACTTTTCCTCCAGGAATCGGTCCAATCCCCTTTTGAAGGCATCCAGGCCAGATGCCATCACCACCTCCTGTGGCAGGGAGTTCCACAGACTACCAGTACGCTGGGTAAAGCCTTCTTGCTACAAAAACCAACAGAGTGATCTGCAGCCTTATGGGAGGAAAAGTCAACAAGAGGGTTCACGGCCTTCTATATCAAATTTTGGAGCCTTGCAAATTTAATTCCCAGTCACTTTCCCCTATGCACATTCTATGTGATAGAATGCTTCCAACCAGCGTGGCCATATAGGTCGTGTTGGCTGGGGGGGGGTTATGGCATTTGGAGTCCCAAGAGAGGACCATCCCCCCCCTCCCCAAGCACTGAAAATTTCCCGGATCCAGCTTCATTTCAAATCGGCAGCTGGTGTTATCAATGAAAAGCCAGGAGGAACATAAACATCCAGGCAGCTCCGCTCCCGGCCCGTGTGTTCCAGCCCCTGAACCATCTTGTTTGTCTTTTGATTGCTGTGAGAACGGAACGAGTGGCCGATGTTTATAAGTAAATGACCTGTTGCTGAGGGGATTATCAATCGGGAGGCGGGCTGGAAAACCCTAATCTCTTTCCTGCCAAAGCCGGTGCTTATCTAAAACACCAAAAAAGAAAAAAAGAAAAAAAAGAGCCCTTTGGGCGTCTGAGTAGCTTTGTGATGGATAGGTCCAAAGCGGTCTCCAGTCTCTGCATTGCTGTTCATTTGGAGGGAGGCTGTTGATATTTGGTCCCAACAGCTTGCAGGGAAAGGGTGGTGGTGGTGGGGGAGTCATGCAGGCAGGAAATTGCAGTGGGGACTGGGCTGGGATTCTTCTGGAAACCCTCTCCTGACTTCTAAAAGAGCAGCTTTTATCTTTAACAGATAGAACATCCGAGCACAGCCACCGGCCATTTGCAGGTGTAGATCCGTGGGAGACCAGAGTCGGAAAAGACAGAGTAGGGTGCTTGCAAACAGAGGCCCATCTTCCTGTACTTAACAGCCTCTGTCATCTATTGGGGTCTCCTCGTCACTGAGCCTTCTAGCCTTCTGAGGTTGGGGTGTGGTGGCTCAGCGGACTAAGGCTCCGAAAACTGTCGGCTGCAAAGTGAGCAGCTCGGCAGTTCGAATCCCGGGTGCCACGCAGTGGAGTCGGACATGACTAGCACTCATGTGTGGGGGGAACCTTTACCTTTACCTTCGTTTTCACTTGCTGCCGTGGTGATGCAAAAAAAAAAGGAGCATCCTTCAAGGATCAAAGGCACTTCTGGAGTGACTTAGAACAATGGCTCCCAACCATAGCTCCCCAGAAGTTCTTGGACTACAACTCCCAGAAGCCTTTGACATTAGTTGGGATGGCTAGGATTTCTGGGAGTTACAGGCCAAGAATATCTGGGGACCCAATGTAGAGATTTGCTGCTTTAGAGGTGACAGAAGCACAGCCTTCCTTCACCTGATGAAGTCCAAAATGTTGGAGGTTACTGAACCCCGCACCTGAGAATGTGCTTGTCCTGTTATAGCACACTCTCAATCTCTGATGTCTTTCATGTTCCAGAAACTGATGGTACTGTGGAGGCCTCCTGCATTTTCCCATTCATGTTATTTTTTTAAGAACTGGTGATCTGGAAACACAGATATAACAGTGTAGACTAGAGATGGGCACGAAATACCAAAATGGCGTTTCGTGGTCATTTTTCGGGGGCCCAGGACCTGCTTCGTTTCCGTTTCTTCATTTTTCGGGTGCAGCAAGCTGCGGCCGCAGGGAACCCTCAGCTGTGAGCGGCGCGATGACAGTAACGGAAACGAACAGAACCGAAGAAAATTTTCTTGGTTCTGTTCGGTTCGAGCCTGCCCCATCGCAACAGTCGTTATTCGTATCGTTACGTAACGAAATGAATAATGGAGAATGATAACAAAAAAAAAAATTCGTTTCGTGCCCATCTCTAGTGTAGACTGTGATTACAGGAGCCTCATGGTTAAACTGCAGCACTGCCACCAACACTCTGCTCATCACCCACGTTCAGTCCTGTGTTCACTCATCCTTCCAGCCTTCTGAGGCTGGTAAATTGAATACCCAGCTTATTTATTTATTTATTTATTTATTATTGCATTTGTATCCCACCTATCTTCGAGGACAAACTCTAGGCGGCTAACAACAAGAACCAATATACAAAAGGAAACAACAAACAAGTCGATAACAATACAATATAAAACAATTAAAACAGGCACACCCTATCATCGCGAAAGGCGATGAGCCTGATAAGAATCTTAAACAATCTATTGATGGCGGGTTAAAAAAAAAAAAAAAGCTTGCTGTGGGTCATGTGTCGCCTACATAGTTAAGCTGAACAATTGCCCGAAGAGTGGTTTAAACATTGTGGAGTGGCATACAGTATAAGTATCATATTTTGGATTTAAAAAAAAAACACTCAGATAAGGAAACAAGACAGAATTCTTCTAAGGGTTGTAGGGAAGGTCGACTCTGATTTGAGTTCCATTTACCCAAACCGATAGCATTTGGCACTATCTCATAAAATTTATGTGTTGGTGTGAAATTTTCTGTGGAAAAATCAGAAAAACCAAGTCTGGATTGCCTGACCCACATGTGTTTTAAGAGATGGGCCATAAATGCCAAACTGCTACCTGAGGAGACACTTAAAAGCAACTTGCAGGCACTATCTCCATCTAAGGAGCAAACCTGGCTTTAACACCCTCTCACATGTAAATTTGGGATAATAACAACTGTGGGCCCACAAGAACTTGAAGAAGATGACTTGTCATCAAAAGCTTGCTGTGTCTTTCTTTTTTGTTTTCAGTTGTAATTGTTTTATATTGTTAGAGGTCGATTAAAGTTCCTATGTTTGTATTATTTCCATGGAAAGCAACGGGAAATGTAAAATATTCCAGTTTGATTATATTCCAGTGATCAATTAAAGTTCCTATGTTCCTTTGTTTGTATTATTTCCATGGAAAGCAACAGGAAATGTAAAATACAGTAGGACTGATTCATTATCCACTGATTCTGTTATCCAAGGTTGGCAGAGGAAAAAATTAAAAAAATTCAGCAGCCGCAAAGCAAGCTACAGTCACAAAGAGCAGTGGTAAAGCAACTTACTGTCATAAAACAGCAGCTGTAAAGTAAGCTACTGTCACAAAGAGCAGCTGTAAAGCAAGCTACTGTTGCAAAACAGCAGCTGTAAAGCAAGTTACTATAATAAAACAGCAGTTTTGGGGACATTTTGGTCTTCTCTCTTATCCATGGTTTTGATTATCCACGGGAAGGCTTGGAACCAATCCCCAACGGATGCTGGGGTCCCACTGTATTCCAGTTCGATTACATTCCAGTGGTCGATTAAAGTTCCTATGTTCCTATGTTCGTGTTATTTCCGTGGAAAGCAACTGGAAATGTAAAATATTCCAGTTCTCCACCACTAGAGGGCAGGCACATCCATCTCTTCCCTGCCTTCCTAAGGCTAGGTGTTGTTCCCCATCGCTTTTTCTTCTCTTGCTATTTTATTTTATATGTCAGATGAGCGTTGTCTTGTGCTTAAGGGCGCGATGTTTCTAATTAATACCTGCTGAGTTTTAAACTCTCATCTCCTTTGCTCCAAGCCGTAAGGATTATTAAGGGATGCATGGCTACGTTTTAAAGCTTTCTCCTGGAGAACACTTACCTGGACCCTTATTCTGTTTCTCATAAGCAGCCCTCAATTTGGCATTCATTTCGGTCAGGGATTAAGAGTGCGAGGTTGCATCCCAAGATCTTGAAAATCACGTTATCCGGCATGTCTTTCACTTCACCGATGTTGGCACGGTGGGAGGCTCTGCTCCAAAAGTCTAGATAACAAAACGTGGAGGAAGGGAAATCATAAGTAGACACGGGCACGACTCAGCAAAATTTTCATTTTTGTTTTTGTTTTCATTTTTTGTTTCGTTACGCAACAAAAATGAAAACAAAAATTTTCCAAAAACCAAAACAAAAACGAAAACGAAACAAAAAACTTTGCTGTGGTTTTCCTTTTTGTTGCGGCAAATACATTGAACTGAAAAGAATGCTAACGAAACAGAAAGTTTTCATTTTCGTTTTCATTTTTCATTTTCGTTACGCAACGAAAACGAAATGAAAAATTTGCAAAAAAACCCCAACGAAAACAAAAATGAACCGAAACGGACCCCTCAACGAAAAACGAAAAACGAAAAACCAATTTTTTTGAGTCGTGCCCATCTCTAATCATAAGTTAAAACTTGGAGAATCCATCTGAAGCAAGAGGAGAAAGGTTAGGCCCCTCTGACCTGGGTTTATAACCACAGAAAAAGAAAGTGTTGAAAAGAAATGCTTCATATTTATTTTAGAAAGAGAAAACATCCCCACAACTGGCCCGAAGCTGCTTTGGACCACAACTGCCTGCATTTTTTGTTGATCCATGATAAGAACATAAGAACATTATAAGAGCCATGCTAGATCAGGCCAACGGCCCATCTAGTCCAGCTTCCTGTATCTCACAGTGGCCCCACCAAATGCCTCTGGGAACGCAAGAGACTAGATATCTATCTCCTGCTACCACTCCCCTGCATCTGGCTCTTGAAGTACCCCTGGAGATGACACATCCCTATCATGGTTTGTAACCTGTGATGGACATTTCCTCCAGGAATGTGTCCAATCCCCTTTTGAAGGCATCCAGGCCAGATGCCATCACCACCTCCTGTGGCAGGGAGTTCCACAGACTAACAACGCGCTGGATGAAAAAATATTTTCTTTCCTCTGTTCTCACTCTCCCAGCCCAGAACTTGAGTGGATGTCCCCTAGTTCTGGTATTTTGTAAGAGGGAGAAGAACGTCCCTCTCTCCACTTTACTCATGCCCTGCATTATTTTGTACGTCTCAATCATATCCCCACAGTTGCCTTTTTTCCAGACTAAAGAGCCCCAAATGGTTTAGCCTTTCCTCATAAGGGAGGTGCCCCATCCCAGTCATCATTTTAGTCACTTTCTTCTGCACCTTTTCCAGCTGGCTGATGGCAACCTTATGAAAGAGCCATCTCCAGAATGTCCTGTCCTTAAATGGTCAGCATCGGCAGGCTCAAGCCTGTGGCTTCCTTTAGGAGGTCAGTCCATCTTATGCTTGCTGTTCCTCTTTCCCTGCTTCCTTCCGCCTTTCCCTGTTTTTCCCAGAGATTCCTGCCTTATCTGGATGGGCCCAATTTAGGACAACATCCACATATTATTCTCCAGAGATAGTTCAGGCTTGAGTTGCTCTAGGACCCTTTTGTTCCTCTTGCTGGCAATCGAGGGCAGTGGTGGCGAACCTTCGGCACGCCAGATGTTTTGGACCACAACTACCAGAATTCTGAGCCTAGCCTGGTAATGACAAAGGAGTGTGGGAGTTGTGGTCCAAAACATCTGGAGTGCCGAAGGTTCGCCACCACTGATCTAGGGTATCGACAAACCTCTGGCATTTACAACCAGCAAAATTGAGGTAGGAAAGGCAGGGCTGGATGGCTGTTTTCAGCTTTGCCAAAGGTCCCTTTGTGGTCTCCATCTCCAAACTAGGAAGCTCAGCCTGAGCTGAATGTGAGTGATGTCATCTTGAGCGCCCCCCCACCATCCTGTGGCCAGAAGGGTGAAATGCAGATCCACCATAAAGTATTCCAGATACTAATATCCAGAGATGTTTCTGTGTCACTTGCAGAGAGGGGTAAAAATTTCATCATCCATGTGGTCTGTCAGGAATGGTGCAGCCCTTCATGTGGTGTTTGGTTTTCTGTACTGGGCAAGATAGTGGTGATAGTGTGGAGAGACACCCGTTACTTCCTGTGCCATGGCCAGATCTCTACCTGGTAGGGTTTTGGTTTATTGGCATTCTGAGCCTCTGCAGGGCTGATGGAGGGATCTCAACTGTCTCCTGATGGCTCTGGGGGAGTTTTGGGCTGTCTCAGTCATCAGTCCTGTTGAGGTACTGTGGCGAAACCCAGCAGGTACCTCATGAATATTCAAATAATGAGAACTAGGTAACAAATGGAATAGCCTGTGGGTGGGGCTAAAGCATATAAAAATGTGTGCTTGGTGGAATAAAGCAAAGAAAAAGCAAAGTGTTCTGCTTATATACTGTCCCACTTCAAGTAGTCTCTGGGCTGTTTACAGTGTAATTACAATATGTAGGCTACACATTCCCCCGCCCCCACCAGCAAGCTGGGTACTCATTTTACCGCCCCTGGAAGGATGGAAGGCTGAGTCAACCATGAGCCTGCTACCTGGGATTGAACCCCAGGCCGTGAGCACAGTTTTACCTGGAGTACAAGCCTAGATGCCCTAAGCACATCCGATCTCGCTTGATTTTGGAAGCTAAGCAGGGTCGGCCCTGGTTAGTACTTGGATGGGAGACCACCAAGGAATACCAGGTGCTGTAGGTGCCTGGAGTAGGAACTGGCAGACTACTCCAGGATTGCTGCCAAGAAAACTCCATGGACATGGGGTCACAAAGAGTCGGTCACGACTGTAACGATGCAACACACACACACACAGGCATTTAACCACTACACCACAGGCATGGGACTGGATAGGGTCTAGGCAGGGGTTCTGATGAAGGTTAGTTTAGAGAAAGGGACTGGTTAGGGTTTGGTTAGGGTCTGAAGAGAGAAAGTGAGTTTTGTAGGTATAAGGACTGTGAGAATATAACAAGGGAAGTTTAAAATACAAACATATATAAGATGTTGTTCTAAGCTGATTTAAAGAATGTGTTCTCAATGTTTATTCGACTTCCTGTGTGAAATCAATAAACAAATTCACTTGTGTGAACTTTAAACACTTTGTGTCAGACCCCAGTCTTAATGGATGAATATTTAAGATAGCTTTTTGGTGACAGTACTGACAACACACAGGTGGCCAGGGCTGTTGACACAAGAGAGCATGTACGTTTCTGATCACAACAATGCAACTGGCGGCCAGTCAGTTTCTGGGTTCAGTTCAAAGTGCTGGTTATTACCTATACAACTCTATATTGTCCGGGCTATTTGAAGGATCGTATTACCTCATGTGAGCCTACTTGGCCTTTAAGATCCTCTGGGTAGACCCTTCTCTTGGTTCCACCACCTTCACCAGCTTATTTGGTGATGAGAGGAAAGAGGGTCTTCTCAGTGGTGGCTCTCAAACTTTGGAATTTACCATCCCAAGAACCCACTTCCCTCTTGTCCTTCTGCCCTCCACTAAGCTTTTAAGCAAAAAATATGTATGTGTGTGTAGGGGGTCTAGGGAATACTCCCTTTATGGAATTTAGATGTTTTTAAATGTTTTAAAAGCTGTTTCTACTCTTGTTCAATGTTCAATAGTTTTTTATTGATGGCTTTACAGTGGTCCCCCACCCTTTCGCGGTTCATATACTGCGGTCCTGCTATATCACGGGACCACAGTATATGAAAAACGGCTCCCTGGGGTAAGGGGGGAAAGGCCTGTTTCAGGCCTCTCATACTTACCCCAGGAATAGTGCTGCCCCAAATGGGCCTGCGAGGGCCGTCCTGGGCCTTCTGGAGGCCCAAAAAGGGCCTCCCTGCGAACTGGAAGTGACTTCCAGTAAACTTCCGGTTTGCAGGAAGGCCCTTTTCGGGGCCTCCAGAAGGCCCTTACAGGCCCATTCAGGGCAGCACCAGGCCGGGGGTAAATACAGGAGCCCCCAGCTAGGCCCCCGAGGCCCGACCTGACCTGCATCCGCATATCGCAGATTTTCAATTATTGCGGGTTGGGTTGGGTTCCTAACCCCCGCAATAGGCGGGGCATCGCTGTATATAATATTTTCACTTCTTATTGCTTGGTTTTCTTTGTTGCAAGCTGCCTTGGGAGATAAATAATACAAATGCATATTAAGCAAACAAAGCAGTTACTAGCCATTTTGACACGGTGGGGGCCAGTTGCACTCACTCACCTTCTCTGCTGTAAGACCAACGCTGGAGACCTGCTCTCATGAGAATGGAGGACGAGAAGGTGATTATGGTCCCAAAAGAAAGAGAACGTTTCTGCTTTCTAAAAAGGGGAAGAGAAGAGGCCTTGGATAGTAGTAGTGCCACCCTCAGTTCTCAGCATCCTCTATGGACCAGGCTAGATGGTATACAAATCCAATCCAATCCAATCAATGAATTAATTAATCAAATGTCTTGGTGCCCAGGGCCAAAGCTCTAGTTACTCCACCCTCCTTACAACAATGAAGGCATTAAAATAGTTGGAGATTTTTGTATATCTTAGGTCAGTGGTGGCGAACCATTGGCACTCCAGGTGTTTTGGACTGCAAATTAGGGATGGGCACAAGATGGAAAATGAAATGCTGTTTCGTCATTTCGTTAAGTAAAAAAAAACAAAAACAAATGAAACAATGAAGCAGCATTTCGTTACAGACAAAATGAAATGGTCATTCCCCCCCCCCCCCTTAAAACGGACCGTTTCATTCCCTCTGTAAAACAGCTTGCTGCCACAGGTTAAAAAAAAAAGCACCGACTGGCCTGTGGGTGACAGCATGTAAAAACAACACACCCATTACAGACCTGTCCACAGCCACCATCTTAATTATTGGAGCTCAGGAGAGAGAGAGAGAGAGAGAGAGAGAGAGAGAGAGAGAGAGAGAGAGAGGTTTTGCCCTTTCCAGATTTTTGTGATGGCTAAACGACTCCTCACCTTGTTTTGCCCTTTCAAGATTTTCTCTTCAGCAGAGACTGGTTCTCAGCTGTTCGGTGCTTCCACTTTCTCTGACTGAACTCAAGATGGCACTGGAGCATCACAAGACACGCAGCAGGAGCTGTCGGCTACTTTTCCCTGCTTGGAAAGGATCAATGCCCTCCTGCTTCCACCATGACTCAGAGGATCCCCTGAGGGGTTCCATGACGCTGCCAGCACCCTTCACCCGTGCCACCGTGAGATCCTTGGCTTGGCATCTGCCACCATTTGAGTGTTAACCAGGAGGGAGCAGATTAAGTCCAGGAGCACAAAGAGAGTGTTGGCAACTTTGTTTTCGCTTCCTTTTCTCCCTTAAGCTCACCCATCTCTGTGGGTGGACATCTTTTGCTTTGGACTCAAGGGGGCAGCAGCGCTGCATCCCTAGAGGCTGCCTCTGACTTCAGCTTCCTAAAGAACCTAAGAAGAGCCCTGCTGGATCAGGACAAGGGTCCATCTTGTTCAATTTCCTGAGCCTCACAGTGTCCCAGCCAGATGCCTCTGGGAGCACATGAGACAACCAGAGATCTGCCTCCTGAGGCCTCTCCACCACGTCTGGGCACTTTGAGGGACCCTCCTTTTAAGCTTGGAGAGAACACGTGTCCCCATTATGGCTTGTCCCGTGTAAAAGCATCTATGCCAGATACCCTCCTCACATCCTGTGGCAAGGAGTTCCCCAGACTAACACTCTGGGTCAAGAATCATTTCTGTTTGCCTGTTCTCACTCTCCCAGCCCTCAATTAGAGTGGAGGAGCCCTGGTTCTGGTATTGTGTGAGAGGGAATAGAGCTCCCCCCTCTCCTTCTTGGCACAGTGGTTAAATGCCTGTACCGCAGCTAAAACTGTGCTCATGACCTGGGGTTCAATCCTAGGTAGCAGGCTCAAGGTTCACTCAGCCTTCCATCCTCCCAAGGTCGGTAAAATGAGTACCCAGCTTGCTGGGGGGTGGGGTGGGGCAACATCTAGCTGCATTACTGTAATTAAAACTGTAAACCACCCAGAGACTACTTGAAGTTGCCTCTGGGAGGTATATAAGCAGAACACTTTGCTTTTTTTTTTCTTTATGCCTCCCCTGTGTAATTTTGTATATCTGGATCCTGTCGCCCCCCCCGGCTACTTTCCCCCCAAATTAAATAGCCACAAATGCGGTAGCCTTTCCTCATAAGGGAGGTGCCCCAGCCCAGTAATCAATTTAGTCGCTGTCTTCAAAAGGGTAACAAGTGGGTCTTATTGGCCCTGGAAAAATATAAGGCCTTATTGCTTTAAATTGCCCCGATGCCCATGTTTTTTATATTGCAAAACCACAGACATAAAATCAATCACACAAGTGTCTGTTTGTGATTTGCCTACCGTCCATCATCCAAGTCAGGTCTAGCAAGCAAAGACTGAAAGAACTGGGTGTGTTTAGCTTTGAGAAAAGAAGACTGAGGGGAGATGTTTTCAATTCAAATATTTAAGGCAGGGATGGGGAACCTTCACCCCTTCAGATGTTTTGATTAGTAAATGAAACTTTTTATTCTTTCTACTACCGATGTCTCCAGGTGAGTTGCTGAGACTGTAAATGAGAAAAGGGATAAGAACATAAGAATGTAAGAACGTAAGAACATAAGAACATAAGAAGAGCTGTGAGACAATTGTCCTAGGAGCACAGGACAGTGCCACCCATAATGGCCCCACCTTGCAAGAAGAAACTTCAGGGCTCCTCTCTGAGTTCAGGTGGGTGTTTGTTATTTCCTGCTTTCTTCAGCTGCAACTTCTGGATCACAAGAACAAACAAAAGATGTGTCATCTCCAGGCTTAAAACCAGGGTCCTTCAAGGGCCAGATGCAGGGGAGTGGTATCAGGAGACAGAGATCTAGTCTCATGCACTCCCAGAGGCATTTGGTGGGGCCTCTGTGAGATACAGGAAGCTGGACTAGATGGGCCTTTGGCCTGATCCAGCATGGCTCTTCTTATGTTCTTATGTTCTTTCCCCCCATTCAGTTACCACTCCATCACTCAGCAGATTAACCCCCTATGGAGCTATTTTTTGGCATTTAAAAACAACCTGTTACTTATGCAAACCCTGGACTTTCCTGGAACTGGCTGATAACCTCTTCCTCATGATTGATGGTATCAGGGAGTGACATGCAGTGCCCTTTTAACTACATAAGCAAACACCATTAACCCTGAACGTTGTAAACAATGATGTAGTAATTTTTTTGCAAAGTGCCCCCTTGCTAGAGGCATAAGAACATAAGAAGAGCCATGCTGGATCAGGCCAAAGGGCCATCTAGTCCAGCTTCCTGTGTCTCACAGTGGCCCCACCAGATGCATCTGAGAGTGCACGAGACTCATTAGAAGAAGGCCCTACCAGCTTTATGGGCCTGCCTCAGAGTGGCTCCCCAGAAGAGCCCCATTTATAAGCATCTAGGAGCGAAAGAAAGAATCTACTGTCAAGCCAAGGTCAGATACCAGCAGATGAAACATAGATATGTCAAGAATCAATGAAGCTGTGAAACAACATATGAGGAGATGTTTCAGAGCACCTGTTGTCCATGGCAATGCTGTCAGCTCCTGATTGTGACAGATTAAGGGCTATGTGTAGGAAGCCTCTACACAAGGAGTTTCTTACTCCTGAGGAGCCCTTTGCTCCATCTTTGCACTTCTCACAGGGAGGATTGTTCTCCTTGGTTTCTTTAAGCATTGCCACTCTTGAAACATTGGGAAAGACGTTTAGGATTATACTCCAAATACGGGGAAGAGGCAAATACCCAAGCATTCCCCATGAGAACCAAGGCTTCCCCTGACCATCGCTCCCTGGTAGGACTTGAGATCTGCAATATGGAGGGTTCTCATCATTATTCAAAGACTCTTCATAAGAACATAAGAACATAACAGGAGCCATGCTGGATCAGGCCAAAGGCCCATCTAGTCCAGCTTCCTGTATCTCACAGTGGCCCCACCAAATGCGTCTGGGAGTGCCCGAGATTAGATCTCTGTCTCCTGATATCACTCCCCTGCATCTAGCCCTTGAAGTACCCTGGTTTTAAGCCTGGAGATGACATATCTCCATCATGGTTTGTAAACCTGTGATGAACTTTTCCTCCAGGAATCTGTCCAATCTCCTTTTGAAGGCATCTAGGCCAGATGCCATCACCACATCCTGTGGCAGGGAGTTTCACAGACTAACAACGCGCTGGGTGAAAAAAATACTTTCTTTTTTATGTTCTTATTCTCCCAGCCCTCAATTTGAGTGTATGTCCCCTAGTTCTGGTATTTCATGAGAGGGAGAAGAGTGTCCCTCTATCCAGTTTACGTATGCCCTATATTATTTTGTACGTCTCAATCATATCCCCCCTCAGGTGCCTTTTTTCCAATAGGGACATGACAGGTAGCACATAAATGTGTGTATCTTAGGGTTATCTTGCAGGGCAAAATTAGCCCCAAAGGGTCTTTGGTTGGAGGTCAGGGGCAAACGACCAAAGGGCTGACCAAAGCAACACTGGCTTGATACAATACACAATGCCATGAGGGCTCTTGCCGACACCCAGATGAAGCTGGCTACCAAGAGAAACTGTGTCTCTGATCTAGAACAGTGGACCCTGCTACCACACCACCAAACACTAAAGAAGAAGAATTATATGGCAATATTGAACCTGGACTTAGAGATGAGATGCGTTATATGTAAATGACAGTTTAAGCTTAAGACAGGGGTGTTTGATCTTCTGAAACAGGGATGACACAGTTGCACAGGAGGCCCTCAAAGCACTATGCCACCAATGCATTTGGCTTCCATGAATTGCTGGTGGCAATTTTTTAAAAATTGATATTGAGGGCAATGTCAAGGAAATGGGCAAACAGACAGTGGGGGAAGCAGCGAGGGAAGTTTTGACACTACCAAAATTGGTTCACTTGTCAACTGAAACCTGTGCCTTCCTTTAGGAAGTCATTCCATCTTGTATTTTGTTTCCCCTCTCTTCCTGCTGCCTTCTCTGTTTCCTAGCCTTTGTTGTCTTTCCCAGAGGGAACAGCCTTCTCATGAGGGTTTCAAAGAAAGTAAGAGGCCCCTCAATTCCTTGTTCTCAAACACTTGAACATGTCTTAATTGTACTGGACTCTATATCATATACCTCACTACTAGAGATGGGCACGGAACGAACAAGTTTTCATTTTCGTTTTTCAGATTTCATTTCGTTATGCAATGAAACGACAAACAAAATTTGTCTCTAAAATGAAACGAAACGAACAGAAACGCGGGAATTTTTGTCGTGCGTTTCGTTTCCATTACAGCAATGAAGTGAGCGGCTTTAAATGCTAAAAAAATCATGGAAAATTGGAATAAATGGGAACGAACCGGTAACGAAATGAAAATGAATTTTTTGCAAAAAAATCGCGAACAACGGAACCGAACCGAAACGCACCTCTAAACGACAAGTGACAAACGAAACTCCATTTTTTCTATTCGTGCCCATCTCTACTCACTACTGTAAGCCGCCTTGGGTCCTTTTCCAAGGAGAAAGGTGGGGTAAAAATACTCTAAAATAAAATAAATGAATACATAAATAAATAAAGTAGGACAGCCTCAGCTCCAATAATTCAGGCTTGATTCGATCTAGGGACTGACTTGTTCATGTTTCTGGCCATCCAGGGTCTCCGCAAAGCTCTAATCCAGCAACATCTTTCAGGTGATTTGAAATATGGCAGCCCTTTAATGATGAAGAGCAGCATGTGATCCCTGTGTTGCACCTCCCGCCATCAGAAGACCGCAGCGCCATGGAGTATTACAGAACAGGCTCCGCTCAAGGGCTTTTTAAATTCCCTTCCCTCCCATACTTCAATGTAATCCCATCAGGACAGAGGGTGGTTTGATATCCGCGCCAAGGATTACCTCTTCATGCCTGGTTCCCTATTGAGAAACTTTTAGCGCACATAAAGGAGACAGCGAAGCCGTCAGACAATACGCCTTTTATTGTGTCTTCTAATTTTGATGCCTCAGCAAAGACGCGACGCCTGCCTTTGTATCCCCTTCAATACCACGTGTCAAAGATCAATACTGCAGATGTTGACTTAGCTCCATTGCAGGCAGGAGACATTTGAGACATTCTAATGCCTTAAAGACAGAACAACAAAGAGCAGAGGACAATTCGGAAGGCTGGCAGTGGATTCGGGTTTGGGGAAATGAATTTGCACGCCGCCTTTATGCCCAATGTTCTCCTTGTTCTTTTCTTCCTTGAATGCACATTAGATGTTGTCAGCCTGTTATCCCTGACCTTTTCAGCTTGCAAAGATGAAAATCCCGCACCCTCTGGAGGCAAAACACGAGGCAATGCAGGCCTTGAAGGAAAATACCATTGATGAATCTTCTTGTATTTATCCATTTATTGCCGTTCTTTCTCACAGTGCTACTGGTTCGCCACGAGCGGTCAGCTAGCAGAGAGTTCTCTCATGCCAGATCAAGACATTGGGTGGGGTATAGGCAGAGTCTGGAAAAGATCATTTGATATGGAGGGCAGATCCCCCCCAAAATCAAAAGGCCAAGACCTCTGAGGGAAGACTGAAAGAACTGGGCCCGTTGAGCTATGAGAAAAGATGTAGCAGCACTTTCTAAATACAGTGGCACCTCTGATAACGAATTTAATTCGTTCTCGGAGGCAATGTTTTATCCGAAAAATTTGTTATCCGAAACCTGGTTTCCCATTGAAATGAATGGGAAACCGATTAATCTGTTCCGGAGGTCTGAAAAAAGGCAAAAAAGCTGGGTGTGTGTGTGTTCCCAGAGTATAAAATGTACTTTAAAGGCTTGCAGTGCTAGAACACTGCAATGCAAACATGGACAAGAGAAACCTACCCAAGGTGCAATGGAGGGAAAATGCAAACAAACAAACATAAGCAGGAAGAAAAATCCAGCCCATTTTTGCTTGCAGAGCAATGAAAAAGACTGCAAACACAAAGAAATGAAACCAGCCAGACTACCCCAGCTGCTTCCGGCCAAAAATGCAAAAAAAAAAAAAAAAAAAAAAAAGCAGTGCAAAGATTAATAAACACTAGCTCCCTATCTTACCAAGCAGGGCAGGCGCGTCCATTAAGGCGAACTAGGCAGTTGCCTAGGGCGCCAAAATGGACAGGGGGAGCCAAAATGGACAGGGGGCACTGCTCAGCCTGCTGCCCCCCACCCCCGCCCCCCGCCTCCGCCTGACCCCTGCTGCTGCTGCCCGACCCCCTTGCTGCCGCCACCGCCGCCCGACCCCCTGCCATCACCGCCATCGCCGCCTCCGCCTCCGCCTGACCCCCCTGTTGCTGCTGTAGAGGCTCCTTCCAACTTCATGATTCTACAATAAACAAGCACTACACAGGGGCAGCATTCAAGAGGAAATTGGGGGACCGTCTATGTCAGATCTGCTTTGGCTTGGGTTCCTGCATTGAGCAAGTGTTGGACTCGGTGGACTTCTAGGCTCCTTCCAACTCAATTATTCTAGGATTCTAACTGTAGATCTGGATGGAACCCTGATGGTCATTGAGCCAAGCTCTCTGTTGAAGCAGCAATCCAACATGAAAACGACCCTGACAGGTGGCCAATCCAACCTCTGTTTAGGAGCCTCCAATGAGGAAGAGGCAGTCTATTCCACTGTCAAACACTTCAGGAACAGCTGGGCCTCTTCACTCTTGAATGACGGCACCTAAGAGGTGACCTTATTGAACTTTATAAAATCATACACGGTGTGGACAAAGTAGATAAGGAAAAACTGTTTCCCCTATAGCACAACACTAGAACTAGGGGGCACTCCATGAAACTTTTGGGTGCTAGATCTCAAATATATAAGAGAAAGTACTTTTTCACCCAGAGGATCATTGGTCTATGGGACTCCCTGCCAGAAGAAGTGGTGACAGCTGTCAGCCTTGACAGCTTTAAGAAAGGATTGGACAAGTTCATGGAGAACAAGGGTATCTATGTCTCTCGTTATGGATGCCTAAGGACAACCTCCAGGTTGGAGAGAGAGGTAGGATATCTCTCAATGTCATTTGCATGATATCTTAAGTGATCAAAGACATCTGCTTGGGAATATCCTGAAGCAAAGGGTGAGCCACTGTGTGTGAGAGAATGCTGGACTGGATGGGCGGTGGCCTGTTCCAGCAAGGTTGCTCTTATATTCTTATGTATATCTCCAGCTGGACTAAAGCACTCTTGCTGTCACATGATTTTTTCATGTTTGTGGTCACAATACATACACTTTTCAAACTCAATGGTTAGTGATTAATATGATATTCTTGTCTGAGAAAAATTTTAATGTACATTAGGTGCAAATGATAGCTGCCTAGATGCCCTAAGCATATCCAATCTCGCCTGATTTCAGAAGCTAAGCAGGGTCGACCCTGGTTAGTACTTGGATGGGAGACCACCAAGGAATACCAGGTGCTGTAGGCGCCTGGAGTAGGAACTGGCAAACTACTCCACTATTCCTGCCAAGAAAACTCCATGGATATGGAGTCACGAAGAGTCAGTCACGACTGTAACAACACAACATACATGTGCAAATGTGTGGTGGAAAACGGCTATCCATACGTATACACATAATACCCAATAAGAAAGATTTTACTACCCTTAGGTATGACTGATTGAAAATGTGGTAATTTGCTGCCTAGATTTGTATGGATATTACCAGTTTGGGTCTTAGACCCAAAGACTTCCCAACATCCCTACTAGCAGCTCTGATGAATGGACTCTGGTTTCGTCCTGAACTTTACCAGGAGCTGTTTGAACTGATGAATCCCATCCCTTCTGGGCAGTAGGTTCAGCACCATGGACACCTCCTATCAATTTTAAAGGCTGGGATGGCTTCCCTGCCCTTTTGAGGCTGGAGCCACCAGCCTTCACAGCTTCTTAGCCTTTAGGGACAGTCTCATCGCAGAACATAAGAATATAAGAAGAGCCATGCTGGATCAGGCCAGAAGCCCATCTAGTCCAGCCTCCTGTATATCACAGTGGCCCCACCAGATACATCTGGGAGCACACGAGACTAGATATCTGTCTCCTGATACCACTCCCCTGCATCTGGCCCTTCAAGTACCCTGGTTTTAAGCCTGGAGATGACACATATCTCCATCATGGACAACTACAACAATGTGCTGGGTGAAAAGATATTTTCTTTTGTCAGTTCTTACTCTCCCAGCCCTCAATTTGAGTGTATGTCCCCTAGAGAGATAACTCCATCTCGTGGACACCCTGGCGAGATGCTCCACTGTTCCTATTTCTGCTGCAAACACTCCAGACATCAGGGCAGTTCTGCTGAGCATTGTGGTTTTGCTCATTACGGTGTCTACCCGCCTGCAGCGATGAGGCGTGTGCCGAAATATCATCTTGGATCCAGATCGACTCGGCTCTTCCACACAATTAGAATTGCTAATCAGTTGTCTTCTCTCTTACCGGCTCAGCCGAAGTCCCACTCCTGGGAATCCTGTTGGTTTGACAGACAAACCCAACCTGGGCACATATTGAGTGTGCTTTGAAAGATGCGAGGAGCAGCTGCAGTCTAAGAATCCCTGCTGTGTGCGGGCTGTTTTGTTGCCAGTTCAATCCTCTTGCAGCTTAAGTTTTCTTTGCAGGTGCAAACGCTGGACAATGAACTGATGCTTGTGTGTTGGCAAACATGCTCATAAGCATTGGTGCACATATGCCTCTGCAAAACAGATCATGATCTCCAGGGACCAGCAGTGGTCTTAGTGGAGATGTTGCACCTCCAACACTGTTTAAGATGGACATTGTAGGATACATAATATGGCTGAGGAGAGCCATGGTGCTGAATTCCTCCACATGATTTGCAGGCGGTGAAATGCAAAAGGGAGGAATACTTTGCCAAAAAAATCTCGGAAGGTGGGGAATTCTTTACTTGGTACATAAGAACATAAGAAGAGCAAGGCTGGATCAGGCCAAAGGTCCATCTAGTCCACCTTCTGATATATCACAGTGGCCCCATCAGATGAGTCTAGGAGTGCAGGAGGCTAGATATCTGTCTCCTGATACCACTCCCTTGCATCTGGCCCTTGATGTACCATGGTTTTAAGCCTGGAGATGACACATCCCCATCATGGTTTGTAACCTGTGATGGACTTTTCCTTCAGGAATCTGTCCGATCCCCTTTTGAAGGCACCCAGGCCAGATGCTATCTCCACCTACTGTGGCAGGGAGTTCCATAGACTAACAACACGCTGGGTCCTCTGCCTACCCTCTGAAAAATAAAGTTTTTTTTCCCAAAAGATTCTACGAAAATGTACTTCTGAGGATTTTTGGCCCATTTAATGTTAAATGAAATGTGGTTGTTTGAAGCCCCGTCATGGTGGAATTCTAAACTACTGGGTAGCTCAGTGGTTTAGCCGTCTGGCTGTGGAGCCAGAGGATGGGAGTTCAAATCCCCACTGTGCATCCTGGATAGGGGCTGGACTCCATGATCCCTGGAGTCCCTCTAGCCCTGCAGCTTGAAAAAGAAGAGGAAGAAAAATATTGGGCGCAGTCAATCAAAATGATAAAAACATTCACTGGTATTGCATAACAGATACAAGTTTTAACCTCAAACCCAAGTGTCAAATATCCTATTGTATGTATGTATGTACGTACGTACGTACGGTGGTACCTTGACTTATGAATTTAATCTGTTCTGAAAGCATGCTCTTAAGTCAAACTACTCTTAAGTCGGGATACCTATCTAAAAAATTGAAAATAAAAAAGTAAAAAAATAAAAAAAATGGAAAACAAATATTTGTAAGTCGAGCAGACCATATCTAAAATTTGTAAAGCGGCTGTTAAAAATGCCAACAGTTTTCTACTCTTAAATTGAGCTGCTCTTAAGTCGGGGTACCACTGTATGTATGTATGTATGTATGTATGTATGTATGTATGTATGTATGTATGTATGT
>JAHTLZ010000161.1:4016443-4037972 GCA_023846285.1 Phrynocephalus versicolor | reverse complement strand
TCTATCTATCTATCTATCTATCTATCTATCTATCTATCTATCTATCTTTTTCTTAGCATTTGTCCCACTTAGTAGTGGGGTCCACTATTCTTGGTTTGGCCTTCCACTTGGCACAGTCATGGGTGACCCCAGGAAAAAATTATTTGATTTCTCAAGGGTGTTCATCCAGCACTGTTTTAGCTGAGACCCTTTTTGGCCAGAGTTTCCCCATCAGCACGTAAGATACAGTGGTCCCCCACCCTTTCGCTGTTCACGTACCGCGGTCCCACTATATCTTGGTACCACGGTACCAGGAAAGGGCTTGAGGGAGGGGGGATCACACACCGCCCGCCCGCGCCTCCTAGGAGGTGTGGGCAAGCGGCATGCGATGGCAAATGGGCTTTCAACTACGGAGCCCAGGGCTGAGCTCCGTTGCTGAAGTCCCTTCGGCTGATCGTGCGCCACTTGCCCCGACCTCCCAGGAGGTCGTAGCAAGCGGCGTGCGATTGCAAAGGCGCTTCGGCTGTGGAGTCCCAGCGCTGGGGCTCCGCGGCCAAAGCGCCTTTGTCCGATCGTGCACCGCCCGCCCCTCCCTCCCTCCCACAACACCGCATGCACGCACTGCCCCAAGACTTCTCCGACAGGCGCGTGATTGCCCCCCCGCCCCAAGGCCTTCCCACCCGCTTCTGCATATCATGGATTTTCATGCATCGCGGGTGGGGTGGGTCCCTAACCCCTGCAATCGGCGGAGGGTTACTGTATGTCCAAACCAACGCAGTTGGGTTTCACACATCTTGTCAGCGATAGGTGTAATGCTGTATTTTGTTCTGGTGTCATCATTGCACGTCTGATCCTTTCCCGTGAGGCTGGAAGTCCATTGCAGCATCTTATTTATTATTATTTATTTATTTGTAGCGTTTCTATACCGCACCATCTTCCGAGTCGGAACTCTGGGCGGTTAACAGGTTTTGAAAAGGTATACAAAACTACAAGAACAGTTAAGGACAAAACCCTAGGCAAGATACATCGATGGTGAACCAAAAAAAAAAAAAAAAAAAAAAACAAAAAAAAAAATTAAAGTAGAGTATTCAAAGCCTTTTTGAAGGCGGGCAGGGACTGCGCAAGGCGCAGCTCACTCAAGAGATGGTTCTATAATGATGGGCCCACCACTGAGAAGGTGTGGCTGTGCATAGCAGACCTCTGCACCTCCCTCAGAGTGTCTCTGGAAGTTGAGTCATGGCTACTGGACTTCTTTTTTGAGAGATAGAAACATTTCGCTGTTCATCCAAACAGACCGATGAAGCTGTTCGGATGAACAGCGAAACGTTTCTATCTCTCAAAAAAGAAGTCCAGTAGCCATGACTCAACTTCCAGATAAACTCACCTGGATGACTGAGAATCTTCACAGACATATCTCCCTCAGAGTGGGCACCCTGAGTGAGCACGCCTGCGACATCCATGTGAGTCTGGCCTTAGATGACCTCTGGGAGATATACTCCGACAGGTATTCAGGACCCAAGCTGTGGAGGGCTTTGAAAACCAAAACCAGAACCTTGAACCTTATCCGGAGGGCCACGGGTAGCCAATGCAGGCGAGCCAGAACTGGGGTGATGTGGTCGTATATCCATGACACCAAGGCGACGTTCAGTTTCTTTAGTTGCCGGCCAGCATTTTGCACCACAAAGTGCGATAGGTCGTACCATGGTGCGATCGATCTTTGGCTTTAAATAATCACTGATCTTCTTGTAGCACGTTTATATATAAAAAGTATTTATTTATACATTTATACCTGACCTTTCTCCTTAAGAAATTACTCAAGGCAGCTAAATATAGTACTATTTGCAAGTATGCAGCTACCAAAAAGGACCAAAGACTATACTAAAAGCCTGTAAACAAAATCCGTGCAGAAAATTCATTCAAAGCAGTAAGGCAGGGCTGTGTGTTTCAAGACTCTACTGGACAGCCAGCCTGGCATGGAGGGAAACCTTGCCTGAAGAAAAACGTCATATGTCATTCAAGCCCTGTTGGAAGGGCTTGCATTTGCCCACCCAAAGAATCTATTCTACCTGAAGCTGCTTCTTCCTGGGTAGATGGACTGAAATAACAGTGTGATTGTCACATGCTCAGATTGCAAGGTGAAGTTATCACTGACCTTCTGTACTGTGGTAATTTCACGCTACTGCTGTTGATTTCCATATAAGGCATTGTTAGTTTCCCTTCCCCGTTCTTTCTTTTCAAATCATTTTTTTTTAAAAAAAAAATCTCTCCTATGTTCTTTCCACATATGCCAGTTTAATGGGACTCAAGTCTAAACAACAGGACTGCACGGTAAATCAAAAGGGGTTGCACTAGCCGAGTTCAAAAGTAAAGAGAATTCCTTTTTTTCTGAGACAAAATACTCCAAAACATCTCCACCTTCTGATTTACTCTTGGGTTCTTTTCAAAACAAGGGGCCCTGTTAACTTTTCAAAAGTTGTATTTTGTTTTCATTTCTATTCTAAAGTGCAAAAATAAGAATCCAAAAAAAGTATCAAAAATATCAAAATCTTAACAGATCTCAATCATAGATTTATTCAGCTAAAAATAATAAAACCTAAGTCATCCTGACTAGATATGGGCATGAAATGAACTTTTAATTTGTTTTGTTATTCATTATTCATTTCGTTAGCTAATGAAACAAATAACCAACCCATCAAAGAAAAAAAAAACAAAATGAAAATTTCCTTTTTGTTCGCTTCATTTTTTGTTAAAAACCCCCACCACCACCTCTAACACAAACTAAACTCCCCATCATTCATTAGGTTCCAATATATAAACTTCTTAACCACTCCCACCAGCTTGGTGATTGGCTATTCAAAATACACTCATGAATATTTATCCTTGTTTTATACTTTTTGCCACACCCCCACCCATGGAATTCAGGTTACGTGACCAAAAGCCCATCACTCATCCATTGTCTTCCTCTGTCCGATGGTCAATGATTATCCACCCCTCCCACTTGTGTGCACTTGTTTACTGTAACCAATAAAAACCTTGGGTCCCAGGTGAGGCGGAGGGCCATGCGGAAGGACACTGAGAGACACACACATGGGACCAAGAGATGACTGCACCCCAAATCCTGTGTCACGTGTAGTTAATAACGCTACAGGGCTTAACTTGGGGCCTTTTCACACGACCCCTAAGATCCGCTGGCCACTTAAATTCGGACCAGAGATCTTGGGGGTTCATTGCTCTTCCTGCGTCCCCACCCCTCCGCATTTCCTTGCTCCTGTCTCCCTGAGGGGAGGGAGAAAAAAAGAGAGGAAAAAATGCAGGCTCACCTCCGAAGCCGCCCGGTCGTCATCCTGATTCCTTCTCTTAAAGGGGCAGGAGGCAAAAAAACAAAAAACAAAACAGAAGCAAGGAGAGCCCGGCACTCACCAGATTACATCCGGATCTGGGGATTTTCACCCTCCGAGAGCAGGTACATGAAAAGTGCGCTGGGACGCGCTTAGGTGGGCGTGGTCGCACTTAATTTCCTGCAAACTCCGGAGCTGGTGGGGAAACAATTGTAAGCTCTGGAGCTGGCAGCCATTTGCGGCGGAGTTTAGGGGTCGTGTACAAATACCCTTGTTGGTTTATTTTTCAATGTCTTGTACTTGATTCATGACTTGGAGCTCACCTACCCCCTCCTTTTTTTCTGGGGGGGGGGAAGCTTGTTTTTAACGCAGACTTGGGGCTTGGGTACAAAGCTCCTGGACTCAGGACTGGGTACCAAAGAGTTGGCTTGGACTAGAGACCCGGACTCAAAGACTTGCCAACACCTCTGGCAGCATGTTATATATTTAGGGTATATCTTTGGTAACAGTATGCTACTATAGTGTTACTAGTGTGGTACCAATATACAGTAGTGCCATGCAGTAGACTCCAAATTTCAGCACAACTGGAAGGCAGTATTTCCTACTAGATCCAAAGAGTAGTGTGAATTCTGTTTTTCAAAATGGCCTCCCCTTGGGGCTCCGAATGTGACCTTTAATAGCAGCCTCGTGCCTGCTTGCTTCACCCTGCCCCCACAGGCTGCACTCCCAATTAAAATGCCTTCCCGGCTTCTTTTCTTGGGAGTGGGGGAGATAATGAGTACACATCTCTCCCTGTGCCGCTCCTGCATTACTATTCTGCAGGGCTGTAGTAAACTTTTGTTGAATTAAAGAAAGCATCAGGAGATGATATTCACCATGGTGCATCAATTTTGGCATGGATAAAAAGGATGCTCAGCTATTCAGATCAGAATATATATACCTATCCCTTGCTTACTGTTTTTTAAAGAATGGCAAGGTGGTGGTAGTGGTCGGGGAAGCTGAACAATCTAAGCTTCCCCCACCACTACCGCATTAGTGCATTCCTATGGGATAACGAGCACAGAGAAGCCAGCATGGAGCAGCTGAGAGGTGGGATGGGGGAAAGAGCTCCCCCAGCCAGTGCCTCTCAGCTGCTCCGTGCTGGCTTCCCTGCGCCCCATTT
Organism: Phrynocephalus versicolor; assembly: GCA_023846285.1. Lineage (NCBI taxonomy): Eukaryota > Metazoa > Chordata > Lepidosauria > Squamata > Agamidae > Phrynocephalus > Phrynocephalus versicolor. The sequence goes on along the minus strand of JAHTLZ010000161.1, from coordinate 4,033,493 downwards.
CCCCAGAAAACGAGGTGCCAGCGAGGAGCAGCTCAGAGGTGGGATGGGGAAGTTAAGTTTCCCATGGGGGGGGGAAGATAAGTTTAAAGAGCCCTCTCTTCTCCCCCTCCCCATGGGGTGGGGGGAAGAGGGGTCTCTTTAAACATTTCCCCCCGTCCCGATGACAGTGCCCCTTAACAACTTAAAACTTAACAGGTTTAATCCTGTTGCACTACTCTGTGTTAGTAGTTGAGCAAGTTGCTATGATTCGAGGCATATTTTGGTGATTTTGAGGGGGACAGGACTTTGTCACATTGCACACAGTTGGCATGCACCCCCCAAACACCTTTAATTAATGGTTGCATATATCACCATTGTGCACCCAGACCAAAACAGCAGGGGTTTGGCCAATATGTATGCAATAAATAATGATGACCAATATGCACTAGAATCTAGACCCACTTCAATTCCCTAGTTTGTATGCTTTCTTTCTTTCTTTCTTTCTTTCTTTCTTTCTTTCTTTCTTTCTTTCTTTCTTTCTTTCTTTCTTTCTTTCTTTCATGAATGTATAATTCCTCAGCAACTTGAATTTTTCATCACGTGTCCCTTACTTTGCTTGTTGTTCTTCCCTCTGGAATCCCGGGCACATGAATTGCACCTTCCCCCACCATCCCGGACTGAAACCATGTTTGATAATTTAATCTGAGCCTAGGCTCACCCACAGCATTTTAAGGCCTGCCAGCTGGCTTACCTCCACGTACCTTCCGCACAATTACCTTCCGTTGCTACAATGAGCTCTTTTCGTCTTCTTTATAAACAGCACAGGGAGTGAATTTCTGCCCAACAAAAGATGTGAAAAAGCGTGCCTTATCTTGACAAGTAGACTTGTGAAACCTGAGCACAATAGCTAGTATCTTATCACAATTCACTCACCCTCCATTTCTCAGTGGTTTCATCCTCCCCCTCCTTCCATTGGTAATTTGTGCTCATTAAAAATATTATCATTGCATGGAGCACAATCAAATGAAATAGCTAGGACAAGTGATGGGCTCACCTCATAATTAGCTCATTTGTTCAGAGTTTTCTTGAAAGTTCTTGATATTTTCCAAGAAACTCTATACTTGTGGGAGAGAAAGGCACAGAGTTCTCTGCTTACTCAGCTTTGCATACAAATGGTATTATCCATGTTATGCTCTTTGTTGTAATACTGTACAACAATTCATCTGCCTGCAGCAATTCTGCATATGTTCCCTTTGGTCATCATCTTTTTGTGTAAATTATGCCTGTGTCAGAGTGATAGTGTCACCAGCAGGGGGTAAGCTTGCTTCACTTAAAGAGTTCTTCCTTTGATACCAGGGCTCACATGACTGGCCTGCAATCAGTCTCATTGTACACCAATCAGGCAGCCCCTGGATACAAGGAGAGAGTCTTTAATTACTGGCAATCTTCTCCTCCTGGCAACATCACCCAACAGGGATTATTAAAGTGATCCTGCTTCCATTCCAAGGCTCACATGCAATGAGATTAATTACTCACAAGATGAATGAGCCCTGGGGTTGAAACAGAATTTCTTGAATTACTGTATTGGCAAGTCTCCCTTTCTGGTGACATCATGAACCTTACTCAGGTGGAATTTACGCAACAGGATTTTGGCTAATAAATAGAGAGGGTCATCCCTCTACCCTCTACACTTCTGGTTTCCTTACATTCATACACGTGGAGAGTGATGTGGAGATGATTTCCACCACATGAGTCAGGAGTCAGGACCCTGATGTGCAAGCCTGCCCACATGGAGTATATCTATAGGCGGGCAAAGTCTTACTTCCTTAGAGTCCTCAACTTCTATCTTTAAGAGGTTGACAGAAAGAGAAGGGAGTGAAGCGGAGAGCTTACTCTAGCTCAGTGGGTCTCAACCTGTGGGTCCCCAGATGTTCCTGGACTGCAACTCCCAGAAATCCTTTCCAGCACAGTGAGTGGTGGAGGCTTCTGGGAGTTGCAGTCCAGGAACATCTGTGGACCCACAGGTTGAGAACCATTAGTCTACCTGTTGTTGTCACTTTACTCAGGTTTCTCCATCAATCAGGGGAGTAGAGCAATGGATCTCAAACTTGGGGTCCCCAGAGATTCTTGAGCTGAAACTTCCAGAAGCCTTCACCACTAGGTGTGATGGCCAGGATTTCTGGGAGGTTCAGTTCAAGAACATCTGGATACCCAGGTTGGGAGCCAGTATCAATGCTGTACATCACCAAACAGAAAAACACGGAGAAGAAATCTTGGAAGTGAAGAACGAGCAAGAATATTTCACTGAAAGTTCTGCTTGAGACAAAGTTCCATTTGCAAAGGCCTTTGAGATGGAGGACTTCCCATATACCTCTATTCTCCTCATAAGTTCCTGCTCAGAATAGTGTTAAAGGCTATGTGATAATTTCCCGGTCATTTATAGGCGAATCAATGAACAGCTCTTTCTTTCTTTCAGAGCTGACTTTACTGAGACTGAGACTCTGATAATCTGCCCTGGGAACACAAGTTCGCGTACCAGCACTTGGCAATCATTGGCCCACTGAGGATGGTGGCTGTCTCTTTGGCTGTGCCGTTGACCTCTAAAAACAGCACCCATTTCAAGTCTTTCAGAACAACGCAGTTCCCTTCGGAAACAGCCGAAAAATGTTTTGAGTCTTAGAAGATTTCTATGACCTATAATGCTCTCTGCTGGAAATTATGTATACATTTTAAAGAAATGCTCATGAGGTCCTAGGGGCTTTTGAAATCCTCTTAAATCCATTTAATTCCAAGAGATAATTACAATCAGCTAGACATTAACTCCTCAGATCTGCCGCTGCAAAGCGGGCAAAGACTAGCTCAAGAGGAGAATGAAGCAACATGGTGTGGAAGCGTTGAAGCTGTGACATTTTTAACATAATGTGTTTTTTTTTCAAAATAGTTCTGTGGAAATCCGGCCCATAAGAGAAATCTTAGGCTGTGTGGTACTGAAGGAGGAAAATGTTTGAGTCTGAGTTCTGAAGTGGCCTTTAAGTCTCGGCTTTCTTCTCTCTTCATTCCCAACTGGCACCAGGTCTCAGGCGCTCACTTTGAGGAAACGGATGTGTTGGTTCCTTCCCTCACATGTCACTGTAGTCCCTTCGGAACATACCCTTCAAAGGAAGGTTCCCACAGTCTCCATAATATATACCGTATATACTCGAGTATAAGTCGACCCGAGTATAAGCCGGGGCCCCTAATTTAACCCCCCAAAACTGGGAAAATTTATTGACTCAAGTATAAGCCTAGGGTGGGAAATGCAGCAGGGCCTGGCAACTCCTCTTTTGTGAGCTGGGTGTGTGGGTGATGTTTAAAATGACTTTTAGCCACCGAGGCAACTGCTTGGGTCGGTGGCTAAAAGTCATTTTAAACCTCGCACAGCACTACCCTGTGAAGCAGAGGTGGGGGGGGTCAGGAGAAGCGGTGCACAATGTTTAAAATGACTTTTAGCCACCGAGGCAAGTGCTTGAGTTGGTTGCTAAAAGTCATTTTAAACATTGTTTTAAAATGACCTTTTCAAATGTCATTTTAAACATCGGGGGGGGGGGGTCAGGAGAAGTGGCACACAATGTTTAACATGACTTTTAGCCACTGACCCAAACTTGCCTCAGTGGCTAAATGTATTGACCCGCATATAAGCCGAGGACCCCTTTTTTTCAGCCCAAAATTAGGGCTGAAAAACTAGGCTTATACTTGAGTATATACAGTATGTATATATTTTTAAATTGGGGGCCAGGGATAATGGGAAATGACATTTGTGAAACAAGTACAGTAGGACCCGGTACCCACTGATTCATTAACCACTGATTCAGTTATCCACGGTTGGCAGAGGAACAAATTAAATACATAATTCAGCAGCCGCAAAGCAAGCTACTATCACAAACTACAGCTGTAAAGGAAGCTAAACGGCATCCGTAAAGCAAGCTTTGCAGCATCCGTAAAGCAAGCTACTGTCACAAAACAGCATTTGGGGTTTTGGGGGGTGTTCTCTCTTATCCACAGTTTTCATTATCTACAGGAAGACTTGGAAACAATCCCCAGCAGATACTGGGATCCTACTGTACAGTGGACCCTTGTATAAGAAACAGTTTGCATAACATAAAATCTGTACAACTTAAAAAAATTCCAGAGATAGGGGAAATTTGCTTAACAGAATCGCGTCTGGGGCAAATCCGTACAACATAAAAATGGTTGCTATTAGGGATTACTCTGTTTTCAATGCATTCCTATGGGAAAATTGTAGAAAGGAAAATGTGCTTAACATAATTTCATTTGGAACAAATTCATTCCTTTATACAAGGTACCACTGTATAGTGACAGGTGTGTGACTGGATCGTAGCAGATCCTTTCTCTTTCTATAATAAAAGACTGACCATAGAGGTCTGAACTCTTGCTACTCTATGTTGGTCACATGCCAGAATCCTGGAATCACATGGAGAGAGACTCTGGATGTGTAAACAAAGCTCACTGTGTTCAGAACAGGATGAAGTCCTTGCCTCTGTGAGAGACGCTGGAGGAATTGTCCTCTGTACTCATGCAAAGGAAGGGGAAAAGGACAGTGTGATTTATTATGGCCGCTCATGGATTTGTGCTTCTTTAAATAAGGCTGGAATTCAACAAGAACACCCTGTACTTGTCCAAAGCTCTCTTGGATAAGAAATAGGGATGAGGACACCTGAGATCAAGGAGTAAAAGAGCTTTATTTTGGATTGATGGTCCTCAGGAGAGGTGAATTTATATTCACAGACGCCTATCAGCCCACAAAGAGAAGCTCCATCAATCACTAACTCAGGCAAATGAACTTCATTGGTGTTACTTCTGGAATGAATAAATGTAAACATCTCTACTGATAACAGCATGGTGCCTGCTCAGTACAGAGACACCCTGTGCTGTGCAATCAGAGGGACCCGGGAGCCAAACCAAAGAGGGGAACTTCAGTCCAGACTTGAAGATGGATCCAAATTGTTGGTCCCCAGAGTATGATGGTACTGTCATCTCATGCAACTTGAGTTCTGTTATAAGTGGTTGTGCCTTTTTTGAAATTTCCCCCTAAACAGAAAACTGCACAGCAGAATGTATCTCTTGTTTGGTCTGATCAAACCATGCTGCAGAACGATTAAACAGGGAGGAGGACGGGGGGAGCTTACCTCTTAAGAGCCCTAAGGAGTTATGCCATTGGATGGATGGATGGAAGGATGGATGGATGCATGAATGCATGGATGGATGGATGAATGATATGACCTCCAAAATTGGATGGTCAGTATTGCCTTTGTTAAGGTCAACGGCACATTAGGAGAATATATTGTATGGAAAAGAGGACGACAGAGAATGTGATGGTTGGACAGCGTCATCAATGCAACCAACATGGATTTGACCAAACTCCGGGAGGCAGTGGAAGACAGGAGGGCCTGGCGAGCTCTGGTCCATGGGATCACGAAGAGTTGGACATGACTGAACGACTGAAGAACAACAGGAATCCTAGATTGATGAAAAATGTAAACGGAGGGCAGAATTACCATCCTCCATCAGTCTCTTCTGTGATTTGCTGGCACAGTAATCCCCCACCTATCGTGGGGGCTAGGGACCCAACCTGACCCACGATAATTGATAATCCATGATATGGGGATGCTTAGTCAGGTTGGGACTGGGGGGCCTCTCTGGGGCCTCCTACACTTACCTGAGGCCTGGTGCTGCCCTGGACGGGCCTCCGACGGTCTTCCCGGGCCTGTCAGAAGCCCTAGAAGTGGTTTCTGGTAATCTGGAAATCACTTCAATTTTTTTGGAAGTCACTTGCGGTTTGTCGATAACCACTTCTGGGGCCTTTGACAGGCCCAGGAAGCCCGTCAGAGGCCCATTTGGGACAGTCCATCAGACTTGGGTTAAGTGCAGTTAGCCTCAAACAGGCCCATGCAGCTTATCCCAGGGGGCCTTGCCTTTCATATACTGCGGTCCCACAACATACCGGGACCGCAGTATATGAACCGCGAAATGGCGGGGGACCACTGTAATGCAAACATCTGGACTCTGACCCTGTTAATCAAAACGATAGTGCTCATCATCATAGTGGCAGATTGCCAGATTCTGGAGGATCTTAAACCCCAGGATGTAAGAAAGTTGATCACCCTTCATTTCAATTTAAAATTGCCCTTTTTTAAAATTTTAAAAATTGAAATGAAGGGAATTTTGTTTTCTTACATCCTGATATTCTAGTTTCTCCTTCAGAATCAGATTTGCTGGATCTAAAAATTCCTTTTTTCATCATAGTGCTAGGTTCTGAGTTACTGAGCCACATTTTACAGGAACTGTAAAAGCAATGGGAATTTCTAGTATAAAATTGCCTGTTGCTGCAGCTGCACCCTGTATTTACGTATAGGTCCACCAATATCAGTTGCTCACCTTTAGAAGGGAAGTATTTATATCTGAGCTGAGATTTATCTATGGGGGTGGGGGAGAGAAACGCAGGCATGCTACACAACACAACACCACCATTCCATAGACACCGGATACCATGGACGACATGGATTTCTCAAACCCAGGAAAAAAGACCTAACCTGGAAGGCTTGGATGCTTAGCTAGGCCTAACTAAGCCTAGCTTTGCTTGGAAAGAAGCTCCCAGGTAGCACTGAGGCAGCAACAGAGAGCTTGGGTAGTGTTAGGCCTAGTGTTAGGCCAAAGCCTTCCAGTTTGAACCCTTTCTCAGAACGCAAGCTACAGTGGACCCTTGTATAACAAATAGTTTGCATAACATAAAATCTGTACAACATAAAAAATTCCACAGTTAAGGGAAATCAGCTTAACAGAATCGCCTATGAGGCGAATCCGTACTACATAAAAATGGTCACAATTAAGGATTACTCCATTTTCAATGCATTCCTATGGGAAATTTTTATAAAGGAGAATTTGCTTACCATAATTTCATTTGGAACAAATCACAGTGGTACCTTGTAGAAAGGAATTAATTCATTCCAAAAGAAATTGTTAAGCAAATTTTCCTTTATACAAATTTCCCACAGGAATGCATTGAAAACAGAGTAATCCCTAATCGCGACCATTTTTATGTTGTACAGATTTGCCCCATAGACAATCCTGTTAAACAAATTTCCCCTATCTCTAGTATTTTTTGTTGTACAAATTTTATGTTACACAAACCGTTTGTTATACCAGGGTTCACTGTAATTCCTGTGTACAAGGTACCACTGTAATTTTAAGTGACTGCAAACTCTCTGTCTCCCAGAATGGAGAACTGTGGGATTTGCAATTGTAGAAATAATAATAATAATAACAAATCACACCCATAGGTAGGTTTTTGCAACGCAGGTTGGCTGCCATTTGGGCGAAGGCTTGCCCGTGGCACTCGGGCCACAAGTTTCCCACCCCCGGCTCTATAGAGGACACGGTTCCCGCACTGTTTGTTTGCCACATCTATTGAGCCACATGACAACTGGTTATTTTCAGACGGTGGTCTCTTTCCCCCCAACACTGCTCAAACCCAATGAGAAGCAATCAGCTGGCCCGCCATTTCAAGCCCATGGAGACTTCCTCCGGTGTTCATCAGGCAGGTGGTCATTGTTCACCTTTAAAAGATGGAGGGTTTACGCACCCAGGGAGCACTCATTTTTGTGTTAGCAATTTCAAAACCCCCACCAACACCACCTAACCTTTTTCTTCCACTCCGCGATGAAATTATCAGTGTGCCCCTCATGCAACTGTTATAACAAGATAATGCACAAATCCTGGCTAGTTCCAGTGGCTATTAAAAGGAAATCAAAGTGCATTCAACGCAGCCATTAGCACATGCCTGGGCAGCCGACACTTCCCTTTCTGATGGGATAATAAGGTTATCAAATTATTTTCTAAAAAGCTGAAAGATCCATCCCCCTCCCCCCCACCCGGTTTCTGTGACAGGCACGCTCCAGCAGAAATTCCATTAGGACGAGGTAGATGGGATGCCACAAGCGTTTATAGCTTTGCTCTAGACAACAAAGAGCCTTAAAGAAAAGATTTCCATTCTACCACTCACTGGTGCATTGTAATATTTATATTACAAAAACCCCTTAGTGCTGAAATGCTATCTCTTCATCTCTTAAAAATGAACATCAGTACACACATAGAAGAGCCTTGATCTTTCTGATTTTCGTAATTCCTAGGGCTTTACTCCACCCTCCTGCAATGATATTTTGTAGAGAGTTCTTAAATTTAATCCAGTTTTCTGCCCATGTCCGCTCTGATGTGACAGCTCATGGGGCAGCAGTGGGGCATCATCCACCCGCTGTTAACATCATCCCACCACATGCAGAATTGGATTCTGATAACACAGACAGGGAATGTGTGTTTTATTAAATACTGATAAACAGCATTTTATATTCATTGTCTTCAACTTTAAATATCAGCTTTCAGTGTTGCAAGGTGGCTTAGGTGCTTTTCAAGGAGAAAAATGGGATAAAATATTTTAAATAACTAAATAAGTAAACTCACATTGGTCCCAGTCAGCACAATCCATGTTTTGGAATTATAGGGGTCCTTATTCCCCATCTATAGAATTCAATCAAGCCCTTTAGCTCACATTCCTCTACTATGTAATTGCCAACCAGTCAGCTTGACTTCAATTCCTGGAAAGATCCTAGAACAGATTATTAAGGTGACAGTCTGTAATTATTTACAAGCAATGCTGTCATTACTAGAAGTCAAAATGGATTTCTCAAAGTCATGCCAAACTAATTTGATCTCTTTCTTTGATAGAGTTACAGGCCGGGTGGATGAGGGGAACACTGTAGATATTGCTTATCTACATTTCAGTAAGGCCTTTGATAAGGTTCATTGTGGCATATTGCAGAGAAGTTAGTAGAATGTGGGGTAGACAGTGCTACTGTTAGGTGGGTTTGTAATTGGTTGACTGATCCTATGCAAAGGGTGACCATAAATGCCTTCTCCTCAGCATGGAGAGGAGTGACCAGTGGGGTGCCCCAGGGTTCTGTTCTGAGTTCAGTGCTATTCAATATCTTTATTAATGACTTGGATGAAGGAATAGAGAATATGCTGATTAAATGTGCAGATGATACCAAATTGGGAGGGGTTGCTAATTCCCTAGATAATAGGGTGAAAATCCAAAACTAACTTGACAGATTAGAGTGCTGGGCCAAAGCTAACAGAATGAGTTTCAACAGAAAGAAATGTAGGGTGCTGCATCTAGGTAAAAAAATATGAATTGCACAGATATAGGATGGGAGACACCTGGCTGGAGAATAATACATGTGAAAGGGATCTGGGAGACTGAATGGACCACAATTTGTATATGAGTCAGCAGTGTGATGCAGTGGCCAAGAAAGCCAATGTGATTTTTGGTTGCATCAACAGAAATATACTGTCCAACTTTGAATAGCCCGACGCCTACCTGCCACTTCTGTAGGCCCCCCGTGATCAACAGCAGCAGAGGATCAGTGCCGGGGGGGGGCAGCGGGGAACAGGGCCTGGGGTGAGGGCGGTGGCGGGGCAATGGCAGTGGCCAGGGGTGGGGGTGATTGCGATGGTGGCGATGGTGGCAGCGGCGGGGCAGCGGCGGGCAGTGGGGTTAATGGGCGGGGCCTGGGGTTATGGCAGCGGTGGGGTGAGGGCGATGGCAGCGGGCAGGGGTGGGGGTGATTGCGATGGCGGCAATGAGGGTGTTGGGGGTGGGGTCAGTGGGCATGGCCTGGGGTGATGGCAGTGGCAGCGGGGGGCCATGGCAGTGGGCGGGGGCGGGGGGGATGGTGTCAGCAGCGGTGGGTGCGGGGGGGATGGCAGCAGTGGGGGTGGGGGTGGCAGGGTCAGCAGGTGGGGCATGGGATGATGGCGGCGGCAGCAGGGGGCAATGGCAGTGGGTGGGGCAATTGCGGTGGTGGCGGTGGCACGGGTGGCAATGGTGACGGTGGTGGGGTCAGTGGGCAGGGCCTGGGGTGGGGCGAGGGTGATGGTGGCGGGGGTGATGCAAGCAGCAGGGGGGCACGGTGGCAGCTCCAGCAGGGGGTGGCAGCCACGGAGGTGGTCCCAGGGCGGGTTGATGGACCCGCTGCCATCATTGGACCCACTGCCGCCGCCACTGGAGAGGGCAAGTGAGTGGGGGGGGAATTCACTCCTGCACAGGGGACCTGGCGGGCGACCCCTTAAGGCACCTGCGGTCGATGTCTTGGTCAGCCCTGGTCTAGATCAAGGGAAGCAATAGTACCACTCTATTCTGCTCTAGTCAGACCCCACCTGGAGTACTGTGTTCAGTTCTGCGCACCTCAATTTAAAAAGGATGTTGACAACCCCAAGTGGGTCCAGAGAAGGGCGGCCAGGATGGTTCAAGGTCTGGAACATATGTCTTAGGAGGAGTGGCTTAGGGAGCTGGGAATGTTTAGCCTTAAAAAAAGAAGGCTGAAAGGGGATATGATAACTATGTTTCAGAGACTAGGACTCAGGGCAATGGTTTTAAACTACAGGAAAAGAGATTTAATTTAAACAGGAAGAACTTTGTGATGGTTAGAGCTGTTCGGCAGTGGAATACGCTGCCACGGAGTGTAGTGGAGTCTCCTTCTTTGGATGTTTTTAAGCAGAGGCTGGTTTGCCATCTGTCGGGAGTCCTGTGATGGGGGTTCCTGCATGGCAGGGGATTGGGTTGGATGGCCCTAGAGGTCTCTTCCAACTCTATGATCCTATGATTCTGTGTACTGGATTTCAGCTAGGCATCTGCCAATTATGTGCACAAAAGCTATACACTATGAAATATTTGATCCATGAAAAGTCAGGTTGCTCAGTGGTACTGCCGGTGAGAGTCCTTGCATAGGTGATGATTTTTGTGCAAATGGAGCAAATTGCACAGATCTGTCGATCACACAGATGACTCCTGCATTGTCACAAGGACTTGAGTATGTTGTTTCAGTCTTTCCAAACTATCAGACAGTCGTTCTGTGCTTCTTTTGTGTGAGGAGGACGCTTTGTTTCTCCCAATTGGGCCACTTGGCAGTGGACTAAGGCTTCCGAAAACTGTCGGCTGCAAAGTCGGCAGCTCGGCGGTTTGAATCCCGGGTGCCATGCAGCGGAGCGAGCTCCCGCTGATAACCCCAGCTCCTGCCAACCTAGCAGTTCGAAAGCATGTAAATGCAAGTAGATAAATAGGTACCGCCATAAAAAGTGGGAAGGTAAAACTGTGTTTTGTTGCAGCCATGCCGGCCACGTGGCCATGGACTTGCACAACACTGGCTCTTCAGCTTGAATATGGAGATGAGCATCGCCCCTAGAGTCAGACACGAATAGCATGCTTGTGTGGAGGGAACCTTTACCTTTTCAGTACCCCCCGCAGACAGTACAGAAACCGTGGAGGTGCTGGTGCTTTATTTACAACTTTGCATTAGAGATGGGCACGACTCAAAAAAATGGTGTTTCGTTTGTCGTTTGGTCGTTTAGGGGTCCATTTCGGTTCGTTTTTGTTTTCGTGAGGTTTTTTGCAAAAAAATTCATTTTTGTTTTGTTACGTAACGAAATGAAAAAATGAAAACAAAAATGAAAAATTGCTGTTTCGTTACCATTTAGCACAGTTCAATGTATTTGCCGTAACGAAAACGAAGCGGTTGACAAAATTTTTCGTGTTTCAGGTCGTTTCGTTTCATTTTGGAGTCAAAATTCATTTTTCGTTTCGTTACGTAATGAAATGAAAAAACAAAAACAAAAACGAAAAATCGCTCGTTTCGTGCCCATCTCTACTTTGCATGTTGTCTATAGTCTGAGTGACTGGGAAAAAAATTCCTGGGTTGGAGTGATTGTCTTCTGTCCTGTACTAACCAGTTGATCCTTCCAGCTTTTAAAATTCGAAGAGAGAGCTCTGCTTCTTTGTTGAGTGTTCTTTCTCCTCTCTTTCATCTGTTGTTATTTATTGCTGTTGATTTGCTTTCTTGGTTGCTAGTAGGTGAGCAGTGAAGAAAGCAATATACACAAGTCTGTGATTTCAAGCAATTGTCGATGAAGAAATATTTGTTATTCTTTCTCCTACCGATGTCTCAGAGTGAGCAACTGAACTTTAGGTGCCAATGAATGAGAAAGAGGTAGACTCTGTGGAACTTAGATCTATCCTCCTCTGTGGAGCTCTCTACCTCTGCGGTGTATCAAAATGAGAATTTTACCAGAAATCCAAAAGTCTGCAACAGGGAACAGGCAAGGGGCCTGAGGATATAGAAGATGAGAATGGGGAAGTAGAGGCAGGTGAGCCACATCTGGAAGAAAGGGTGGAGGCTGGGTCAGGTTGGAGGAACCCAGGCTTAAAGGAGGGCGGGCATGAAGGTGGCCTTGTCATCCTCCATGGAGGTGGAGGGAAAGGAATGAATGGAAGAATCATAGACTCATAGAATCATAGAGTTGGAAGAGACCTCAAGGGCCATCCAGTCCACCTAGTTGGCTTTCTAGGCCGCCACATCACACTGCTGACTCATGTTCAATTTGGGGTCCACCAAGACTCCCAGATCCCTCTCACAGGTACTATTTTCCAGCCAGGTGTCTCCTGTCCCATATCTGTGCAGTTCATCCTTTTGCCCTAGATGTACCACCCTACATTTCCCTATGTTGAAACCCATTCCGTTAGCTTTGGCCCAGGACTCTAATCTGCCATGGTCCTTTTGGATTTTCATCCTCTCCTCTAGGGAATTAGCAACCCCACCCAATTTGGTATCATCTGCAAATTTGATCAGCCTACTCTCTATTCCTTCCTCCAAGTCATTGTGTGGTGGAAGAACCTCCTCTCTACTTTTGCACCATGAGGGGGAGACTATCTACTGGTGATGCAGGATCCTTGCACTTGGGAGTAAGTCACATGCCACTGTTAACCCTCCAAGCCCTGCCCAAGGGCGAGATAGAAGCCCAGCCAAACCTCAGGATGCTGGAGCCATCAGACCCCCCCCCCCCCAAAAGGTGATGGTGGAGCAGCAGATCGATCACAAGGATCATCAGTGGCAGAGCCTCATGAGGCAAGATGAGTCTGGGGGCTTAAGGACCTTTCCAGGCCAAACATGACCAGCCCTCCTGAAAGGCTGTCAGCTGGCTGGGGTCAGTGTAGAGAACTCAAAGCACCCCTTGCTTTGCTCTTGTCCTGGAGGCAAGGCGTTTTGTAGGGGTTGACAAACACTTTGACACTCCTAGCCCTGTCTGAAGGACAGAAGGAAGATAGATATTAATGCTGAGATTTAAAGCCCTTATGGGTTAAGGGCGTTGCTACCTGACGGAGCCCCTCTCCCTCAAAATGGCTCCCTGAAAATGTTCACCTGTCCCACCCCACAACTCTTATAATGGGATGCTTCAGGTGGCCACCCTGATTGAGGCCTGGAAATTTGTCACTTGAAACTGGTCCTTCTCTCTGTTGGCCACATTCCTTTTCCATCTGAGGCGTGTACCCATCCCTCTGGGTTTTAGGAGCCAACTTAAGGCTGGGGTGTTTTCACAAGACTTTCATAGTCTTTCCCCAAATTAATGTTGTGTTTTGATTAATCCTAGAGATATAAAACGTTTGGAAACTTGGGGTATGTGTGAAAAAAATACACATCCTGTTTCTCCTCAATTTTTACAAAGTTTCCCTCCCCCTCATGGATTTCTGCTAATTTTATATCTCTGATCAATCCTGTCTTGAACTCATGAACCTCTCTCTGCCAACCCATTATTAATCTTGTAATTTTATTGTCTTTTAAAAAGTCATTGCATTTTTAGGAATCGTGCTGCATATCACACCTTATCTGTGCTCCTATTGGTGTTCTTAGGCACTCAAAGGGGTGGCTCTGGCACTAGTTGGGCAGGAAAATTAATTAATTAATTAAATAACAGGGGCAGAGAGAAAGGTCTCGTTGTCTGTGACTTTTGAGAATTGTGTGAGAAAAGGAATACCTGGAGGGAGAGATTTTGACAGAGGCAAAAAACTCTGTCCCAACAGTTCCCAACATGCCTCTATATTCTTTATTAATAAATCTGCATTGTATTATTGTACAATACTTTTCACTACCAGGACAGGTGGATCTCATCAACTTTTGCAAATGAATGCCAGTGTAACGTACGGCATTTCTTTTTGTTTCTTATTTGAGCACATATATATGTAAACAGAGGTGTATGCAGTATATTACTAGGGATGGGGATATTACAGCATCATTTTTTATGTTCTTCTTTGCTTGCCATCTCTGTTCTGGTTATTGATTATCACCTCACAGGGAATACAGGATCTCACTTTTTTTAAAAAAAATCTCCTGTTCCTTTTGTCAGTATTCTCTCATGCATTTCTGTGTTCCCTGCAAAGCTGGACTGTAGAGTTAAATTCAGACGGGTGGGAAAGAATTCACATTCCTGAGGTGTTGTTTGTGTGCCATGAAATACAGTGATGAGACACTGGGTTAGAGGGGGAGAACCCATCACTTTGTGGACAACAGTTCTGCAGGGCCTTGCAGGTATTGAAATCCAAGGATAATAATGTGAATGCTAAATATATAGCAGAGTAATGGGGGCAAAATGGAGAAAGATGTTTTAATATGCATTGCCAGAACTATGCTATACCATGCTATGTATAATATTTCCAGGCCGTGGATACTTGAAACTTCAAATACTGTCAAGATATGTAAAAGTTGATAAAACATATGTTATGTATATTTAACAGAATGTGTAAAGAGAATTGTAAAATGGAGGCAGTTAGATTCTGCAGTGTCATGATGGTAATCCACAAGTGTTAGAGATAAGTAATCACAGGCATGTTAAGTGATGAAGTGCAGGTGGAACTGATTGTAACATCATGATTTGTAATGGTTAGATCAGATTGCATCAGATTGTTAATTAGAGATTGCATCAGATCTTATGAGTGCTGATTTGTATAAATAGCACTAGCTTGCCATTTGTATTTGGGGGACTGTTATGGTGAGAACAGTTCACCCCACTCTGTTTGTCTGTTTGCTATATTGTATATAATGCTTGGTTGTTATGCTGTGTATATTTTGCTGTATATATGAATATATGAGTTTTACTCTATTCATTGTCATTGTCTATCTGTTAGCCTAACTCTGCAACCCTTTATATCAATATTGACATTTTATCTACGTTACTGCTGCACTGCTCAGTGGCAAACATTTAATTATATATTCTATGTAACTGCCCATTCAGTATAGTCTGTTGACAAATACTGCAACTGTGGATACAGGGGTCCTCATGCATTTAACTCCAGTGACTTGCAGTAGGGCATAATTTGGGTCAAGGAGTAAGGAGTCCATCCTTATTCCAATCCATGCCCAACTGGGGTGAACCGCAGCCCAGGTTCCTTGTGGCTCCTTTCAGCTTTGCCCTGTTCAGACATGCTGGAGGAACCCCTCAGATTTCATAGAATCATAGAATCCTAGAGTTGGAAGAGACCTCAAGGGCCATCCAGTCCAACCTGCTACCGTGCAGGAACCCCATCACAATATTACGGACAGATGGCCATCCAGCTTCTGCTTAAAAACCTCCAAAGAAGGAGACTCCACCACCCTCCATTGTGGCAACATATTCCACTGCTGAACAGATCTAAGGAAGTTCTTCCTAATGTTCAAATGGAATCTCATTCCTGTAGTTTGAAACCATTGTCCCACATCTCAGTCTCTGAAGCCATGGAAAACAAACCTGTTCCCTCTTCAATATGACATCCTTTCAAATATTTAAACATAGCGGTCATATCCCCCCTCAGCATTCTTTTTGAAAGGCTAAACATTCCCAGCTCCCTAAACCGTTCCTCATAAGACATTTCTTCCAGATCTTCAACCATCCTGCTCGCCCTCCTCTAGACCTGCTCGAGGTTGTCAACATCTTTTTTAAATTGAGGCGCACAGAACTGGACACAGTACTCCAGGTGGGGTCTGACCAGAGCACAATAGAGTGGTACTATCACTTCCTTTGAAATCTATCACCGGTTTAATTAATTAATTTTAGTAATGTAATAACTCTGACAACTATTTCAGGAGGCCCTTCCTCATGAAAGGACCTTGGAACTTAGGTCAGATTTGTTTCCTTCCTAAGTTCCAAGGTTTAAGACAAGCCACCATGGATGCCTCTGTATCATATGATCCTTATGACCCAGCTGGAAAACCTAGATATAACTCAATGGCAAACTCTGGAGCTCACCACTGCCACTCAGATTACCTTGGATAAATCTTTTTGAGGCAACAGGGAAACGTATCATTGGTTTAATTAATTAATTTTAGCAATGTAATAACTCTGGCAACTATTTCAGGAGGTCGTTGGGTCCTTTCAGGAAAAAGGGATGTTATGTATTGTCGTGGAGTATGAGTTGAAGTTGATGATTAAGAAAAAACTTTAACCTTGACAACAGAGTTTACAGTGAATGGCCTTCTCCCATGAGGAAAGATAAATAATGTAAAGAGAACTAAAATAATGAAAAAACATAGACTCACTCAATTCTGCAGAAAAATAGAATATTTGTATTGTTTGGCAAAAAGATATATACATTAAACACAAAAATACAATGCTTGATACTCAGCTCTATATAAAGAACTTAAAACAGTTCTATACCTGCTTATACTCAGCAATCCCTTTCACAACACAATGAAAGAACCCAGAACTGTAACTTAAACTTTAAATGTATACTACTAGTAAAGTATAGCCCTCAACTTTAACAAATAGGTATACAGCATAGGCAGTAGGCAGAAAGTAATACACAGCAATCAAACAGCTGAAAACAGAGCCAGAAAGTCGGTGTGACTGAATCTAAGAAGATTCAGCAAAGTGTAACACCAGAGCATTTCCTTAAATACACTTCTGGCTGCTTGATTACCTACACCTGCCCGATGCAGCACAAAACCTCAGTTTGATTGCTTTCACATGCACTGCCATATCCCAAGCACTCCTATAGGGCCTTTTAGCAAAGAACAGGTAAGCCAACCATTCACAATATTTAATTTATGTTTGTTTTAAATTTTATAAAAAAATCAACATGTATGTATGTATGTATGTATGTATGTATGTATGTATGTATGTATGTATGTATGTATGTATGTATGTATGTATGTATGTA
>JAHTLZ010000161.1:3996517-4016433 GCA_023846285.1 Phrynocephalus versicolor | reverse complement strand
GTATGTATGTATGTATGTATGTATGTATGTATGTATGTATGTATGTACTACCCATCTAGTCTGGCAAATGAATGAACAAATGAACACAGAAACAAATGAACAAACAAACGAACAAACAGATGTCTAACCACAGGTTCATGATGTTGACAAAGCCACTGGAACTGCCTCTAACAGGGCTTGGACAAAAATATCATACTGCCAAAAAGTTTGCATTAAACCCGATATTCATTTGAATGTGAAGCCATTGAAACCCACAAGCTTAATTCCGATTAAGAAACCCCATGCAGTGGATTTTAGTCCATTCTTGTTACTATTATTCTATTTTATTTATCTCACTGGCTCTTGGCTTTTCATTACCACAGACCACAAAGCAGGGAACAGCAGATTAAGCAAACATAAAAGGGAAATTGTATCCCACACAAGACTGAGCGAGACAGCCAGTCAGACACAATTTTGTGCCGTGCTTCAGGGTCAGCAATGGCGCAGGGTGGAATTCAGTGCCGCAGCGCACATCTTTGCAATTGTCAGGTAATGAAAAGGGAACAGCAGGACTTGGACAGGTGCTGCGTAGCCTCAGACCTAAGCCTGGCTGAAAATATGATTTGAAACAACAGCGGTTGACCACATGGGCTTGTTTTGCCTGTCGGTACGCACCAGGCTCACTTTCCCTCTACCCAGGTGCTTGCATGCTGTGTTCCCCCCCAAGCCAAACAGCTTGTAGCCTTGTAGCCTTGCAGCCATGGTAGCCATGCGGCCATGGACTTGCACAACACTGGCTCTTCGGCTTGAATACGGAGATGAGCACCGCCCCTAGAGTCAGACACGACTAGCACACATGTGTTACTCACTGGGGGCTGTTTTGCGGTGAAAAGATACAGTAGGAAGCAACGGCTCTGTCTACAAATGAATGCAAAAGCTGAGACAGTGCCTAAATACAGTGGTACCTTGTATAAAGTAATTAATTCGTTCCAAATGAAATTATGTTAAGCAAATTTTCCTTTATACAAATTTCCCATAGGAATGCATTGAAAACAGAGAGATCCTATTTTTATGTTGTAAGGATTTGCCCCATAGGCAATTATGTTAAGCAAATTTCCCCTATCTCCGGAATGTTTTATGTTCTACAAATTTTATGTTATACAAACTGTTTGTTATACAAGGGTCCACTGAAGTTGGCATTCAGCACCATGGACAGCGCAGTCAGAAAGCCCCAGGCTTTCCATTGCCAAACCGGGTCTGTGCAAGAACACGACATACTTGCTATGCAAGATGATCTACAGAGCATCATAGCTGTCAAAACACTGAGGTTCAACCTGGAAGCAAGATTAGTCACAGGTGATCTAGCTGGTAGCAGAAAAGGACAGTGGAGCAGTGGGGCAATGGTTTCAAACCACAGGAAAAGAGAGTCCATTTGAACATTAGGAAGAACTTCGTGATGGTTAGACTGGCAGTGGAATATGCTGCCACGGAGGGTGCTGGAGTCTCCTTCTTTGGAGGTTTTTAAGCAGAGGCTGGATGGCCATCTGTCAGAAATACTGCAATAGGGTTCCTGCATGGCAGGGGGTTGGACTAGATGGCCCTTGAGGTTTCTTCCAACTCTATGATTTTGTGATTCTATGATTCTATCCATCACAGTGTGCAGGGCTGGTGTTCTCCTTATGCTTTTGAGTTGGCCAAGTCTTCCTCTCATTTTCAGGACAGTATTATATGTGTAACATGGCATGTCCTTCACATGTGAAATGATTTCTCTGTATCCAGGGGTGGTGAATGCACAGCTTGGGAGTTACTGCACAACTCCCAGAATCTGTCATCCTTTATGGCTGCAGGGTACCAAGCTTTGGGGTGAAGGGCACCATCCCACCACTCAGGGTGAAGTCAAATTCAGTGGGTGCGTTAATTCACTCCTGTGCATGGACTGGCAGGTGTGCTGCTGGATCCTCCATCTCAGGCAGCCAAATACTGTATCTTGGACTAGTCCTGGCTATACCGTTTTGGCCATGTTCTGTAGAGCTCACAGCAAGCACTATCAGTATGCTAGCACCGTTGTGGAAATCTGCCCCAAACTAGCATATTTTCCCTCTTCATAAGGGAATAATGCACCTGTGTGGGCATGCGCGTGCACGCACGCACGCACACGCACACACACACAAACAAAGTATATAAGGGATTAGCTTGGTGGTATAAATGGACCAGTTAGCTGATCTGGTTTTTAGTCCATCAACCGAGTCAGCTGATAAGACACTTATTGTTACGTTTATTTTATTTTATTTTATTGTTTATACAGGAGTTGTATTTGGGCAAATTGTTTTTCAATCTGTTGTATAACACCCAGAGTTCCCGAGGGAAAGTCGGGCAGTTAATAAGTACAAAAATAAATAAATAAAATAAATAAATGTTAATGTTTCAAGATGCCTCTCCCAATTCCCTTTTCTTCATTGGAATATGTCTTAAATATTCTGGGCTGTGTATTGTCCCTCATTATTGTAAGCCACCTTGGGTTCTTTTCCAAGGAGAAAGGTGGGATAAAAATATTCAAAATAAATAAAATTAAAAAAATAAATTTCAATCCTCTGCAATTTGTACAAAACTGACACTCACTTAAGGATGCAGTGAATAGTGACAAAGAATTTGTCCAGGATTAAAAACCAGTGCCTGGAAACATTATAGAATAAAAGAATCACAGAATAATTGAGTTGGAAAGATCCCATAAGGCCACTGGGTCCAACTCCCTGCTCAAGGCAGGAATCCAAGTCAATTTTATTTATTTATATTTATTTATTTGACTTTTATACTGCCCATCTGGACCTAGGGCTACTCTGGGCAGTTTACAAGATGTGATAACATAACGATTAAACAAAGAAATACATTTTAAAAACCAAAATACAAGGTACGTAATAAAATAAAATATGCATAAATCAACAACCATACACTAAGATGAAGCTAAAATGAAGCTAAAAATGGCAAGAGATTGACAACCTGGGGGGGGGGGGAGAGATGAGAAGAAAAGTGGTTTAAAACTAGTGCCTTACTAAATGGTTGAAGAATCAGGGAACACCATTCTATACAACCAGGTCTTCAATAGTTTTTTTAAAAAGTTTGAAGCGAGGGTGCCAGCCGAATTTCAGGGGGTAGATGGTTCCATAACTGGGGAGCAACCACTGAGAAGGCCCTACTCCTTGTTACAACTTTCCAGGCCTCCCTCAGGGTTGGAACTCCCAGGTGTCCTGCCTGGCTGGCACAGGTGATCCTGGCAGTTCTTCTTGGGAGGAGCCGCTCTGTCAGACCTGACCAATGATGGTCCAGTTTTCTCTTGAATGCCTCCAAGTTTGCAGTGCTCACCCATCTCCTGAGGCCATTGATTCCTTTGCGACATGGCTCTAATAGGAAGTTTTCTCTTACATTCAGCTGAAATCTGGCATCCTGTAGTTTGAGCACATTATTGCATCTTCTGCAGTCAGGGAAGACTGAGATCAGACACTGCTTTTCCTCCTTATGACCACCTTTCAAATCTCTGAAAAGTGCTCTCCTACCTCCTCATGGGCTTCTTTTCCCAAGGCTAAACCTGTCCAGTTCTGTCAGTCTTTCCTCACAGAGCTTGGTTTGCAGTTCCCTGATCATCCTTGTTGCCCTCCTCTGAACTTGCTCCACTTTGCTGGCATCCTTCATAAAGTGTGGGTCCAGAACTGGACACAGTGCTCGAGATGAGGCCTAACTGGTGCCGAATAGAAAGGAACATAAGAACATAAGAAGAGCTGTGCTGGATCAGGCCAAAGGCCCATCTAGTCCACCTTCCTGTATCTCACAGTTGCCCCACCAGATACGTCTGGGAGCGCACGAGACTAGATCTCTGTCTCCTGATACCACTCCCCTGCATCTGGCCCTTGAAGTACCCCGGTTTTAAGCCTGGAGATTACACATCTCCCTCATGGTTTGTAACCTGTGATGGACTTTTCCTCCAGGAATCTGTCCAATCCCCTTCTGAAGGCATCCAGGCCAGGTGCCATCACCACATCCTGTGGCAGGGAGTTCCACAGTACTTCATGGGATTTGGAGACTATACTTCTGTCATCATTGAGACACCTGGCTAAAAATGTGGGCAAACACTGTAAATTCTTCTTTGCCTCATGAAAACTCCAGTGCATTTTTGGTCTGAAATCATTAACAAAAATAAAACACAAGATTTTCTGTGAAAAGCCCATAGTTCATATTAGAAAGGTTTTTTCTTGAAAGAAGAGCACTTTTTTAAAAAAAGTGAGATTTTCTGTAATCTCACATGGGTGTGTGGATAGGTTTTGTAATCTCAAGTGGGTGTGTGACATATCTATCTATCTATCTATCTATCTATCTATCTATCTATCTATCTATCTATCTATCTATCTATCTATCTATCTATCTATCCTTTCCTTTCCTTTCCTTTCCTTTCCTCCCTTCCACTCTATCTATCCCTCCCTCCCTTCTATCTATCTATCTATCTATCTATCTATCTATCTATCTATCTATCTATCTATCTATCTATCTATCTATCTATCTATCTATCTATCTATCTATCTATCTATCTTGCAAAAAAGAGAGTGCCAAATGGGAATAAAACCAATTGAAGATTAGAAAAACTCTATACATATATACAACAAAGTGGTCAGGTCTGCCCCACTGGTAGGTCAGGGCGGAAGGTGCAAGACAGTGAATGGCTGAAGGCTTGCCCCTGAGTCCAGCTCTTTAGCCACTGTGCCACCCTTTCATAGATCAGCATCCTTCAGACACATTGAGCCAGAATTCCCATCAGCCTTAGCCTGCACAGCTTTGCTGGTGAGGGATGATGGGATCTGTACTGGAATACATGTGCAAAACACTGGGCTGAACTCGACATGACAGAAAAAGATACTTCTTGTGGAAGGGTATGCCGTAGTCAGGGTGTGTAGCCCTCATCTGTGTATGTTAACTGCTTACAAAAAAAATTTCATCAACTTAAGTCATATTATGGTTTGTAAAATCGCACGATAAAACCCATTTGGCCTGGAAATGATTCCACATTGCTTATTACTGTTCACTAAGAAAACAGATCTACACCCGTGTTAGAATTAATGCAGCTAAATAGGGAAGTATGATTCAACCATCCCCACCCTATATTCCTGCCACTACACTTTCACAGTCTAATTATTCAGAGTGCTGGTAACTAATAGCCTGAGACATGCCCACCGCGAATAACACCAGCTGCTGAGAGAATTCCAGTTTGCAGATAAGCGCCCTGGATTGTTTGCTACTAACAATAACACTCTCTAGTGATCTCGGTATCCCAAAGCAGGTTAACTCATTCATGTTCATGACACTTTCCTCTTATGTAGAACCATCTCTGGAGAGTATCTTGAGCAAATACCAGGAAGCTGAAAGTCTCTCGCTGTTGATTTTGAGGCATTACAGTGGAACCTTGACTTACATCATTAATCCGTTCCAGAGGTCTAGACTTAAGTCAAACATGACTTAAGTCAAACGAACTTTTCCCATAGAAAGTAATGGGAAAGTGGATTAATCCGTTCCAGATAATGAAAAAGACCCCCGAAAACAGCAATTTAACACAAATTTGACTGGGATAGGAGATTCCTTCCGGGGATGTAAATGAAATGTCTCTTCAAAGAGAGGAGGAGGCAGTGGAATTATAGTCCACAAGTTATACACCTCCACTTTTTAATGTTCATAGCAACAATTTCTAACATTTAAGTTTTACTGATTTTTAACCTGACGTTCCAAGTTCTGAACAACTCTATGCTTACCATTAGAGTCCCACAACTGTACAGCTCCCCAACTAAAATGCTTCCATTGTGGACCAGACTTCTGCAGCCAGTTTTTTTACAAGACTGAGCTGACTGTCTAACCAGCGAGGCCAGCCCCGAGCTCCTGGCCCTTCTTCTCCTCTGGTGGCAATGGCGGCTTCAGCGAGGCCGAGGACCAGCTCCAGGTGCTCGGAGCTGGCCTTGCCGAAGCCGCCACTGCCGGAGGAGAGGAAGAAGGCAGGAGCAGTTTGGAGACAGCAGCTGCGATGCTGGGTCGTGGCTGCTGCCTGATTCCAGTGCCTTACACCGGGGCTCCGAGATGTAAGTCAAAGCCTGCGACTCAAGTCAAACAGGCCCCTTCTTGATGCAAGTCAAATATGATGCAAGTCAAGCAGCATGTAAGTCAAGGTTCCACTGTATTTCAAAACCCACCCATGTTTTTTCACTATCTGTATGTCATATTGCAAGGTGTTTATTTATTGAGTTGTGTGGTATTTGTTTTTATTGTACTGTATGCCCATTTTCATATGTTGCGTGTACCACAGCATGGACATTCCCATTTTCATAACACCAGTATTTGTCTAACTGATTTGCCTGCTGGCCAGTCTGCAACTGCCCGTGTGTGTCCCCTTCTTGAGAAGGAAGCTGTAGTGGACCAAATGGTTCACCCAACTAGGCACAAATGGGATACAGCTGTAGAACACCACAAGGGGCAACTAAGGAGGCCCTATGTGTTGGAATAATTCCACATAGGCACATTATTGGGTTCAACAAGCCAGGCCTGATGCAACAGCTTCCTCTGCCAGCATGAGTCCAGACTCTTTATTGGTATAATGGCAGAGCATCAGAGAGGGTGGAGACAGGGCTTACGTGTCAGGATGGTGTAGGCTGGTGCATTCCTGGGAGGGCTTATCTGATGTAGCAGTGTCTTTGGGCTGGTCACGTAGGAAGGGGTCTTGATGAATGACTACCAGACAGCTTGTTTTTTCCTATGTACCATCTCATGACCTTGCTGGCTAATGTGGGGGAAGATATAAGAGCAAACCTGGTGTCCTGTGCATGAGGCCCCATGGGATCCATTGTCACTTCATCCAGGGTTTCCCTGCACAGATGGGGTTCAATGCTTCCAAACAGACCTTGCCCAGGAAGCCGGCTGGGGTGCTTTTTAATCTCCTCCAAGAGGATATCTCTATACCTATGTTTCTGGCTAGTTCTTGTTTGCGTGGCTCCAGCCATCCATCTCTGAGAAGCTGGCCTATCCAAGCCACTGAACAATCAGGATCAGGACTGGGAATTTCTCTAGGCATTTGTACTGGGGATGTTTAGCCCAGAGAAAAGAAGATTGAGTGGTGAATGATATGAGAGCACTTTTCAAACATTTGAAGGGCTGTCATTCAGAGGAGGGGCAGGATCAGTTCTTGATCACACCAGAGTGCAGAGCATGCAATAATGGGTTCAAGTTAAGAGAACCCAGCTTTTGGCTGAATATCAGGAAAAACTTTCTAACTGTTAGAGCAGTACAGCAATGGAACCCATGACCTCGAGAGGTGGTGAGTGCCCCAACACTGGAGGCATTCAAGAGAAATTAGGACAACCACCTGGCAAATATCTTTTGATTTCCTTCTTGGGAGGTTTTTAAGCAGAGGCTGGATGGCCACCTGTCGGGAGTCCTGTGATGGGGGTTACTGCATGGCAGGGGGTTAGACTAGATGGCCCTTGAGGTCTCTTCCAACTCTGTGATTCTATGATTCTATGATTTGTATTCCTGCATGGAGCAGGGGTTGGACTCAATGGACCTGTAGGGCCCTCCCAATTTCACTATTCTACAAGTCTATGGTTCTATACATTTGACAGTATATGATACTATGTGTGGCACTCTCTACTTGGGAGCTACCATTCACAAAGGAATTTGACTCCACTGTCTGAAAGTGCAAGGCTGGAAGTATTCTGCAGAAGGAAGGTGGATTTCCAGGTTTCCCGTTATTTATTTATTTATTTATTTATTTGACTTTTATACTGCCCATCTAGACCAAGGGCTACTCTGGGCGGTTTACAACATGTGACAACAAACCAAGGAATACATTATAAAAATCAAAAATACAAGGTACATAATAAAATGTGTAATGTGATTGAAACATGGCAGGTACATAGAAACTCAAACTGGACAATTGCTTTTATGTCTATTGTGTATATCGCTTACAAGTAGAAAAACTGGCACAAGAGCTAGTGACTTGTATTGGCCACTCAGACTGGAGCTCTGGGTCAAATCTGTGCTCAGATACAGAACATCATTAGAAGGCTAGCCACAATAAACCACTCCATTAGCACTTCATATACTTCAAGAAAAACTATTAGGGTTACCGTGGGACAGAATGCCTGACTTGGCCACACTTCTTCATCACAGATTCACAACAGAAAACTACAACAGCAAGGGAAATCTAGATGAAAGACATGCTTTGGGAAATGGGGAGAACATGAAACCATTCTTTAAGAGTTCTGTTGCAGGATAACTCTTACTACAGTATGTGAATTTCCCCCATGAGCGGGCAGGCTGACCACAGAACATATACCATTATTTAAGTATGAAGAATGGAGTCACTGATCTAAATCCAATTGTTAATGCCAAGTACCGTCAGCCTCCTGGATCGATGAGAACCTAGAAAGTCAGGGCTTATGTAAGGCTCATGGATCAATGGGTCTACTCTATTTGAACCTAACAATTGTATTTGTCCTATTGTTTTGTTTTTCTGAGATGCAGCTGGCCTCCCCCCCACACACTTTTAACATGTCTCCGATCCAGCTGCGAAGGCAGACATCAAATATAATTTTGATTGATCTCAGTCATTAATCTCCTTGATTGTACAGGTGTTGGCAAGAAAGAGCTATGAATGATCCCCTGACCTATTGCAATAAACTAATAGGACGTGCACTCCCACTTAGCTGGTGGCAGGAGCGGGAGGAACAGCATGGGAGGATGACATGAATGTATTCATTGGTTCCCCCCCTCCTCCACTAGGATTGACTAGACCCACAATCAGGTTTTTAAAAAGTAGGGGAGTCCATTGACAAAAAAAGAGGAAATCCTTGACCACTCTTACAAGAGATCTTCAGGTTTTTGTTTGGCTTATTTCATTCATTGTATCTGTACGATATTGTAATAAAAGCACCCAACAGAGGCAGGGACAACACCCATGAATATGGTTTCCACTTCAGTAACATGCAATTCCTTGGGATCCCAAGATCTAAGACCAGAGTGTGAGTCTTCGGGACATCAGAGAGATGCTCTTGTGGTGAAACAGAACTAGGTCCTTGTGATGTAATGGGGTCGGTCATAATGATTTAATAGGCAGGCAAGAATTAGACACAGAACTCTGCAACAGGAAAAAAGGTGCCTGCGGGGGGGGGGATGATTGAGACGTACAAAATAATGCAGGGTATGAGTAAAGTGGATAGAGGGAGGCTCTTCTCTTTCTCACAAAATACCAGAACTAGGGGACACACACTCAAATTGAGGGCTGGGAGAGTAAGAACAAACAAAAGAAAATATTTTTTCACCTACCGCATTGTTAGTCTGTGGAACTCCCTGCCACAGGATGTGGTGATGGCATCTGGCCTGAATGCCTTCAAAAGGGGATTGGACAGATTCCTGGAGGAAAAGTCCATCACAGGTGACAAACCATGGTGGGGATGTGTAATCTCCAAGCTTAAAACCGGGGTAATTCAAGGGCCAGATGCAGGGGAGTGGTATCAGGAGACAGATATCTAGTCTCATGAGCTCCCAAACGCATCTGGTGGGGCCACTGTGAGATACAGGAAGCTGGACTAGATGGGCCTTTGGCCTGATCCGGCATGGCTCTTCTTATGTTCTTATGTTCTTATGAAGGCTCATGAGGTGTTGTGCTAGTCCTTTGCTCCTTGCATTGCTCAAAAGGGCACAGGACACCCACATCCACTTACTCTACTTCTCTCCTCCATTGCTTTCCCTTGCTCTGGGCTTTTGTTGTTCACTTACATTGTGCAAGTACAACACATGTACAAATGCCTTTACACTAAATCTGAGATCTCAGGAAGTACCGAGAGGATCATCGGTCCCTGCCAGAAGAAGTGGTGACAGCTGTCAGCCTTGACAGCTTTAAGAAGGGATTAGACAAGTTCATGGAGAATAAGGGTATCTGTGGCTATCATGATGGATGCCTAAGGACAATTTCTGGGTTGGAGAGATAGGCAGGATCTCTCTCAATGCCATTTGCGGGGAATCGTAAGTAGGTGGAGACATCTGCTTGGGAATACTCTGAAGCAAACGGTGAGCCACTGTGTGAGACAGAATGCTGGACTGGATAGGGTGTGGCCTCTTCCAGCAAGGCTGTTCTTATGTTCTTATGAACCAGCAAACCTTGGTTCCAGCTTGTGAGTGGTTGAAATTAGTGACTTTAAAACCAGAGGAACTTTTATGTAAGTACTTACGTCTTGCCAAGGGACATTACATCTTGAAGTCAAAAGGCTGGGGGGAGGGGCTGCGGAGGTGCCTTTATTAAGCCATCCCAGTCACATCCAGTCCTCTTTCCTCCTTGCCTTCAGCTTTTGCCAACATTATTGTCTTTTCTGATAGGCCTTCTCTTCTTATGATATGTCCAAAGTATGTAAGCCTTAGCTTCTACCACTACATCTAGACCATGGATCCAGGCTTCCATGGGGGAGAGCTAAACCAGCATAAAGAAATTATAATCATCATAATGATAACCTATCCTAGAATTGGCTGATTATTGGTCCCATGATCTCTGATAATGTGTCACTATCTAATGTAATTCTAACATATGGTGAAGTTTTGGGTTTTCCAAGTATTCAGAAGTGGTTTCCCATTCTCTTCTTCTGGGACCATGCCGGGACTGTGTCTATCTTCCCAACCTGGAGGTTGTCCTAAAGCATCCATCATGACAGCCATTGATACCCTTGTTCTCCAAGAGGTTGGCTCTTCTCCCATGAGGTGCAGATAGGAACCAAATCCCCAGCCTCTAACTCCATAGTGAGCTACCTAAACCACTAAGAGCTAAGTACATTATTTTATTTTATTTTATTTTATTTTATTTGCTTTGCTTTATATGCCACCCATCTGGCATCAAAGGCCCACTCTGAGTGGTTTACAACAGACTAAGAACAGCAATCAACAATGCTAAATTATAACAAGATAAACACGAGAAGAATGCAAAAACATTGACCTATACTAAGTGTTATAACGTAAAAATACAACACAGAAACGTTTAATAAAAGCAGTCCCGATGGCGGAGTCACTAACTTAGGAGTTGGTGAGCACTTGGTGTTCTTTAGATGGATAAACACAAGAGGGAGAAAAATGGAGCCCTGACAATCCCTATAAATTTATTTTATTTATTTATTTTAGAGTATTTTTTACCCTGCCTTCTTCCTTGGAAAAGAACCCAAGGCGGCTTGGGTAAGAGTAAGAGTCCTTCAAAACCATGTTCAGAGAGCTTCCAGTCTGATAGGACTGGAACCACATCAGAAACCCTAATCTTATACAGGCAAATGCCTCACAAGAATACTACAATTGACAATATTAAGAACTCCATCAGGACAGACTGGGTCCAAAGCCCTGTGGCGCAGTGGTTAAATGCCTGTACTGCAGCTCTAACTGTGCTCACGACTTGGGGTTCAATCCCCGGTAGATGGCTCAAAGTTTGCTCAGCCTTCCATCCTTCCAAGGTCGGTAAAATACCTAATTTGCTTGTGGTGGCAATGTGTAGCCTCCATAATTACTTGAGCCCAGAGCTTTAAGCATTTAGGCAGCACATTTTTCTTTCTCTCTTTTTCGGGGTCATGCTTCTCCGGAGAGAGGTCATCCACTAAGGCAGGGGTGCCCAAACTTTTTGTAAGAAGGGCCAGATTTGGTGGCTGAGAATGTGTCAGGGGCCGGTTGCTCCCCAACCCTGCCACCCCACTGCAAGCCCCACCCACTTTCTTTTAAAAAAACATGGGGTGAAGGAGGGGGAGGGAGGGGTGGGCCAGCCAGCCGCGGGCCACTCAGAATGGCCTGGCGGGCTGGATTTGGCCCCCGGGCCAGACTTTGGGCAGGCCTGCACTAAGGTGATGAAACTGGACCTGAACAAAGATGGGAAACAGACCTGTATCGTCGGATCCATCCAAGGACTAGCCCTGTTTCACTTTCCGCCCCTTCCTTTGTGCGCTTTCCACTTCCAGGCACAGCCTCTTCGCTCCTTTCCACGTTGTCCCACTAAATTCTAATATTAAACAACAGGCTGGTTTTCTGTCTCGGTCTTAATTTTTAAAAATGTCCCTTTCTCTCTCCCTCCGCTGTTCACCTCACAAATCATCACTTCTCTGATGCCTCCTGCATTCCCCTCACTCTGGTAAACTCCGCTCATTTATCTGAAACTCGCTAAAAGTCATTTTTCCCCGCACAACAAAATGCAGCTGTCAGAAGCGTCAAATCGTCTCATCCATCACGCGCGTTTGTCTGCCAGCGTGTGCGCAAGGATGCAGGAGCGAGGAGGTGCGGGTGCCATTGTGTGTTTGCATTGTATATAATACACAGATCACTCTCTCACACACATACATACTCCTAAATGTGGATGAGGTGTATGGCTTTTGTAAAAAAAGCATCCTGATGCCAAGTTTGATTTCTTTCCATCAACAAGCTGATAGATAGATAGATGGATCCCCCTCTCTTTTTTCTTGTCCTTAAATAAAACAAGTTACAGTGGACCCTCATATAAACAAATGGTTTGTATAACATAAAATCTGTACAACATAAAAAAATCTGGAGATAGGGGAAATTTGCTTAACAGAATCGTCTATGGGGCAAATCCGTACAACATGAAAATGGTTGCGATTAGGGATGACTCTGTTTTCAATGCATTCCTATGGGAAATTTGGAAAAAGGAAAATTTGCTTAACAGAATTTCATTTGGAATGAATTAGTTCCTTTATACAAGGTACCACTGTATTTGGTAGAGTGAGGAGGGTGAAGAAAGATGAGGCAGGGAATGTGGTTTCCATTGGCCCACCACATCCAAGTCCAAGTGTTGTTTTTAACTTTTAAAGCCTTCAACAACTGGAGACATGGCTATAGTGTCTAAGGCCCTGCTGGTCTCCTTAGGAGCCTGTCCAGACTTTAAGATCATGACTAGAGATGGGCACGAAACGAACAATTTTTTGTTTCCATTTTCGTTTTTTCATTTCATGATGTAACGAAACAACAAACGAATTTTGTCTCTAAAATGAAACGAAATGAACAGAAACACCGGAAATTTTGTTGTGCGTTTCGTTTCCGTTATTGCAATATGAATGAATTGCTTAAAATCCTAAAAAAATCACAAAAAATGAAATAAATGGTAACGGAATGGTAACAAACGAACGAAAACAAAAACAATTTTTTTGCAAAAATTCACAAAAAACGGAAATGAACCGAAGCGGACCCTCCAAACGACAAACGACAAATGAAATGCCATTTTTTTATTCGTGCCCATCTCTAATCATGACTATGAGCAGTCCTCTTAACAACCCCAACAGTTTCGGACACCTAAGAAGCATGCAAGAGAAGGGCCTCTCTTGTCTAGCTCCCAGACTGTGGAATCAACACCCTTTGGTTTTATTGATTTTGTTTTACAGCAATAACCTGACCATTGCAGAGCTCGAAGGGACCCTACTAATCAGTGAGTCCAGCCCATGTGAAGGAGGCACAGTGGGGAATCGAACGCCCAACCTCTGGCTTCACAGCCAGAGACTTAAAAAACTAAGCTATTTTTAAATACAGTGGATCCTCATATAACAAACGGTTTGTATAACAAAAAATCTGTACAACATAAAAAATTCCGGAGATAGGGGAAATTTGTTTAACAGAATGACCTATGGGGTGAATCTGTACAACATAAAAATGGTCATGATTAGGGATTACTCTGTTTTCAATGCATTCCTATGGGAAATTCATATAAAGGAAAGATTGCTTAGCATAATTTCATTTGGAACGAATTAATTCCTTTATACAAGGTATTTCTATAATATGCCCATCTGACTAATGGTGACTCTGGGCAGAGTAAAACAGCCAACCATATAAATGTAGAAGAAACAAACCTATAATTCAGCAATCACAGTTGAAAGCAATTTAAAACCCAGCAGTGGCTATAGATGTTAAATATATAATCTCAGCAGGAGTTTGAGATGGTACATAAGAACATAAGAGCAGCCTTGCTGGAATAGGCCACAGCCCATCCAGTCCAGCATTCTGTCTCACACAGCGTGTCCCCATTTGCTTCAGGGTATTCCCAAGCAGATGTCTTCACCTACATATGATTCCCTGCAAATGGCATTGAAAGATATCCTGCCTCTCTCTCCAACCCGGAGGTTGTCCTTAGGCATCCATCATGATAGCCATTGATACCAGTAGTATACCCATGTTCTTCATGATCTTGACTAATACATTCTTAAAGCTGTCAAGGCTGACAGCTGTCACCACTTCTTCTGGCAGGGAGTTCCATAGACCAATGATCCTCTGGGTGAAAAAGTACTTTCTTTTATTTGTTTGAGATCTAGCACCCAAACGTTTCATGGAGTGCCCCCTAGTTCTAGCGTTGTGCGATAGGGGAAACAGCTTTTCCTTATCTACTTTGTCCGCACCGTATGTGATTTTATAAACTTCAACCGGGTAAAGTCTGCATGGCAGACTTTGGAAAGCCTGTCAAAATCAGAAGGCTTTCTTAAATGTTTCCAGAGAAAGGACCAAGTGAATTGCAATCACTTTCCATGTTGATTGATGCTAAGAAGGGTATAAAAGCATTTTTTTTAAAGAAAGACTGGCAGATGATGTTTAACTTGCTCTGCTCTGCTGCCTTTAACTGCGCTCTTTCCTGATAATAATGGTTTTCCTGCATTTCATTGCTTTTGTCTGGATAGTTCAGTGGTTTACGTATCTGATTGTGGGGCCTGAGGTTGGGAGTTTGATTCTTCAATGCGCCTTCCAGATAGAAGCCAGCCTGTGTGACCTTGGGCATAAGAACATAAGAAGAGCCGTGCTGGATCAGGCCAAAGGCCCATCTAGTCCAGCTTCCTTATCTCACAGTGGCCCCACCAGATGTGTCTGGGGGCGCATGAAACTAGATCTCTGTCTCCTGATACCACTCCCTTGCATCTGGCCCTTGAAGTACCCCGGTTTTAAGACTGGAGATTACACATCCCCACCATGGTTTGTAACCTGGGATGGACTTTTCCTCCAGGAATCTGTCCAATCCTCTTTTGAAGGCATCCAGGCCAGATGCCATCACCACATCCTGTGGCAGGGTGTTCCACAGACTAACAGACTAACAATGTGCCTCCTGATACCACTCCCCTGCATCTGGTCCTTGAAGTACCGGGACTGTGAAGTACTGGGCCGACCCAAGAAGAAGGGAATAGGAAACAACTTCTCAGTATTCACTACCTGCAAAACTTTGAGAAGGATTGCCATACGTCAGAATTGGTGTGACAGGTCTTCCCATCATCATTTAATGGTTGCTAATGGTGTTGCTTGTGCTGGATTTTATTTTTTAAATCACTTAATTTGGATTTTTAAACTTTTTTGAACATTGTGGGCTGCCTTGCATGCTGTTTTATAGTCAGGGGTTTCTAGCCCAGATGTTCTCAGACTATGACTCTCAAAAGCTTCCACTCTTAGCAGTGCTGGCCAGGATCTCTGGGGGTTGCATTCCAAGAATATCTGGGCACCCAAGGTGGAGAAAACCACTGTTCTAGTGGAAAGGCAGTGTATACAGGCAATGTATTAATTAATTAACATGGACGCTTGGATTCAGTGTCAGCAGCACCCCTGTTAATGGCATGGTATGAACCATCTTGGGGAAGATCAGGTTGGCCCATGTGCAAGGTTCCCTCTAAGGCAGAAGCCTCCACCACTTGCTGTGCTGGAAGGGATTTCTGGGAGTTGTAGTCCAGGAACATCTGGGACCCACAGGTTGAGAACCACTGCTCAGAGCCATGCGTGAAGCATGGTCCTCCCCTCCCATGCACCCACAGTGATTGGTTTTGTATCGTTTGCAGTGGAAGCTGCATGGGTGTGTGTGCTTTCTCATACATG
Organism: Phrynocephalus versicolor; assembly: GCA_023846285.1. Classification (NCBI taxonomy): domain Eukaryota; kingdom Metazoa; phylum Chordata; class Lepidosauria; order Squamata; family Agamidae; genus Phrynocephalus; species Phrynocephalus versicolor. Next base: position 4,000,566 of record JAHTLZ010000161.1, on the reverse strand, counting down.
TGCGCATGAGTAAAGTCTCACCCACAAGGAAAGGGAAAGTTACAAGGAAATTACCTAGGAGGCCACTAAGACCTAAGTGATCTTAAAAAATAATAATCAAGTAGTCTTTAAGTATTTGAAAAATCCTATCCTCTCTCTCCTCAGTCTCCTTTTCGCAAGGTTTAAACATGCCTAGTTCTTTCAGTCTTTCCTCCTAGGTCTTGGTTTCCAGTCCCCTGATCATCTTTGTTGCTTTCTTCTGAACTTGCTCCATGTTGTCTGCATCCTTCTTGATGCAGAGTCCCCCAGACTGAACACAATACTCAGGATGAGGCCTAACCAACATAAAAACATAAGAAGAGCCATGCTGGATCAGGCCAAAGGCCCATCTAGTCCAGCTTCCTTATCTCACAGTGGCCCCACCAGATGTGTCTGGGGGTGCATGAGACTAGATCTCTGTCTCCTGATACCATTCCCTTGCATCTGGCCCTTGAAGTACCCCGGTTTTAAGCCTGAAGATTACACATCTCCCTCATGGTTTGTAACCTGTGATGGACTTTTCCTCCAGGAATCTGTCCAATCCCCTTTTGAAGGCATCCAGGCCAGATGCCATCACCACATCCTCTGGCAGGGAGTTCCGCAGACAAACAATGCGCTGGATGAAAAAAATATTTTATTTTGTCTGTTCTCACTCTCCCAGCCCTCAATTTGAGTGTATGTCCCCTAGTTCTGGTATTCTGTAGGAGGGAGAAGAGCTTCCCTCTGACCACTTTACTCATGCTCTGCATTATTTTGTACGTCTCAACCAGTGCTGAATAGAGGGGAACTAGTTTGTCTTGGAATGTGGAGACTACTATTAATACATGGACTTGACCAGTCTCCGAGAGGCAGTGGAAAACTGGCGGGCCTGGCATGATCTGGTCCATGGGGTCATGAAGAGTTGGACACGCCTTAATGACTGAACAACAAGAACAACAACAACAACAACAACATTAATGCAGCGTAAAATAGCATTTGTCTTCTTTTGTAGCCACATCACATTGTTGGCTCATATTCACCTTTGTGATCTGAGTATGAGTGGTTGCTGATGGACAGTGGTTCTGCTGTTCATTCCTGGAATGGCTGTATTGTTGGCATCCACTGTCCCTCAGAAGTACAGCCCAGAAGGCATTTAGCTCTTGCCTCTTATGTCCTTAAGAAGCTCTTTGTGGACAATGCTGCTTCAGAATGATTGGTGGCTTGGGTGTCTTATATAAGCTTATGTTTCTTTCTTCACTTCCTCATGTGCACATCAGTCACCCATAAAACATTGGGGGGAGAGGAGGATAAAAGAGAAGAAAACATGGACTCAAATGAGGAGAAAGAACCTGCAGAGAATGAACCTCTTCTCTTATGATATTTTGACCAACCAGGGAGGGCTGGAGGCCACATGTTCTTCTCAGTGCATGAAGGCAGCCTATGCAGCTTTAGGATGAGAGTACAGTGCTGTTATAACGCTGAAGACAGATGATTGTGGGGCCCAATACATGCCAGAATCATGGACCATCCCCATAAGCTGCAAACAAACAAACAACAAAAAAGCTGCAAGATGTCTGTGAAGATTCTCAGTCATCCAGGTGAGTTTATCTGGACGTTGAGTCATGGCAACTGGGCTTCTTTTCTTGAGAGATCGAAACGTTCCACTGCTCATCCAAGCAGCTTCGTCAGTCTGATGATCTCTCAAGAAAAGAAGTCCAGTTGCCATGACTCACCTTCCAGACAAGCTGCAAGATATTTATGTAAGACTACTTAGAGCAGAAGTGTGAGTTTAATTTCCAATTTAACCATCTCAATACTCATCCCCCCTCCCCTTGTCTGAGAATAGTTTTATATTTCAGAGGGAGTTCCTTCCAGAGAACAGCTTTCAAAGATGGCGCCCTTCCTGTGCTAAGGAGAAAGCAAAGAGTTTGAAAATGTTATTTTCCCGGCCTGTAGTATAGCTCCCAAAATTCTCCAGCCAGTTTGAACTGCGGCAGGGCGTTGTCGCCTGAAAAAAATAATGGAACTTTTTCCAAGCTGTGCTCAAGATAAGTGCCTTAATAGTGACAAAATGAGCAGCAAGCTGCAGAAATATATGATTTATTATGGTGACTCATATCTGTGATAAAGCTTGGTGTCGTTGCAAAGAGACTGTTCTGTATGCAGAAATGGTAGCTTCATTTTTCAAGTGTTTTGCAGCCAGCTTTGAGAAATACTATTGTGTTGGCAGTAGAAGTCCATAAAGGGAAGGTATGGAAGAAATATTTTATTAAGCATGTAGAGTCCTATTCTGGAGAGAAGACACAAAGCCCAGAAATATTTACAGTGGTTCCTTCGACTTATGAATTTAATCCTTTACGATTGCATGCTCTCAAGTCGAACTACTCTTAAGTCGGGGCACCTATCTAAAAAATTGAAAAAATAAGTTAAAAAATGAAAAAAATGAAAACAAATGTAAGTCGAACAGACCATATCTAAAATTTGTAAGGCAGCAGTTAAAATGCCAACAGTTTTCCGCTCTTAAGTCGAATTGCTCCTAAGTCGAGGTACCACTGTATTTATTTATTTATTTGATTTATATACCGCCCATCTGGGCAGTTTACAGGATAAAACAGACTATTACAATATATAACAATACAATATAATCATTAAAAAATACAAGTAAAAATATAATTAAGTCAAACATCACTCATAAAAGTCAGAGATAGATAAGATAGGTTAAGGGCAGATGAGAACAAGTTAGCTCATCACCTTTCTCTGTAAAAGGACTCAAGGCAGCTAGTATCATTAAAAGGATAATATTTAAAAGCTAAAAACACTATGTTACAGAAATATGTCTGTGAAGAGTCTCAGTAATCCAGGTGAGTATATCTGGAAGTTGAGTCATGGCAACTGGACTTCTAAAAGAATTAAACAATTATATTAAAATATTAACAGAACACAACAATCCATTCAAAACCTCTCAGAGAGCCAGTCAGGAAAAGTCTGCCAGAAGAGAAAGGTCTTTGCCTGCCTCCAGAAGGACAGCAAAGATGGGGATCAACCTAGTTTCCTGTGGGAGGGAGTTCCAAAGACTGGGAGCAGCCACAGATAACACCTTCTCCCATGTCCCCATCAGACACACCTGTAATGATACTGAGAGAAAGGTCTCCCGTGATGATCTTAATGCCCAGGCACGCTCATAAAGGAAGATGGAGTCTTTTAGACATCTGAGGATTGAGTAATTTGAATATCCTCTAGGTCAGTGGCGGTGAACCTTCGACAGTCCAGATGTTTTGGACCACAACTCCCACAGTCCTTTGTCATTGGCAATAAAGGCTTGAAATTCTGGGAGTTGTGGTCCAAAACATCTGGAGTGCCCAAGGTCCACCACTAGTGCTCTAGGTAACAAAACAAAGAGTAGATAAACCTAAGCTAGCAGAACCGCTTTCTTTAAACCGGTAGAGCAAAGCATAGCGTGCTGCTTATCACAGAATCAGCATTGTCTACAAAGAGCCTCTTAAGGACATTGTCCACCAGCATTGTCCACAAAGAGCTTCTTAAGGACATAAGAGGCAAGAGGTGATGCCTTCTGGGCTGTATTTCTGAGGGATCTTGGAAGTCTTCTAGTCCAACCCCCTGCCCAAGGCAGGAGACCTCATACCATCCAGGACAGATAGCTGCCCAACGTTTTCTTGAAAACCTCCAGCGATGGGGCATCCACAACAATGGGAGGCAATTTGTTCCACTGTTTGATGGCTCTCACTGTCAGGAAGCATCTCCTTTTTTCCAGGCTGGCCGTCCCCATGATGAGTTTCCACCCTTTGGTTCTTGTCATATCATCAGGTGCAATTGAGAATAAATCAAGGTCCTTTTCCCTGTGGCAACCCTTCAGGTATTGGAAGACTCCTATCATGTCTCTCTTCAGTCTTCTCTTCTCTTATATACCATCCCATGGTGCTTAAAGCAGTCTCTGGGTGGTTTACACACACACACATACACACACACACACACACACACACACACAGAGAGAGAGAGAGAGAGAGAGAGAGAGAGAGAGAGAGAGAGAGAGA
>JAHTLZ010000161.1:3979506-3996507 GCA_023846285.1 Phrynocephalus versicolor | reverse complement strand
AGAGAGAGAGAGAGAGAGAGAGAGAGAGAGAGAGAGAGAGAGAGAGAAGGTACTCATTTTACTGACCTTGGAAGGATGGAAGGCAGAGTCAACCCGCAGCTGGCGGACCTCCTCACAGTGGCAATGAAGTAATTAGAAAAGTTCATCAAGGTCAAGGATGTGTGAGAGGAGACCAAGGGCAAGATTATCCACATGTAGAGCCGGAAGTCGGGAGTTCGATTCCCCACTAGGCCTCTTTTTAAAAGCTGCACTTTTTAATTTTTTTTAAATTTGTATTTAATTATAAAACCAATCACCAACAACCCAGACAAAAACAGTGACCCCCCCAGGCATCCGATACATTGGATATACGTTAACAATGAAACATATTCAAATTAACAAAATGTACAATTCTATATAAATTAACAATTAACAATCCACAAGGTTTATTTAGATTTTAAGGTTTTAATTACCCCAAATTCTGGAAGTTGAGTCATGGCTACCTCTCAAAAAAGAAGTCCAGTAGCCATGACTCAACTTCCAGATAAACTCACCTGGATGACTGAGAATCTTCACAGACTTACCCTAAATTGATCAAACACACTCAAATAATTCAGTATCTTCTCAGACCATTCCTCCTCTTTCTCATTGACCTTAAACCCTTTCATTCTGCGTATCTTCACCGTTAGGTATTCTAAAATTATAATATTATTTAATTTCTTTAGGCAAGAGCTGCACTTGATGATCCACAGGGTCTCCTTCCAGTTCTGCAGTTCAATAATGATGATTCGGTTGCTGCTGAGTTTTTTTTCCTCCTCTCCTTTTTATTTCGAGCGAAAGAGGCCTTTCTTCATATGTTTGCCTCCCTCCCACCCACTCTATATCCTGAAGTTGTAAACTGCGTATCTCACAGCTACAGCATTATGTTAAGAAGAAAAAAATCAATATGCTTTCTAATTACCATCTGATGACTGATTACATTGGGACGTCCAGGATGATGGTGGTGGTGGTGACGACATACACAAACAGATAAAGAAGCACTGCACTAGTAGGGGAGGCTGGGAGCTGGAGTCAAAAACAGAGTGACTTTTTCAAACTCAGGCCGGTGGCCCGAGAACTGCTCCCAAGGCTATCCAGTTCACCTGCGCGCGCGCGCGCGCACACACACACACACACACACACACACACACACACACACACACACACACACACACACACACACACACACACACACACACACATTCTCAAACCTTCTTTCTTGCCAAGGGACAGGGGAGGAAATGATATAATTTATATATTATTATTATATTTTTTTTTAAAAAAAGAAAGAGTGAAAAGACTTAAGCTGTTTTCCTTTGTGCTGTCGGGTAGAGATAAGGCGGCTCTCGCACTTTGTTCGAATGGAGTATTTATTCAGATAAGGGGGAAAAGGGCCGGAGAGATCTTCATTGCGCTCCGAACAGGGAGGGAAATGGTTTAAGGTTATTAATCCGGAAGTACCCGGCAGCACCAGATCTGCGGGAAATTACATATTCTGTCATTTTTACTTATTGAATTCCAATTTTATTGGATGTGCAGGAGGTGGGGATGGGGGGAGGGGGCCGGGAAGGTTAAAAAAAAAATAAAAACTCCCACCCTTGTAGCTCTTATTAGATTTCACAACCTCTTGATATTAAAATACCACGCCTGGTAGGAACAATTTGGTCTCCCTTTTATTTTCGAGATTGTTTCTCTTTTGTCATTTTCATATCGCCACGGCCATGTTCTGTGCATTAAAATGTTAAAAAACACAGCAACCCAACAACACCCAACGCTGGATGGCCACGAGAGAAGCACACTAGCCCCGAGGGAAACGGTGGAATCCAATTTCTCTGGATTTGGGGGAGACGGCAGTCGTGATGATCTTGGAGGGGAGGGAAAGGGGAAAGGGGAATCTAAAATTTTGTCCCTGGTATTGCTGACAGCAGCAGGTAAATTTGGGGCATGAAGGGTTATGGTGTCCATCAAGAGAATATACAACAGTGTGTCCCTCAGCGCTGAATCACAGCCATTTTTTAAAAATGCAGTGGTACCTTGTATAAAGGAAGTAATTCGTTTCAAATGATATTATGTTAAGCAAATTTTCCTTTATACAAATTCCCATAGGAATGCATTGAAAATGGAGTGATCCCATTTTATGTTGTACGGATTCTCCCCATAGGCAATTATGTTAAGCAGATTTGTCCTATCTCCAGAATGTTTTATGTTGTACAGATTTTATGTTATACAAACTGTTTGTTATACCAGGGTCCACTGTGCGTCTGAAATTTCTTCACCAAAGTAGCAAGTCAGGATGTTTGGTCTGGGGAAGGGTGGGTGGGTGGGCAACACTGTCGGTGTCAGGCAGTGGCCCTCCGGGGTAGATCTGCTGTCCTTCCCAAACACACTCCTTGTTGTTGAGGACAGGGCGACCCCCGTTCACAGAAGGAGGAGCCTCGTCTGCCACCCATCTGGGATCCCCAGCTCTACGTAAACGCGTTGTCTGTCCAACGCTCCTGCTTCAGACCACATTTGCAACAGTCACGCTTGATGCGGCTGCAGCGGCATTTGAATTTTTATTTGTTTATTTTACCCGCAAGCCCATCCTTCAACAATAGGGTCATTTAATATCAGATAGGCCACGGATTACCATCTACACATGCCGGAACCAGAGAGTTTATCATTGATCAAGTCCCTGGTAGGGTATTATCCAGCCGGCAATTCACCAGAGAAAAGCCACATAATCTGATTGCAGCTTTACACCGAGTCCTCACTATTCCGCTGGGTTGTTTCTTTTCAAGTTTAAAGTCATCAGTTGCCTTTTCATCTCTCTAGATTGCGTTCCCTGTGCCTCACAGCACAAATTTACCTCCTTTTTACACCCTCCCTTTCCCCGGTTTTAATTTCACATGAATGCCTCGTCTCCATTCCCACAGATTTCCCCTCAGCTCTGTTTTGATCCACCTGCTGATATCTCTTGTCATCTTATGGTCTCACGTTCTACCTCTACTCTCCCACACCACTCTTTATGCCTGAAGACTATCAGCCAAGAAGGGGGTTGGGAATCAATTTTTTTTTTACCCCCTTGGAACTCTAGCCCCCTCAATGAATTCCTTGAAGCAAACATTGAAGCCCGGTTTGTTCACACAGGTATTTCCACAGTCCAGGAGGCGACATCAGTGTATACCTCCCGCAATTTTATCTTACCTGTCTGTACTGTTTTCATTTGCAAATTTTAAATTGCATTTGATTGTTTTTGATCATGTTATCTTTATGGATTTGTTTATTTTTATTACTTTGTTAACTTGTATTGCTGTTTGCTGTTATATACAGGTTGTCAACCGCCCAGAGTGACCTCGTTGTCAGATGTGCGGTATATAAGCCATAAGCGAAATGAATGAATGAATGAATGAATGAATGAATGAATGAATGAATGAATGAATGAATGAATACAATAATGATTTTCCTTACAGCTACATGTTGTAAATCACCCAGAGTGACCTCATTGTCAGATGGGCAGTATATAAGCTATAAGTTATAAGCAAAATGCATGCATGCATGCATGCAGGAAGGAAGGAAGGAAGGAAGGAAGGAATACAATAATGATTTTCCTTACAGTTACATGTTGTCAACCACCTAGAGTGACTTCATTGTCAGATGGGCAGTATATAAGTCATAAGCAAAATGAATGAATGAATGAATGAATGAATACAATAATGGTTTCCCCCACATTTGGAGGGAGCATTTAAATCTGTTTGGGACTCACATTTCCCACACTCTAAGTCCCTGTGAAATCAAATTGATGCAGTCAAGCAAAAGCACAAAGGCACAATGGCTCAATGGGTCCAGGGACCCGTTCCAAATACGTTGAGTGGTCTATTACAGTTTATTCAAAGATCAACAGACATACATAGAAGCAGGCAGGTAGCCAAGTTTTAAGAGGGTTAGAGAAAGAAAGGGGAGAGTGAGGGAAGGGAAATACAGTTGCTGAAAAGATCTTACAGTTCCTTATATCTTATCACCATGACCATCCCCAAGCACCATGACTTCTCTAGAGATGGGCATGTCCCAGTTTGTCCCAGTTCATCCCAGTTTGTAAAGGTGGTAGCACAGGTCCCCCTCCTCTGCTTCTTCTGCAAATCAGACACTCTTGACAGATTTAGGCAGAATATCAGGGAAAAACTTCTTAACTGTTGGAACACTGTGTCAACAGAGCCATGGCCTAAGGAGGTGGTGAGCTTGTCAGCACTGGAGGCACGCCAGAGAAAATTGGACAATCATCTGTCAGATCTTCTTTGACTTGGATTCCTGACTGAAGTAGGTGTTCAGTCAGATCAGAATCAGCAGTATACCTCCATTTGAAGGACAAAGAGCACTCATTTAAAGATGAGGATGTACACATATTAGACAGAGAAGATCTGTGGTTTGAGAGAGGAGTCAGGGAAGCAATTTATGTGAGCATTGAAACCCCCTCTCTTAACAGAGGTGGGGGCCTCAGGCATAGTCTATCTGCTACTTATCAGGGTGTGCTTTCCACAGTACCCAGACAAATCAAAAAGCCTTCACCACTAAGGCCATAGCTAACGACCCATTCTTGATAGGTTTCAGCACCTTAGGCCATTGTTCACCTTAAGGCTATGAATACTGTTGTATATCTAACAAGCCTTCATTCAGGCCACTGTTCATCTTAGGAGCCTATTTCAGACCAGGGTGACAAGAGGTCAAAGCTGACTACAAGATGGAGGACTCGCACTAGCTGTATTCAGACTGATGAAGCTGTTTGGATGAGCAGCGAAACGTTTTTATCTCTCAAGAACAAGAAGTCCAGTAGCCATGACTCAACCTCCAGATCTTGATGGCCTTGGAGGCCTCTCCCGACCCCATTATTCTATGATTGTATTATTCCCAGTAGATAGCCGGGCAGGGAATCTGAACTCAGGGTGTCATTAAAGGGGGAAAATCACATTTTAGACTGCTTATGGAGTGTCCAGTGCAAACTGATTTCCCAGTTATCACACAATCTGTGAGGAATGCTGTCCAGCACGATCCCAGCCAGTGCCTAAGCTAAACCTTTTTGACCTAGGTCTAGAACTATTTTGGGGGGGGGATCAGTTTGGGGAAATTGCCCAAGTGTTGGAACGTTTCCTTTAATGGAGATCACTCCCATTAAAATGACCCTTTATGTTGCCACCAAGGGGTTCACCTTTACAGCCCTCTGATTGCACTCTCTTATCACCTGGGTCCTCGTTTGACAATCTCACTGACTTTCAGATTTTAGGCACCTTTAAACTTTGCTTTTTTTAAAAAAAATCAACATCAAGCATCGTAGTAGGTGAAATAATTTCTTCCCTGGATCTGAGCTGATTTAGAAGACAACTGCTATATACAGGACCCCCTTTTAGTAGCCTTCAATTAATTCACCTATGCACAACCTGAAAATATGAAAAGTATTAGTAGAAAAATATGCTGTGTCTTTGTTATTATTGTTGGTTGTAATCTTCCCAGAGTGAGCTTGTAGGCAGAGAGGTAGCATATAAATAAAATAAAATACAATAAAATAAAATAAAAGTTTTTTTAATTTATTTACAAGATTTTTTAGCTGCCGCACTCCTAGATGGTCTCTGGGCAGCGTACAACAATATATTAAAACTATAAAACAATAAAACAATATGACTGTTAAACTATAAAATACAATATATGTTACAACAATTAACACACATGCAAATTATAAAATCCTGCTGCTCATGAGTCCAGCTAAAACACTGCTGGCTGAACAGGAAGGTCTTTGCCTGACACCAAAAAGCCCAAAGTGTCGGTGCCAGGCAGATCTCTGTAGGGAGGGCATTCCAAAATTGGGGGGGGGGGCAACCACCGAGAAAGCCCTGTTTCTACATGCCACTCCCTTATCTCTTTGAGGGATGGCACCTTCAGCAGGGCCTCCTCGCCTGATCTTAGAGTACGGCCAGGCTCATATAGAAGAGAGAACTTCCACATTCTCTTAGGCCTCTATCCCACAACCCTTTAAATGCAGATTAAATTTGTAGATAAACTGTGTCCAAAAATGTCATCTCCACGGCCACTGGCCTTTTTGAAAAGAAAAAGAAAAAACTACTTAAACAAGGTTTCCAAGACTTACCAGATAGGTAGGAATTTTTTTGCCTTGCTTAAAAAATCCACCTTTTAAAGAGGCAGACATTGTGGGACTACATAGATGATCCAGTTTTCTTTCTCCCCTCCCTCATAGTGCGACCGGCTGTTCCTGGAGCTAATTGATGCTGTTTTTAAAATTGTTTTTTAAATTTCCCCCCATCCTCCAAGCACCAGGAAGCTGGAGCAGGTGCTGGTTTTTTTTACTTCCCCAAGCCCTAGCGTCATCCAGCTGGTCCTTTTTAAAATCCTACTGCCACCTGCAGGCCATGGGGCTGAACTGCACTTTTTAAAAAAAAACAGCTTGTATGTGGGAACCACTATCCCACATCTTCAGTCACGTGATGGGAGGATGAGGAAAAGCCGAACCTTCAGATGATCAGGATCTTCCCCAGGTGAGATAGCAGCCTTAGAGTGGTTGCCCTGCCTTTGGGGCAATTGAGGGTATGTCGCCCAAAAGGTGTAGACATTCCGCCTCCTCCTGATTTGGTCTATTTTGCAATTTTTCTCCGAAGACAGTGCAGCTCCGTAGCAATGAGCAAGAGTGACTCACATATATTTAGTAACAACACATCACATTGGCATCTGGTTCTTCTCCCCGCGAAGCTCTCTGCTAATAACAGAGGCCCCCAGAGAACTTTTTTGGAACAGAAGAGCTTATGGAATGAGCCTGACCTTCAATAGATTTATTTCGGGAGCTTTGTCAGTAAGAAGGACTTGCCGTCCAGAGATGTAAGGTGGAGCAAAATACAGTTTGCCTGAGATGCATACTTAAGGGCGAAGCATCTCTCCCCAGTGCCTCAAGAAGTGACAAGATGAAGAGAATAATATTTAGAGCCGCAATGAAAACATGAATTTCTTTCTGGGCAGGGCGAAGCAGGGGAGATGGAGTAGCAGCGGCAGTGTCATTAGACCCAAGAGGGCTCTGGAAGGGAAAACTGGGATAGATTAGTCATGGAGTAAATTAATGCTCAATCCTTTAAGTATCCGGAATACTTTTAAGTGGTCTCTCAAAACATGGCTCTTTCTGACGGCTTTTCCAGAGCTGTGAACAACAAGAGGTAGCAGATGTCATCCTAATGCCACCAGTCCCACCATCTTATCCGTATCTTTGCCTCCTTGTCTTTGTCTTTTTAAAAATCTGACACATTATTTTATGCAATTTAGTTGTCTAGTGGGCTGCGAGGATGCCTCCTGTGCAAGGACAAGGCTGTTTTGTAAACTCATTGATCGGCACTCATTTTTTCCATCTCCTCGGCTAATCTCCCAGTCACAAGCAAGAGCACAGACTGCTCTGCCCCACTCATTTGTCTTAGTGAGAGATCAGCCTTGAGGGCTGGGCAGGGAAGCCTGAGCTGTTGTCAGGACTAGAGGATCAGTTGAGAAGGTTCATGAAGCAAGGAGGAGGGTGTGAATTGGTATATAAAATGGGGTGAGTAACCTCCAAGGGTCTGAGGGACACACATACCCATCTCTGAACCTTGGAGGGTTGGATCCACACCCATGACACCTGGCTTGTTTTGTTTTTCTTCATACATTTTGTTAAATCTGAAAATGTCTGCTTGAGCCCCTCAGTGTCCCAAAATAAAGACTTTTAAGACATTAAATTTCAGGAACATATACTTTCCCACAGGTCCACAATAAGGGTCTGGGGCACCCCAGACAAACATGGATTCCACCCCACCCCACCCCAAGCAGGGAAGTGTGTGGAATAGTCCAAAGTACAATTTCCATGTCATTTTGGTGCCCCCCCCCAGTGTGCTGCCTGAGCCACAAGCCCTGCTTACCTCCCCCCACCCCAGTTGCAGCCCTGCACACACATGTTGCAGGTGAGTGTGTGAGGCTTGCAAATGCTGATATTAACTCCGTGCCACAGGTTGTGGTGACGGTATCTAGCCTGGATGCCTTCAAAAGGGGATTGGAGGAAAAGTCCATCACAGGTTACAAAACATGATGGAGACATGTAATCTCCAGGCTTAAAACCAGGGTACAGTGGTACCTTGTATAAAGGAATTAATTTGTTCCAAATGAAATTATGTTAAGCAAAATTTCCTTTATACAATTTTCCCATAGGAATGCATTGAAAGCAGAGTAATCCCTAATCACAACCATTTTTATGTTGTATTGATTCACCCCATAGACGATTCTGTTAAGCAGATTTCCCCTATCTCGTCTGGAATTTTTTATGTTGTACAGATTTTATGTTATACAAACTGTTTGTTATATGAGGGTCCACTGTATTTCAAGGGCCAGATGCAGGGGAGTGGTTGCAGGAGACAGATATTTAGTCTCATGCACTCCCAAACACATCTGGTGGGGCTTCTGTGAGATACAGGAAGCTGGACTCGATGGGCCTTTGGCCTGATCCACCATGGCTCTTCTTATGTTCTTATAATTGGGAAAGTCCACGGCATCCAGTAGCAAGTTCAGTTGTAATCTGAGGTGGCTGTCTTCCGAGCCAAGGTACACAGTGGAGCAGGAACTGAGGAGCCAGAGCAAACAACCTAAGCAAGGAGACTCAAGAGCTGTGCTTGCCGCCACCGGCCAATTATCTGAGCCTCAAGAGAGAGGTTTATAGTCCTGAATTCTTTGCTCTCCTCCCCATGTCTTTGATGTGTGCAAGGATATTTTAGAAGGTGCGGCTGGAGGATGGAGTAAAGTTTAAAACGTTGCAGCTGGGGAAGGTTGTAAGGGAGGACAGGAAATCTCTTAGCTCCAGTCGAGTCTTATCTCTGATCAGGGAGAGGATATTTTCACTGTCCAAGACTGGGTTGGACTTTGGGATTGGGGAATAGAATTGCTGGCTGGGATAGGGACCCTTAGTGAGCTGTAGGAAGTCCCTCATTCAGAGAACGCTTGCCTGAAGAGGAAGGTCTTTGCCTGCTTCGGGAAACACAGTAGAGACGGGGCAGTCCTGGCCTCCAGTGGGAGGGAGTTCCAAAGTCTGGGAGAAGCAACAGAGAAGGCCCTTTCATATGATCTTTTGAGGTGCACCTGTGAAGGTGGCGGGATGGAGAGAAAGGCCTCTCCTGATGATCTTATCACCTGAGCTGGTTCATACTGCGAGTTTCAGTCTTTGAGGTAGCTTGGACCCAGGCCATTTTGTGCTTTATAGGTTAAGATCAGCACCTTGAATTGTGCCTGGTAGGTGATTGGCAGCCAGTGGAGCTGCTTTAGTAGGGGCATAATGTGATCTCTGTAACCCAGCCCAGTCAGCAATCTGGCCGCTGCGTTCTGGACCCGTTGAAGTTTCCCGAGACTTTCCATTGGTAGTCCCACATACAGCGCGTTACAGTAGTCCAGCCGGGAGGTCACTAGGACATGTGTCACAGTGGTCAGATGAGATTTCTCAAGAAACAGCAATAACTGGCATACTAGTTTTAATTTTGCAAATGCACTTCTGGCCACAGGTGTGACCTGGGCATCTAAGCTCAAGGATGAGTCCAGGAGCACCTCCAAGCTACGCACCTATTTTTTTTTCAGTTGGGAGGTAATCCCATCTAGTACACGTTGCATCCCTATCTCTTGATCTCCTTTTTGACTGACCAAAAGCATCTCTGTCTTGTCTGGGTTTAGTTTCAGCTTGTTCTTCCTCATCCAGTTCATTACCGATCTGAAGTCAAAATAGCTTCCTTGGAATCCAGAGGAAACGAGAGATAGAATTGAGTGTCATCGGCATACTGATAACACTTAATCCCAAAACTCTGAATAATTTCCCCTAGTGGTTTCATATAAATAGCATAGGAGACAGAACAGAATAAATAACATAGGAAACAGAACAGAACACTGAGATATCCCACAGGTGAATGGCCGTGGTGTTGAACATGAGTCCCCTAACACCACTTTCTGCATTCTCTCCTGTAAGAAGGACTGAAGCCAGTGTAAGACAGTGTCCCCAAGTCCCATTTCAGAGAGACGAGTCAGGAGGATGCCATGGTCAATAGTGTCAAAAGCAGCTGAAAGGTCCAATAAAATTAAAATGGGCACAGATCTCCTATCCATTTCGCTGCCTAGGTCATCTACCAAGGCAACCAGTGCCGTCTCAGTCCCATAACCATACTCTGTTTCCTATGGACATTTTCTGCAAACAGCCATACATTCTTCTTTAGGTCGGGAGCAATAACCGCCTGTGCTGTACTTGTTGAGAGAAAATCAGCATGGCTTCTGTAAGGGTAAGTCTTGTCTGACAAATCTTTTAGAATTTTTTGAAAAGGTCAACAGGCATGTGGATTTGGGTGAACCGGTGGATATAGTCTATCTGGATTTTCAGAAGGCTTTTGACAGAGTCCCTCACCAAAGGCTGCTGAGAAAATTGCACAGTCAAGGGATACAAGGGCAGGTCCTCTTATGGATTGAGAACTGGTTGAGATCCAGGAAACAAAGAGTAGGTGTCAATGGGAAATTTTCACAATGGAGAGAAGTGAAAAGCGGTGTGCCCCAGGGATCTGTCCTGGGACCGGTGCTTTTCAATCTGTTCATAAATGACCTGGAGACAGGGATAAACAGTGAGGTGGCCAAGTTTGCAGATGACACAAAACTTTTCCGTGTGGTGAAAACCAGAGAAGATTGTGAAGAGTTCCAGAAGGATCTCTCCAAACTGGGGGAATGGGCTGAGAAATGGCAAATGCGTTTTAATGTAACCAAATATAAAGTAATGCATATTGGGGCAAAAAATCCAAACTTCATCTATCAACTCATGGGCTTTGAGTTATCCGTGACGGATCAGGAAAGAGATCTTGGTGTGTTGGTGGACAGCTCCATGAAGGTGTCTCCCCAATGTGTGGCAGCAGTGAAGAAGGCCAATTCCATGCTAGGGATGATCAAAAAGGGGATTGAAAATAAAACAGCCAACATTATAATGCCATTATACAAAACAATAGTAAGGCCACACCTAGAGTATTGTGTACAATTCTGGTCTCCGCATCTCAAGAAAGACATAGTGGAACTGGAAAAGGTGCAAAAGAGAGTGACTAAAATGATTACTGGGCTGGGGCACCTCCTTTATGAGGAAAGGCTAAAACATTTGGGACTGTTTAGTCTGGAAAAGAGGCGCCTGAGAGGGGATATGATTGAGACGTACAAAATAATGCAAGACATGAGTCAAGTGGATAGAGGGAAGCTCTTCTCCCTCTCACAAAATACCAGAACTAGGGGACATCCACTCAAATTGAGGCCTGGGAGAGTAAGAACTGACAAAAGAAAATATTTTTTCACCCAGCGCGTTGTTAGTCTGTGGAAATCCCTGCGACAGGATGTGGTGATGGCATCTGGCCTGGATGCCTTCGAAAGGGGATTGGACAGATTCCTGGAGGAAAAGTCCACCACAGGTTACAAACCATGAGGGAGATGTGTTATCTCCAGGCTTAAAACCAGGGTACTTCAGGGGCCAGATGCAGGGGAGTGCTATCAGGAGACAAACGCATCTGGTGGGGCCACTGTGTGATACAGGAAGCTGGACTAAATGGGCCGTTGGCCTGATCCAGTATGGCTCTTCTTATGTTCTTATCTTATGTTCTTATGTTCTCAATAATGACGCCAATATGCCATGGTGTCATGGCACAGTGGTTAAACTGCAGTATTGCAGCCAAAACTCTGCTCAATACCTCAGATCAATCCCAGTTAGCTGACTTGAGGCTCACTCAGACTTCTATCCTTCCAAGGTCAGTCAAGTGAGTACCCAGGTTGTTTGGGGATGGAATAAGGCATGTGTAGCCTGTGTAATTAAATTGTAAAGCACCCAGAGAATGTTTTAAGCACCCTGGAGCGGTCCATAAGCAACACACTTTTCTTTATTGTTATTATAATTTTTTGAAGTATTTCCTCCTCATCCCACTCCATTTTTAAGCTCTGTGGCAGTGGGGAATCTGAGAAGCAAATTATAACAAAATCAGCCTGCCATCTGTGTTGCTGCTTGCATGAAAAAATAACATCACAAAGCGGCCAAAGGGAGGAGCCGGGGACTCCCGGTGCTTAATCTTTTATTTGCAAAAGAAACATCTTTTCTATTGAGGTTTTAATAATCCCGCAATGTGTTCTCCTGGCCTCCGCCAGGTTGTCTCGATAAGATCCCGAAAGCACCATTTAGAAGGACCAGTGGCTAATTTCATCTCTTTGTGTGGAAATAAAATAAGAAAAAAAAACAGTGGAAGACTGCTGTTATCTCCTCGACAAGATATGCCCCACCTGGAGATTGTACCATAGGAGAAGGAGGCTTCCTCCCTTCCCTCGGGAGGGGAGAGAAATAAGAAAAAAAGCTAGGCTCTATCCCACCCACCCACCAGCCCGCGATATTGTGTGTGCAAAATCTGATCATTGCCAAAGATACTGGAGGCGGTGTGGGTTGTTTTCGAAACAAAGAGGACCTTAATTACAAAACATTGATTGTGCCCACTGGCATTGCGGCAACAGGTTGTGGCTGCGGCGCCACTCCTCAAGTCTAGCTGCTCTGACTTTCAATCGGATAATGGCAGTCACACCTAGAGATGGGCACGAAACGAACAATTTTTCGTTTCCGTTTTCGTTTTTTCGTTTCGTTATGTAAAGAAACAACAAACGAATTTTGTCTCTAAAATGAAACGAAATAAACAGAAACACAGGAAATTTTGTCGTCTGTTTTGTTTCCGTTACTGCAATATGAGTGAGTTGCTTAAAATCCTAAAAAAAATCACAAAAAATTGAAAATAATGGTAATGAAATGATAACGAAATGAACAAAAACGAAAATGATTTTTTTGCAAAAATTCACAAAAAATGGAAACGAACTGACACGGACCTTCCAAATGACAAACGACAAACGAAATGCCATTTTTTTTATTTGTGCCCATCTCTAGTCACACCAATGAAGGAGAGCAAAGTGTTCGGTTTATATACCACCTCACAGCGCTTAAAGCACTCTCTGGGTGGTTTACAATTTAATTATGCAGGGCTACACATTGCTCCCACACCAGCAGGATGGGTAGTCAGGATGGAAGGGTGAGTGAACCTTGAGCCAGCTACATGGAACTGAACCCCAGGTTGTGAGCACAGTTTTAGTTGCAGTACAGCAATTTAACCACTGCATGAAGGACTTTTCTAGCATTCTCATGCGAGTATGAAAGAGATTGAAATGTTTCGCTGCTTATCCACACAGCTCAGTCAGTTTGAGGAAATCTAGTGGTGAGACCTTCAATGTTATAGTTCACTTTGACCTCATGTCACCCTGGTTTGAAATAGGATCATAAGATGGACAATGGCCTGAAATGGCTAATTAGGTGGACAATAGTCTCAATAGTCTCATTTGGTGGACAATGGCCTAAGGTGCATGAAAGTCCCACCTTTACAACCTTCCCAACACCCATAAAGCATGAGTTGTTAGTCACTGTCTTGCTGGAGGAGGTGTGAAGTATTTTTGGTTTGTCTGGGAATTGTTGAAATCACTGCCTGATAAGTAGCCGATAGACTGTGCCTGAGCCCCCCCACCTCTGTTGAGAGAGGGGTTTTCAATACTCACATGAATGCCTTCCCTGACCCCTCTCTCAAACCACCTCTCTTCTCTGTCTAATATGTGTACATCCTCATCTTTGAAAGAGTGCCCTTTGCCCTTCAAGTGGAGGTGTACTGCTGATTCTGGTCCTGACCTGTTACCCTTCCTATGTTGGGCCATCCTCCTGTTTAACATCAGCAGATGTAGTTCTGTTGTTAGTAAATACAACCGACTCTTCGTGATCCCATGCCAGTTCCTACTCCAGGCGGCTACAGCACCTGGTATTCCCTGTTGGTCTCCCATCCAAGTACTGACCAGGACCAACCCTGCTTAGCTTCCAAAATCAGAGAAGATCAGATGTGCTTAGGGCAGGCATGTCCGAACTTCACCCCTCCAGATGTTTTGAACTGCAACTCCCACAGTCCTTTGCCATTGGCAGTTCAAGCTTAGAATTCTGGGAGTTGTGGTCCAAAACATCAGGAGGGCTGAAGTTTGGACATGCGTGGCTTAGGGCATCTAGCCATAAACTACCCCTCCCCCAAAAAAAGGTGGGTAAGGATCTGTTAAAAGAGAGAGAAAGATATAACTTTTCCTGATCTCTACTTTCTCAGCTGAACATGAAAGCATGGAGTCAGAAATACTGAGATGCTTCTGAACTACTGGGTAGCCCAGTGCTTTAGGTTTCTGGCTGTGGAACCAGAGATTGGGAGTTTGATTCCCCACTGGGCCTCCTTGACAGGAGCTGGACTTGATGATCTATAGATTCTATAAGGTCGCTTCCAGCCTTGCAGCTAAATGATGAAGATGAAACATGTCTTTCACTCCATGCATACCTCTGAAAAGAATCATAGAACCATCAAGTTAGAAGGGGTCTATAAGACCATCAAATACCAAATCCTGAGCAATGCAAGAATGCAATTTAGAATAGGGGCAGGATCTGTCCTCAACTCCCCCTGAGTGCAGGAAACACAACAATGGGCTTAAGTCACAGGAAACCAGATTTCAGTTGAATATCAGGAAAAATTCCCTGACTTTTAGAGTAGTACAGCAATAGAACCAATGATGTCGATGCTGGAAGCATTTAAGAGAAATTTAGACTACCTGGCAGATGTTGACAACCTCAAGCAGGTCCAGAGGAGGCTGACCAGGATGGTTAAAGGTCTGGAAGAAATGTCTTACAAGGAGCGGCTTAGGGAGCTGGGAATGTTTAGCCTTACAAAAATAAGGCTGAGAGGGGATATGATAGCTAATGCTATGTTTAAATATTTGAAAGGATGTCATATTGAAGAGGGAACAGATTTGTTTTCCATGGCTTCAGAGACTAGGACTTGGGGCAATGGTCTCAAGCTACAGGAAAAGAGATTCCATTTGAACATTAGGAAGAACTTCTTGACAATTAGAGCTGTTCGGAAATGGAATAAGCTGCCCCAAAGGATGGTGGTGGAGTCTCCTTTGGAGGTTTTTCAGCAGAGGCTGGATGGCCATCTGTTGGAAATACTGTGATGGGGGTGGGGGTTCCTGCATGGCAGAGGGTTGGACTAGATGGCCCTTGAGGTCTCTTCCCAATCTATGATACTATGAGTCTTTGATTCAGTGACCCAAGCGGCTTATGGCATCCTTCCAACTCCATTATGTTATGATTCTATGATGTCGTGGCTATCCAAGCTTGCATTTATGGGCCTTCTGCCAAAATGAGATTTCACAAAAGTGGACCAGGGATAATGCCATATGTTTTAAGGCAATGCGAGTGGAATTTTAGGAACCTGCCATTTGATAGCAATTTCTTTTCTTATTGTAAATTCTTAAGTTGTATATATATTGAACTGTTTCAGACTAATCTTTTCTGTTTTTGGAAGTGGTGGTGGTATCTTTTTGTCAATTTCTTGCATACGCCCGCGAGTGTAGTAAGTCAAAAAAGCAGATATAAATAACATTGAAATTGAGATCGACAAGACCAAAAAAACCAATCAAAGGGCACCTGGTTCCCTTTGCTGGATATAGCTTCGCCTCCCAAGATCTGTAACCCATTGGCACATTGTGATGTGATGAGAACTCATTTCTAACTGTAAATGCTATGAGTAGGAGCCCCTCTTCCAATCCATTTCCTGGTTTTATTATTATTTCTTTAGAGTTCCCTGAAAAATGGGGAAAGATACCATCCCGGAAGTCCTATTATAATCAGTCATCTGATGGTAATTAGAAAACATATTGATTTTTTCTTCTTAATGTAATACTGTAGCTGCGAGAGATGCAGTTACAACTTCAAGATATAGAATGGGAGGGAGGGAGGCAAAGTCATATTAAGAAAGGAATCTTTCGCTCAAAATAAAAAGGAGAGGAGAAGCAACAGCTCAGCAGCAACAGCAGCAACAGTTCTGCAGGGGACCTTGTGGATCATCAAGTGCAGCTCCTGCCAAAGAGGCCCAGTGGGGAATTGAAGTTCCAGTCTTTGGGTCTTCAGCCAGATGCCTGAACCACCAAGCTATCCAGCAGTTACCCAAATGTTATCAAGTTGTAAGAACATAAGAACATAAGAACATAAGAACATAAGAAGAGCCCTGCTGGATCAGGCCAAAGGCCCATCTAGTCCAGCTTCCTGTATCTCACAGTGGCCCCACCAGATGCGTCCGGGAGCGCACAAGACTAGATATCTGTCTCCTGACACGACTCCCCTGCATCTGGCCCTTGAAGTACCCCAGTTTTAAGTCTGGAGATGACACATCTCTATCATGGTTTGTAACCTTTGATGGACTTTTCCTCCAGGAATCTGTCCAATCCCCTTTTGAAGGAATCCAGGCCAGATGCCATCACCACATCCTGTGGCAGGGAGTTCCACAGAATAACAACGTGCTGGGTGAAAAAATATTTTCTTTTGTCTGTTCTCACTCTCCCAGCTCTCAATTTGAGTGCATGTCCCCTAGTTCTGGTATTTTGTGAGAGGGAGAAGAGCTTCCCTCTACCCACTTGACTCATGCTCTGCATTATTTTGTACATCTCAGTCATATCCCCCCCTGAGGCGCCTTTTTTCCAGACTTGGACATTGGACTTTTATCAAGTTGTCTTGGACCCGGGGCTTTTAAAACTACACACACACACCCTAGCCCTGCACACCAGCTGATCGGCGCTGGGGTGGGGAAAATAGTTTTTTACCCCCACCCCAGCGAGGATCAGCTGGTGCATGGGGCTTGAGGGAGGGGGAAAAGTTTAAAAAGCCGGGTGGGGGAAACTGTGCACTTAAAAAACTTTCCCCCCCTGCTCTAATGCTGATTAGCTAGCGCGCGGAACTTCGGGCAGAGGGGGAAAAGTGTAAAAAGCCCACCGTTTCCTGTGCCGGATCAGTTTCCCATACATTATTATTATTATTATTATTATTATTATTATTATTATTATTATTAT
>JAHTLZ010000161.1:3929257-3973806 GCA_023846285.1 Phrynocephalus versicolor | reverse complement strand
GCAAATGGCATTGAGAGATATCCTGCCTCTCTCTCCAACCCAGAGGTTGTCCTTAGGCATCCATAATGATAGCCCTTGAGAGAGACCCTTGTTCTCCATGAACTTGTCTAATCCTTTCTTAAACCTGTCAAGGCTGACAACTGTCACCACTTCTTCTGGCAGGGAGTTCCACAGACCAGTGATCCTCGGGGTGAAAAAATACTTCCTCTTGTTTGTTTGAGATCAAGCACCCAAAAGTTTCATGGAGTGCCCCCTAGTTCTAGTGTTGTGTGATAGGGGAAACAGTTTTTCCTCATCTACTTTGTCCACACCATGTATGATTTTATAAACTTCAATCAGGTCACCTCTTAGGCGCCGTCGTTCAAGAGCGAAGAGGCCCAGCTGTTGCAGCCTCAGATGGTAAGGAAGGTGTTCAGTCCCCTAATCATTCTGGTTGCCTTCCTCTGCAATTTTTCCATTTCTATAATATCCTTCTGGAGGTATGTTGACCAGAACTGCACACAATACTCCAGATGGGGCCTCACCATAGATTTATAAAGAGGCAAAATGGCATTTGCTGACTTATTTTCTATACCCTTCCTAATGAGCCCTAGCATTGAGTTTGCTTTTTTCACTGCTGTGGCACACTGGGTTGACACCTTCATTGAGCTGTCCACCAGGACATTAAGATCACTTTCCTGGTTTGTTGCATCACTCTACACTTACTAATGTTGAAGCTCATTTGCCAATTGCCACTGATTTGCTCACTTCCTCAGTGTCAAGAGATCCCTCTGGAGCCCCTCACAATCTCTCAGTTTTTACTACCCTGTATAATTTAGTGTTGTCAGCAAATTTGTCTACCTTGCTATTTACTCCTACCTCTAGATCATTTATGAAGAGGTTGAAAAGCAGGGCCCCCGGTACTGAACCTTGGGGTACCCCACTCTTTACCTCCCTCCACTTGGAGGTGTCCATTTAGTATTACCATCTGCTTCATGTCCCTTAGCCAGTTGCTGATCCAGGACAAGACCTGTCCCTTTAGTCCACGACTGGCAAGTTTATTCAAGAGCCTTTGTTGTGGGACCTTGTCAAAAGTCTTCTGAAAGTCCAGATAAACAATGTCAACTGGATCTCCCTTATCCACATGCTTGTTGACACTCTCAAAGAATTTCAACAGATTAGTGAGGCATGATTTGCCCTTGCAGAAGCCATGTTGGCTCTCCTTCAGCAGGACCTTCTCTTTTACGGGCCTATTAATTTTATCTTTTAGGATGGTTTCCAACACTTTACCTGGGATACATGTCAAACTGACTGGTCGGTAATTTCCTGGATCACCTCTGGATCCTTTTTTGAAGATTGGTGTTACATTCCCTACCTTCCAGTCATCAGGCACAATGCCTGATTTGAGGGAAAGATTATATATTTTGGCTAGAACATCAGCAATTTCATCTTTAAGTTTCTTGAGAACTCGTGGATGGATGCCATCTGATCCTGGTGATTTGTTACCATTTAGTTTAACAAGACTTGCAAGGACCTCCTCCCTAGTTATTTCTATCTGGCTTAATTCTTCGGTTTCCCTCCCTATGAATATAGGTTCTATTTGGGGCATAACCTCAAGGGCCATCCAGTCCAACCCCCTGCCATGCAGGAACCCCCATCACAGTAATCCCAACAGATGGACAGCCTTTATGTGAAAACCTCCAAAGAAGGAGACTTCACCACCCTCCCTGGCAGCTTATTCCACAGCTCGAACCATCAGGAAGTTTTTCCTAATTTTCAAATGCAATCTCTTTTCCTGTAGTTTGAAACCATTGCCCCGAGTCCTAGTCTCTGAAGCCATGGAAAACAAACCAGCCCCCTCTTTGATATGACTATCATATTCACTCTCAGCCTTCTTTTTGTAAGAATTTGATGTATGCACCATGAATAGTACTTAATGAAATATCATTTTATAATTGTATATAATCCAACCTTTAAAAAAATTCTTAACTAAATATAAGTCACAAACTTCCCAGGGATGGGATCATAAGCTGAGTGTGTGCCACACACTTATGAAGTGCAGATCTGCTATATAAATCTATATTATGCTCTATATTTTACCAAGATGCAAACCTATGTATGCCAATAAAGTAAGAAAGTAAGGAAATGTGTGTAACTGTATTGAATATGTATCTATATTGTGGTGGACTTTACTGATTGATTTTTTTTTTTACAGATTTACATAAAATCACTTGTCACAATTAGTTACATGTTACATGTTTTTCTATACTGAAACAACAATGTCTTTTAAACAATGGAAGCGAAAAGCGAAAAATAGCCACACTATTTTTCCATTTTGATTGCATCACTGCTAACTAAATGCTTCCTTTTGTTGTTTTAAGGGATGTACGTGAATTAATTGCATTGTGCACAAACCACACGCACCTTTAAATCACAAAAGATAGCTTTCAATTGGCAGCCATCCACTGCCAGCCTAAGGGAGGATATGATTGAGACGTACAAAATTAACCAGCATGTTGTTAGTCTGTGGAATTCCCTGCCACAGGATGTGGTGATGGCATCTGGCCTGGATGCCTTCAAAAGGGGAATGAACAGATTCCTGGAGGAAAAGCCCATCACAGGTTACAAGCCGTGACGGAGATGTGCAATCTCCAGGCTTAAAACCGGGGGTACTTCAAGGGCCAGACGCATGGGAGTGGTATCAGGAGACAGACATCTAGTCTCGTGTGCTCCCAGAGGCATTTGGTGGGGCCACCGTGAGATACAGGAAGCTGGACTAGATGGGCCTTTGGCCTGATCCAGCATGGCCCTTCTTATGTTCTTATGTTCCTATGTTCTTATGTTCATTGAACAGGCATCTGGTCCTACAAAGAGCCATGGCCTCTGAAGTTGGCCACTCTTGGTCTACTGTCATGGTTCCAACTTTGAGTCACCAGACGTTCTTGCACTAAAGCTCCCAGAAGCCTTCACCACTCACTGGGCTGGCCAGGATTTCTGAGAGCTGCAGTCCAAGAACCTCTGGGGGTTCCAAGGGTGGAAACCACTGTTCTACAGCAACGTGAGAGCATCTGGAAAAGTTTTCACTACACCCTGGTTGAGAATATCATTAACCAAGTGAATGAGAAATGCATCTGTTTCCTGCAAAGTCCTCCAGGCAAGCCCTGAGCCAGCTGTCCTTTGTCTTTCAGGAGCAAATGAGGTAAATATAAAAATATGCTATATGCAACACCCATTGGGGATTGCTTGTGTCCCTTAAAACAGCAGATGTGCGATCAACCTGAGCCACAGGGAAGCAGGCAGGCTTGTCATATTGGACCTGCAGGGCTCCAACAGTCTGAAACTTGGAGAAGCCTTTTTGTTGTTGTTTGAATGACAACTGCTGGCATATTCCCCAGTGGCCAGGCTGATTTCTGGGATTTGGGGAGCTACGGTCCAAAACAAAAAAAACACACACCAGGCAGACAGTCCAGACAAGCAAGACCAGATTTTTTTCCCAACCTCTGGAACAGGTTAAACCTGGCCAATCTTTTCTTTGTCCTAACACATCTGAGCCCACTTCTTCTGCTAGACAGATCAATAGTAAAACTGCCAAAGTAATCTGATATTCTTTGGTCTGAAGGCAATTTGTTTTTTTAATTTTTTTTATTTAATTTTATACTACATACAAACAAGATAACAAATAACAATTAACAATACAAGTGTACCCCCACCCCCCGGGACCATACATGAGTTCTTCTTTGTTCCTCCATCTTCTGTTGTTCTAGTATTCTTCTTAAAGTCCTCTTCTCCAGAACTGTCTTGTAGTATTCGTCGGCTCTTTCCCTTTCCCTTCAACTAATACAAAGTCTATAAATTTTCCCCAAATGTCATAAAAAAACGTCTTTTTGCATTTCTCCTCGTTTAACTTTTAGGCTACAAGACAATTTATCGTTTATGGCTATATCCCGAAGTTCGTTATAATGTCCCTCTTTGTCTGCTCCCTGCAGGCTACATGCTCCGAACTGGGGGAAGCGCTGAACTCTCTCTAAAATATGACAGAAAGATCTTCAAAAGCTAAATTGTTATCAGTTATCCCTTCAAGGTGAACACTGAGAATGTCCCACTGCCATCTCTTTTAGACTGTTCTCATGGGAACATCTGGAGGACCTCCAGAGGATGGAAACAGAGAAGGGCCTCCTTGGTTGCTGCTCCCAGACTCTGGAGCTCCCTCCCAAAGGAGGTCCAGGGTGGCTCCATCTTTGCTGCCCTTCCGCAAGCAGATGGAGACCTTTCGCTTCAGGCAGGTTTTCTCAATGCCTGGCTGCCTGAATGAGGGGTTTCAATGGATTGTTATGCCTTGCACATTGAATATGCTATTTATGTTTCTTCATATTGTCATATTGATATTATAGATTCATAGTGGTTAGGCTTTTAATTGACATAAGCTGCCATACATCAGTGTGGTGCAGTGTATAATGTGACCAACCAAGACTCTAGATTCAAATCCCTCCTCGGCCATAGTAACTCATTTGGGGGGGGGGGGATCTTGTAAAACCACTTTTTCAATATCTCGCCCGTAAGGCACTGTTAGTGCCACTGTTAGTTGACCTGACACCACAGAACACACAGATGCATCACCTTGGGTCCTCTTAAAGGAGAAACCTGGGGGAAATATTTTAAGCCAACAAACAGATCTCAGACAAGTCTCCACATCCTTTGTCCAGTTGGCCTCCCTTCCTCCTGGAGTATCACTCAGGCAGCTGACTGATCATCGCCAATGAAAAGAGAGGGTCTCGATTCGGTCTCCCTTTGGGTCAGTATTGTACCTGATGGGCCTGTGAGCACAAGGCTATCAGGGCTCCCAACCCGACTCATTTGATTCTGTAACATGTACTGTTAATGAGAAATACCAGTGCTGAATGTGCAACATGTATATTGTATGGGGGAACTGTGAAACCATTGGGTGAGGAAGGATAGGGATGTGTGTGTGTGTGTGTGTGTGTGTTTGTGTTTTGTCTATTAATTTGTAGTTTTTATGTATTGGGTACAAATGCTGTTAGGTGAGAGAGTGTAGGGTGTTTGTATGTATGTTTGGTTTTATGTCTTAGAGTTTTATAATGGGTACAAGTGATGCTGGGCCAGAGAATGCAGGAGTTTGTATATGGATGTTTGTTTTTAATGGTAGGCTTTATGGTTTTGAATTTTATATTGTGGGTGAATGATGTGCAGGCTGGATGGCACTTTTTAGATTATGTTGTACTTGTACAATGACAATAAAGTGTCTATTCTATTCTATTCTATTCTATTCTATCCTATTCTATCCTACCCTATCCTATTCTTACAAGTGTAACTCCATGTGCCCCTTTAAAAATGAAACTACATCAGCCAAGATTGAGAAGCAAGGGCAGGAAGTTTAGACAGAACTAAACTTCTCCCAGATCCAGAGCCTTACAAGTTGAGATCTTTCTACCAGGTGTCTTGGCAGTACCTGTTGGCCAGGTAGAATGGAGTGTAACAGTGGCAATAAGAAATTTATAATTAATCATATAATCATCTTATTAAGGCTTTTTAAGACATGTCTCTGTGCTGGGGGGATGTGTGTGAAGAGAGAGCCTTTCTCGTAAATTACAAAGATCTTTTGGAGTAACTTCCCCTAGCTGACCACAAACAGACTCAGCTGTTAGGTAACCTGTGTTCTCACAGACTCACTATATTGGAAACTCACTGTTTCACTGTTCTTTCTTAAGACTTAAATAAGAATGAATTTCACATGGACAGTCTCTTCTGCTTTTTATAAACTGGAAATCACCAGCCCTACAGCAGGCTTAATATTAGAGAATATGTAACTTGTGTAAAGAGTGAAGTAACTGTTGTTTCTTACGGAAACCTTACGTGTCTTTACGTGTCTGACAAAGTATAAAGGTGTTCTGTTTTGCCTTAGAAGGTGTCCTTCTCAGAGAAGCACCATCAATGCATTGATTCAATTATTGCAAATAAAAAAGCTTATATTCTTGAAAGAACCCGGTGTCAGCCTATCTGTCAATCTGCCTTGAAGCCTGAAATGGCTTTACCCATTGCAATCTAGAATTGTTTGTGGGTAACAGGAGAATGATGGTGTCTGTAGCCCAACACATCCAAAATTCCCACCCTCCATACCCCTTTATATTCCTGCTAGGTAGCCTGGCTCCTCTGTTGTGTCAACCACGACAGACCTTATTCCTCCTTTTCCCTACAATTTACATTTTTCATTCAATTACATATGATTGCAATCTTTCCTTAATCTCCAATTCCTTGGCATGTGTGTCTCCGGGGCTGGGTGAGCTGGAGGCAGCGGCACAGGCGGGTGGCGGAGGGAGAAGAGGATCCCATGTGTTATTGTTCCACTTTATCAGCCAATGCAGCTATCAGATTAAAAGCGATAAGGGGTGGGGGTAATGCTAAAAAATACAATATAACGTAATGAAAGGAATGCAGATCTAATCCCACCCCCCAACTCCCCACCCCACCTGCTTGCCTTACGGTGTGCATTTGCTGTGCCTTTGGTCCTATCATTATGTGTGGCTTTCTCTCTCCTCCCCCCCCCTTCCCCCTTCTCTCTGCCATTGACTTAGCCTCATCTTTTTAAGGAAGCAGAGAGATTTGTCAAGATTATAGTATTACGTGCTGCACCACGGCCCTAGCTGCCGGGCAACTTTAATTACAAAAAACCCAATTGCTACCTATGAGTTTGTACATGCAAAAAAAACCACCCATCAGTCACAGCATTAAAGGCCTGTTTGTTTTAGAAACCCAGGAACCTGTTGATTTTTTTTTTGTCACATCAGCTCAGAGCTGTGTTCTTTAGGAGAGGTGGTTGCAGGTTAAAATTCATCAAGAAAAATCAACTTGGAATGGAGCAAAGAGCCAAATCAACCCCACCCATGCTGTGCCGAATCTTTGCACTACCCTAGCCCTGTTCAGGTAGGGCTGTTAGATCAGTGTCTCCCAGGTCCCTTTAGGTTCTTGGACTACAACTCCCAGAAGTCTTCACCACTAGCTGTGCTGGCCAGGATGTCTGGGAATTGCATCCCAAGAACACCTAGGGACCTAAGGCTGGGTACCACTGTATGGGAGTAAATCCACCACAGGAACACCAGATTGCTCTCATCCCGCACCTTCTGTCCATGGCTTCATTGCCCTCCTACATGTAGATGGTGATGGATCTGAATAGGAACACCTCCACTATTAATAGATACTCTTGACAAGCCAGAACCTGTGTCTCTCTCTCCCCACCCCCACCCCGGTAATGGAGCTCTCCATCTTCATCTCATGGATTGAAACCCTGTCGTAAGTTATTTATTTATTTATTTTATTTATTGAGCTTCTATACCGCCCATCTTCCCGTAGGAACTCTGGGTGGTTCACAACATTGAATCACATACAATCAGCTGGACAAAGCACAACAAATACTACAAACAAGTAATTTAAAATACACAAGCCTTAGCAAGGGCAAGTTGCAACTTGAGTTAGCCTCATTGAATCTGTGGGGCTTTGGTGAATCATCTCCTCCATAGCATCCTTTGATTGAAAGGGCCTCTTCTTGTTGCGAGTTGCCTAGATGCGCTAAGCACAGCCGATCTCGCCTGATCTTGGAAGCTAAGCAAGGTCATCCCTGGTTAGTACTTGGATGGGAGACCACCAAGGAATGCCAGTTGCTGTAGGCGCCTGGAGTAGGAACTGGCAAGGCACTCCAGTATTCCTGCCAAGAAAACTCCATGGACATGGGGTCATGAAGAGTTGGTTGTGACTGTAATGGCGCAACACACGCACGGACGCACGCACATGTACATTCTATTTGTGACTCGTTGCTGGATTTTAGACATTGACTTTCATGTATAGTTATGACTGAAACTTGGATTAAGAGGATGGGTCTGGAACACTGCCTCCTACTCACAATGGGTGCACCCTTCTAGATAATCTAAAAACAGAGCTTGCATCGCCATGGAGGTGGCTGATATGGGTTACCTCCCTCCTCGTCATATAGAACAAACTCACACATCAGGAAGAATGGTGAAGGACAGGGGTGGGGGATCTCAGCATCTTCATTGGACTTCAGGCCCTGCCATTCCTTGTCACTGCATCCAGTGATGAGAACAGCAGGCCAGATTTGGAATACGGTGACTAGTTTTGGTCACCACCACGATACAAACAAGATGGAAGCCCTAGAAAAAGTGCAGAGAAGAGCAACAAAGATGATAAGGGGCCTGGAGGCTAAATTCTATGGAGAATGATTAAAAGAACTAGGCATATTTAGCTTGACCAAGAGAAGATTGAATGGAGACGTGATACCAGTCTTCCAAAACCTGAAGTGTTGCCACAGGGAAGAGGGCATGGATTTATCTCAGTGGCACCTGTGGGCATGACAAGAACCAATGGGTGGAAATTCAAGCGAGGGAGAGCCAACCTAGAAATAAGGAAAAAATTCCTGACTGTGAGAGCCATTAAGCAACGGAACAGCTTGCCTCCTGATGTTGTGGGTGCCCCATTGCTGGAGGTTTTCAAGAAAAGACTGAACTGGCCCTCTGTCCTTAAGGTATGAGGTCTCCTGCCTTGGGCAGGGGCTTGGACTAGAAAACTTCCGAAGTCCCTTCCAACCCTACGATGATCCCTTAATTCTATGATCAGGGACCAGAACATCTTCATCTCTGAGTTCTTTCTCCCTGAAGTGCTGGTTGACTACAAGCGGGGAGATTTTTTTCCCGTGGGAAAAGTGGCGGATGGGTGAGCTTTCCATCAATCTGGAGTGGCTCCATCCTAGCAGTTCATTGACTATTCTATCTTTCTACCTTTCCCTTAAAAAAAAAAAAGCAATCCCTCATGAGGCTAATAAGCAGTTTACTAATGGTTGCTAACCAAACCACTCCAGTATTCCTTCCAAGAAAACTCCATGGACATGGGGTCACAAAGATTCAGCCATGACTATAATGATAGACAATAACAATGGTTGCAAACAAAATATAAAGCCACAGCAGCCATATTGCAACAGGAGGAGCACCTGGGCCATAACATCCTATCCCTTGCAAAGGATCCAAACCATTTTAGAAGGCAAACCCAGAGTTGCTAAGCAACTTCAATGGATAAACCCAAGCCGCCTCCAGGTTGCTAGGCAACCAAAAGTACTTCTTCCCCAGCCTTGTTAGCTGGTAATGGCTTCCCCAAAACATTACTTCCTTTGCTGATGCCAGATGCCACAGATGGGTGTGCGTGTGGTCTTCTGGATGTTGTTGGACATCATCTCCATCATCCTTCATTACTGGCTATGCTGCCCAGTGCTGATGGGAGATGCCAACCCAAAGAGATCTGGGGGCCACATCTTTCCATTCTCAGGCATTGGCCAAATGGAGGAAACAAATTAGGCAAACAGTAGCCAAGGGATGTTTATTTTATTTTATGTACTTAAAATATCTTTACTCTGCCTTCCTCCTTCCAAGGCGCTCAGGGTTGCTTGTGTCACTGCAAGACAGTATTTGAAGCTATGATCAGCTAAGGTACAATGACTAAAAAGGATCAAACAAGTACCATACTAATAACAGTCAACAAAAGCAACACCAAAAATTCAAAGCCGTAAAACAGAACATTCCATTTAAAACCTGACTCGGGCAGCCAGGGAAAGCCTGCCTGAAAGGCAAGGTTTTTGCCTGCTGGCAGAAGGAGAGGAGCCAGCCTGGCCTCCAGTGGGAAGGAGTTCCAGAGTCTGGGAGCAAAGACATAAAAGGCCTTTCCTGAGTCCTCAGAAAATGCCCCTGTGAAGTTGGTGGGACCAAGAGAATCTGAACACCTGAGCAGGTTCATAATGGAATACATGGTCCTTCCAGGCATCATGAAGATTCTACTCCATAAACAGGGCTCTTGCCAGTATATCTTAATTACTGGCCTTCTTGCTTATCCAGATGGGTTGATTTTCCTCATCTTTGGTGTTGTATCCAAAATAAAACAGCAACAGTTTTTGGCATTGAGAATCATTAGAGAATCATAAAGGATTCATGAAGGTCTATAAGAATACAAATCATAGGGTACCTGCCAGGTGGTTATCTAGATTTCTCTTGAACGCCTTCTTGAGGTCAGTGGTTCCATTGTTCTACTGCTCTAACCGTTAGTTTCCCCCAATATTCAAACCAAATTCCCATGCTGTTAGTCCATCTCAGGCCATGGACAGAAAGAAAGATAATTTCAGGTGAGAAAAATCACTCAATAGCTTAGCATCTTCTTAGTCACAGAGGTGAAATTTGCTGAACAAAGGTTCTAAACAAGTCATGATCAATCATCCATTGGTGAAAACGTGCTGGCATTATTGCAACCTCACATGGCCCTTCTCGTAGGTGTGGCTACAAGGGGCATTTCTGGACTTGGGTGGTTGTCAATTGATCCCGTACTAACCAATAGTTCCCTCCAGTCTCTGAATTCAAAGAGAACACAACCTCTTAGCTCTGCTTGTTTTTCCCCTCTTTTTGGTCTGTTGGAGTTAGTCAGTCTGTTGAAAGCAATGAGTCCATGGAGGCCTGTTGCTGCTGGTTGTGGTGTGTTGTTCTCAGTTTGCTGTAATCTGTTCACTGAAAGTAATGGCACTTTTTATTCAGAGTGAGGCATCGAGATTGTAAGTGCCAGTTGATGAGAACAAAGGGGTGTACTAAAACCGAGGAACTTGAAGCTACTCTGTTCCGTGAAGCCTGCACTTGTGCTGCATAGCTAGAAAAAAATCTCACCCCAAATTTACAGTTCGGCAGCAAAGAGGCCACCCAGACTATCACCACAGGGATTCTGGGATTTGCAGTTGGAAAAGTCCCACTTCACCGAGCTTTGCTTAGCATCCTTCTCCATTGTGGGATTAAAACGCAGTTTTGCAAAAGTCGGATAACCTTCTTCCCACGACCACCTTTTCTTCCCACCTGAGAATTTTCTTTCTTTGTACATTCCTCGGAAGAATTGAATGAATTCCCCCACGGGAGCCTGGCTCTGCCACAATCGGAGCGTTGATTATGAAGAATGCACAGCCTTTGTTATTTCTCTTCCTCCTCAGGTGATAAAACCTGTCAGTGAGTTTTATGAGAATCCCAACCATCGCTGGCACAAGAGAGGGATCATCTGCTTGAACGGCAATTACTAGCTTCTGTTCCCAATTGCCGGGACTGTTGTGGCCGCCAGCTGCCGCTCAGACCTTATTATTTATTCCCTCCCTGTGCACCTTTCCGAAAAGTGCCCGAGACGGAAAAGAGCCAAAGAAGAGTTTATCAACTATTAGCAATGAGGCATGAAGGTCTTCGGAGCGCATGCTGGGCGAGGTAAATACATATGCCCTATCTTCTCCTCATGAGGATTGAACCTGTGGAATTTTTTTTTAAATCAACCAAGAGAGAGATGTTTAGGTTTCAGGAAAATTCCCAGTGGCGGCAGCCGACAGCAAATGGATATAGGGTCTGTGATCCTCTAGGGGGAGCCATGGCCCTTCAAATCTCATCACCAGGAATCCCCGTCTCAAACATTCCCCCCCCCTTTCATCGCCAATGCAGAGTGACTCTTGCGCTCTGCAAGCAGGGAGAAGCTTTTACAGCAGCAAAGAGAAAAAAACAAAGATAGCCGACTGGTATTCTAGAGGAGCCGTTAATGGGCTTCCTAATTTAATTATTCACCCCACGCGATCCTATACTTGCCCCTGTACCCTCTGCTTCGCGAGAGGAACAAACATTTGAATGCTTGAAACAGGTCGGGGTGGTGGTGGGGAGGATGGAATAAGGAACACCGTACAAATCTGCTTATATATTTCTAGCCGCTAAGAGGCAAAGGCCCCCGATCCTGGGAAGATTACTCGTGATGAAAGCTGCAACCCTGTCCAGACATAATGAAAACGTAGATATCCAGGGGGCCAAAGCACAACTTTTCATGCATTCTTGGACTACATCTCCCATTGTTACTCCCACTGGCTAGGCTGGGGGTTGCAAGGGGTTTTCAGGGATGTGTACCCCCGCGGTGCAGTGGTTAAATGCCTGTACTGCAGGTAAAACTGTGCTCACGACCTGGGGTTCAATCCCAGGTAGCAGGCTCATGGTTGACTCCGCCTTCCTTCCGAGGTCGGTAAAATGAGTACATAGCTTGCGGGGGAGGGGGAGGCAATGTGTAGCCTGCATTACTGTAATGAAACTGTAAACCGCCCAGAGACTACTTGAAGTGGTATGTTGTTGTTGTTGTTGTTGTTCAGTCATGACCCCATGGACCAGAGCTCGCCAGGCCTTCCTATCTTCCACTGCCTCCCGGAGTTTTGTCAAATCCATATTGGTTGCACTGATGACACCATCCAACCATCTCATTCTCTGCTGTCCTCTTTTCTTTTTGCCTTCAATTTGTAGTGGTATGGGGTGGTGTATAAGCAGAAAACTTTGCTTTGGTAAATCTTTGGAACTGAGTTTCCAAGTCCAAGGCCTGAGTCTGAGTCCAGGGAGAGGGTCACATGTATCAAGGTAGTGGCCCTGGAAAGGGACACCAAGCAGGTGCCTTCACATGTGCAGAGACTGGAGCTGGTCCCTACATCAGCGCATGCACTGGCCTTATCAGCTGCGCAGCAAGTGTGTGTGGACAGCAGCTGCAGCAGCAGCCAGCTTCTGGAAGCGGAGGTGATGTCAACAGGTGTCGGGGATGTCAGCAGGTAGGGAGGCCCACAGAGACTCAGCTGTGGGACTTGGACAGGTGGCTCCAAGTCGTGAGTTGAGTCCCAAGTCCCCACCCCCACACACCAGAACACCCCCCCCAAGTCGAGTCCGAGTCAAGTCTCCGTGCTGCTCTTCTCAAGTGGTTCATCTCTTCCATTTCAGTAGGGTTGGTGCGTGGGTCCTCATGTGCGTCATGCACAAGGGGACATGAGAGAGGCCTGAAGGATTGTCATCACCAGCTGAGAAAAAAATGTGCAGCAAACCAAGATTTTTTATTCCAGAACTATACTAATTAAAAGAAAATACAATAACATAAAATTGGATAAAATCTAGAGAAGGTGTCTCTCTTCCTGTATCTTGGCTCCCATGTCTCCAAGGTGATGGTGGGGCATGTAGCGATGTGCGACAAGGATAAATGCAACCTGGTTGTGATGATGAGAACTCACTGGTGTGCTTTGCTACAGATGATTGGCAATCCATCTCAAATCTAAGATCTACAAGGCAACAACAATGGGTATAGAGAGCCATGGAAATGCTCAGTTGGATATCAGGTATCTCCCTACTTTTATTTGAAAGGATGCCACATTGAAGAAGGGACTGGTTCATTTTCCATGGCTTCGGAGACTAGGACGCGGGGCAATGGTCTCAAACTACAGGAAAAGAGACTCCATTTGAACATTAGGAAGAACTTCATGACAGTTAGAGCTGTTCGGCAGTGGAATATGCTGCCACAAAGGAGGGTGGTAGAGTCCCCTTCTTTGACGGTATTTAAGCAGAGGCTGGATGGCCATCTGTCGAGTAACGTGATGGGGGTTCCTGGATGGCAGGGGGTTGGACTAGATGGCCCTTGAGGTTTCTTCCAACACTATGATTCTATGATTCAACGAAGTCACAAATGTCTGTGAAGGTTCTCAGTCATCCAGGTGAG
The DNA here is from genome assembly GCA_023846285.1 of Phrynocephalus versicolor. Taxonomy (NCBI): domain Eukaryota; kingdom Metazoa; phylum Chordata; class Lepidosauria; order Squamata; family Agamidae; genus Phrynocephalus; species Phrynocephalus versicolor. The sequence goes on along the minus strand of JAHTLZ010000161.1, from coordinate 3,960,240 downwards.
TTTATCTGGAAGTTGAGTCATGGCTACTGGACTTCTTTTTTTGAGAGATAGAAACGTTTTGCTGCTCATCCAAACAGCTTCATCAGTCTGAATACTGATGAAGACTCACACTGAGCTGTATTCAGACTGATGGAGGACTCGCACTAGCTGTATTCAGACTGATGAAGCTGTTTGGATGAGCAGCGAAACATTTCTATCTCTCAAAAAAGAAGTCCAGTAGCCATGACTCAACTTCCAGACAAGTCACAAATGATACTACCTAACAGCAACTAGGTGTAGTTTCGATTACAGAGATGAGAGAAGGCCAGCTGGTATGGACAGGTCCTTAGGAGCAGCACCTTCCACCGTAACCCGAATTGCGTACCACTTGTCCTGAGTATCGATGAGGTGGTAGGACATGGTCAATAAGGAGACACGAATTGTCAGCCTGTGCCCTGTAAACGGAGTCATTTGGGCAAAATGGCATTCCAGGCTCCAAAAAGTGGGCCCCTTATCAGTGGGAAGGTGGTAGGAAGAAGAAGATACAGCACACCACCTGATGGCACCGTCCATGTTCCTTCAAGACCCTCAGCTTCTCCAGGTCTTTCTCTCTTCTGGAGGTTAAGTTTTACCTGTTATTACTTCTGTTCGAGTCCTCTGAGTAGTTCCACTCAACACCAGTTCTTGAATGTCCTTCCTCTTTCTCATGCTCCCCTTTGGCCTGGAGGTCTAGTTGGAGCTACTACTGGTCTCAATAGGCCCTCTCACTTCCAGTATCTTATTTGCTCTGGAGTTGGAATGGGTGCAGGTAGGGTTGGGCTAGGTGGCAGGGGAGCTGCCCCAGTTCGTTGCCCCATAGATTCAAGGCAAGTCTAACAGCCCTCTAGTCCAACGATGGTGCATCTGCTGGGCGCAGGATCTCCATAGGTTGCCCATAAGAGGCGAGGAATCCTCTTGCAACTCAGAGTGTCAAGCTTCCCTCTTCTCAACCTTTTCACTCTCTGCTCCCTTAGCAGCCCCCACTGAAGGCTCGTCCCACTCCAAATAGTGCCCGGATGATGGATGCCACACATAACACACACACCCTTGGAAGGGGCTGTGGAAGATGTTGAGATTGACCTTTGCCATGGGGCAATGGCCTCCTTCTCCCAGGTGGGCGACCAGAGAAGGTGCAAGACGGTCTTGCTCCACCTTCTGCCCCCATGAGTATTATGCACGCTGTCTGCAACTCTCTCCCTGTCCCTGTTTGAAGGCATCCTGGAAGCCTTTTCCAAGTATTTCTGCAGGGCAGTCAACACAGCAAGGAAGCCTGGCAGCACAGTGGTTAAACTGCCGTACTGTAGCCCAAACGCTGCTCATGACCTGGGTTCTACCCCAGGTAGTCCATTTGAGGTTCACTCAGCCTTCCAGTCTTCCCAGGTTGGTCCATTGAGTACCTAGCTTGCTGTGGGTGGGTGGGTGGGTGGGTGTGGGTGTAATGTGTAGCCTGCATGATAATTGTCTTATTGCTTGCCCAGAGAGTGCTTTAAGCACTATGGGGCCGTATGTAAGTAGCGCGTTTTACTTTGCTTATCATGATGGGTCGGCTTTCAATAATGCTGTCCATTTCCAGATTCCGAACCCTAAATAGAATAGAATAGAATAGAATAGAATAGAATAGAATAGAATAGAATAGAATAGAGTTTTATTGTCATTATGCATATGCAAGATATGCACAACGAAATTAGAGTGCTGTTCCACTACACGCTCTAAACATACAAAACACATAAAAGACATAAAATATATAAAACACCATACAAAATATTAAAAACTCTTAAAAATTGCTTACAAAATTTAAAACACTACTTAAAAGCTGATTAAGATAGTGCTAAAACTGTCGCATTTAACTTGGATACCGCTCTGTGATAAAAACTGTTCTTTAGTCTATTTGTCCTTGACCTAAGAGTCCTGTATCTCCTGCCAGACGGCAACAGGACTTTTATGTCTACTCTTCCTTTCTCAACGGCGCAGGCACAGGTGATTCTGGGGGGCCCCACCCTGAAATACAGACTAGCCTTGTGGAAGGCATTCGATTGACTTACCTCCCACATCCTTGCTCTGCGCTGATCATCAGACACCCCCGCCCTCCTGAATTCTTATTCCTGTCTCTGGGTCTGCAATCAAAGCATAAGAAGTAGCTGAGGCAGAAGCAGCTCGCCGGGTAATTGTTACCTGCAGACAAAATCAGCTGTCACCTTTGTTGTACATTTGGAATGGGAGTGTAATGTTTCCTTGGAGGTATTACATGCTGCAGATGAAGGTGTGCATTTTTAGAAGGAAAAAAATGTGACTGTCAGGAGGAAATACACACTGAGGCTCCCTGAGAGCTTAATTCTGGGCACAAACATTTGCACAAATGAGTGGTGGCTACTTGGGTATAAACACAGATGACTGTTTACTACTTAGTAAGTTACCCCACTGGGCAGGGAGCCAGTTGGCAAATGGCCTGCCTGGTTTTGCGGAATGGCCGGGGAAATCTCTACAGCGATCCATACAAAATACAACGGGAGAATCTAAACATGAAAAAATAACTTGGGCCATGTTCAACAGCAGGAGAGGGGCCACTTTTTTAAAAAAGTGTTCTCCCCCCAATTTAAAATGCCTTTTAAGTTGAAAACGAGAAAAGGGGGTGAAAGAGCTGTATTAATCTTTTTGCCCTGAGGTGGTTGTCCGCTAGATTTCCTCTTGAAAAGATTTAGAATGTATTGAATTTTTAACAACCTGGCATGCTGCCTGTGGTTTGTTTTCCTAGGAGGGGTCTTTTTCTGTGCTTGGGTGACTGTCGATCTATGTAGCACCAAAGAATTGTTCCTTCTTGCTTCTGAATTCTCTGCTCTGTGTCCCTCCCGCCTCTCTTTAGTCTGTTGAAGTCTGTTGTTTGTAAGCTTGCTGTTGATCTGTTCACAATTGTTAAGTTGTGAAGCATTTTAAAGTCTTTCTGCTACTAATGTCTCCAAGTAAGTTACTGAGACTTTAAGTGCCAGTTAATGAGAAAGGGGGCGGAAAATCTTGGCAATGTGGAGCTATTACGATCTGTGGATCTCTGCTGTTCTGCTGTGTATCAAAAGAGGAATTCTACCAGAAATTCGAAACACCACAACAGAATGTTGGATAATGTTCCTTCAAAAAATGAGATGGCAGGAGTCCTGAGGCTCAGAACCAACTCCAGATGCTTTGCTGCCTGAGACAAATGACAGCTCAGCCAGCCCAAATTATTTTGACAGAACCTCACCCCCCAACCTGGAAGCAAAAGTATGAGAAAAGTGAATTAAACATAATTTGCTCTCCTTTCAGGTCATTTGTTCTGTGTTTGTTTTATACATTTAAAATGTTTACGGTTCGCCTGGCGTCAAGGCGCCCTCACCTTGCAGAGACTCATGACACAGTTTACAAACATACAATCTTGAATATGATTCAAAATCAAAACAATTTAAACATGTTTAAAGTTTTAAGCCTTTCCTCATTAAAAACCATTGCACAAGCCAAGAGCTGCAAGCCTAGTAAATAAACATGTTCCAACTTGGAGCCGAAATGATGCCAATGTAGATGGCCAGCTGGATCTCCAAGGGAAAGGACATTCCATTGCTGAGGTGCCACCACCAACAGCAGATAACCTCATTCTGTCTAATGGTTGGGCAGTGAATCATAGAATCATAGAGTTGGAAGAGACCCCAAGGGCCATCCAATCCAACCCCCTGCCATGCAGGAACCCCCATCACAGTATTTCCGACAGATGGCCATCCAGCCTCTGCTTAAAAACCTCCAAAGAAGGAGACTCCAACCACCCTCCTTTGTGGCAGCATATTCCACTGCTGAACAGCTCTAACTGTCACAAAGTTCTTCCTAATGTTCAAATGGAATCTCTTTTCCTGTAGTTTGAAACCATTTCCTCATGTCCTAGTCTCTGAAGCCATGGAAAACACACCAGTTCCTTCTTCAGTGTGACATCCTTTCAAATATTTAAACATAGCTATCATATCCCCTCTCAGTCTTCTTTTTGAAAGGCTAAACATTCCCAGTTTCCTAAGCTGTTCCTCATAAGACATTTCCTCCAGACCCTCAGCCATCCTGGTTGCCCTCCTCTGCACCTGCTCGAGGTTGTCAACATCCTTTTTAAATCGAGGCGCACAGAACTGGACACAGTACTCCAGGTGGGGTCTGACCAGAGCAGAATAGGGTGATACTATCACCTCCTTGCTCTAGAAACTATGCTTCTGTTGATGCAACCAAGAATCACATTGGCCTTCTTGGCTGCCGCATCACACTGCTGACTCATGTTCAATTTGTGGTCCACCAAGACTCTGGGGAGGCTCTCCAGAATCAAGCCAGTGGACTACATTTATTATAGGAAGGGGTCTGCATTACATTTTTAAAACACACTCTTAGAATCATAGGATAATTGGCTTTGGAAGGGGGCTGGCTGTAAGGCCACTGAGTCCATCTCCATGCTCAGTGCAGGCAGAGGCGTAGCAAGGGTTTGGAGCATCTGGAGACAAGGTCCCTTTTTGCACCCCACCTGCTGCCCTCAACCGCATTGCACCCACCCAGCAAGGAGCCCCCAATCCTGTGTGCGTAGGTGGGGCATGTGTATGGGTATGTGCACACATGCGGAAGCATATGCATGCCTTTCACCTCTCCTGTGGTGGGCCGGGAGCAAGGTGAGGAAGAGGAGGAGGAGGAGGGCGCCGCAGCCACCGTGCTCCCCGCATGCCTGCCTGCTTGCCTGCTTTGCCATTCACTTTGCACGCGGTGGTGGGTGTCATTTGTTACTCGGAACCACCGGGAGATAAAGACGAACCCTCACAATAATGAGTGCAAATTTCTGGGTATAGGACTGCCTCTGATAACGAATTTTCCCTATGGGCTGCCTTGGATAACGAATCACAATTTCTATGTGTAGGTCTGCCTCGGATAACGAATTTTCTCTATGGGCTGCCTTGGATAATGAATTTCCCCATGGGCTGCCTCAGATAACATATTTTCCCTATGGACTGCCTTGGATAACGGATTTCCAGCATGCAGCAGTAAAAAAGAGTTATCCCGGGTGGCATTGCATCTGTACCTTTAAAGTGCACTTTCTAAAGGGTTTTGAGCAAAAAACCAGGTGTCTGTGCCTTTTTCCTAGGCTCCAGAATAGATTAAACAGTTTTCTATTCATTCCTATGGGAAACCGCATTTCGGATAATGATGTGTTTCGGATTACGTCTAACCTCGGAGAATGAATTACCATTGTTATCTGAGGTACCACTGTATTCCAGAAACCTTTGTGACAATATAGTAACTTTAATGGAGGTCTGATCCTGCTGAGACACTGGGGCTTGAGTAATTTGATAATAGGCAGATCTGGTATAGCTAGTTGGATGGCTCAGCGAGTTGGGTATCTGGAGGCAGAGATTGGGAGTTCAGTTTCCCACTCTGGATCGGAAAAAAAAGTCAGCCTATGTAACCTCAGGCAATCTGCAAAGCCTCAAGATGGCCCAACAAAGGAAGGAAATAATGAACCACTTCTGATTACTTTCTGTTTCAGTGTTATGAATTTCTGATTAAATTCCTGCAGAAGCATACAATCTCACAGAGGAGAATAGCTACAAGTTCCTGAGATAGTCCATCCCTTTCTCATTCATTGGCACTTGAGGTCTCAACAACTCACTCCGAGGCCTTTTGTAGGACAAAGAATAAAAATGTTTCATTTCTTACAGTTGTGATGTGAACAGATCAACAGCAAACAAACAAACCAAACTGTTTCCAAAGGTCTTAAGAGAGGGAAAGGAACACTCAGATGAGAAGCAGGGCTCTCTTTAAGGCTGCTTTCACACAACCACTAAAATCTGCAGCAAACTTTGATTCGGATTACACACATCCCGGAGCGGTCACATGGTTGATGTCATGGATTGGATGTTCCCATGGCTGTGTTTTGAAAATCTGCAACCGTTCTGATCTCACAACTGAGAACCACAGCAAAGACACCATAACGGGGGTGAAAAGGTTTTGGTGCCAATTTTCTGTATTCCCATGGACTCGAGTAACGGTTTAAAATCTGCATTGGAACAGCGACAAGGATTTTACCACCTCGAGAACAGGTACTTGTAAAATGCGCTGGGTTGCGCTTAAGGGGGTGTGGTCACACTTTATATTTTTTAAGTCTGCTGCTCGTGGGGAAACAATTTTATGCTCCGCACCTGCGAGCACTCTGCAGCGGATTTTAGTGGTCGTGTGAAAGCAGCCTTAAAATTCAGAGGCAAAAGAGAGCAATTGTTAGTGCAGGATAGATTGATAGTTACCTCAGTCTCTCCGAATTGCTCAGGCCACAGGCAGCATAAAGGTAATAAAAAGGTAAATGTTCTCCCCGCACATGCGTGCTAGTCGTGTCCAACTCTAGAGGAGGTACTCATCTCCATATTCAAGCTGAAGAGCCAGTGTTGTGCAAGTCCATGGCCACATGGCCGGCATGTTTGCAAGGAAACACTGTTTTACCTTCCCGCTTTTTATGGCGGTACCTATTTATTGACTTGCATTTACATGCTTTTGAACTGCTAGGTTGGCAGGAGCTGGCATTTTCAGTGGGAGCTCATTCCGTTCTGTGGCACCCGGGATTCAAACCGTTGAGCTGCTGACTTTGCAGCCAACAGTTTTCGGAGCCTTAGTCCGCTGAGCCACATGTACGCTGAGCAGCATGCAAGGTTATAAAAACACCAACACTTTCTACCTAGAAAACCCTGAAGAGGGTTGCCATAAATCAAAATGGAATAGATACCACATGTGTGTGTGTGTTGTGTCATTGCAGTCATGACCGACTCTTTGTGACCCCATGTCCATGGAGTTTTCTTGGCAAGAATACTGGAGTGGATTGCCATTTCCTACTCCAGGCGCCTACAGCACCTGGTATTCCCTGGTGGTCTCCCATCCAAGTATTAACCAGGCCCGACCCTGCTTAGCTTCCAAAATCAAGCAAGATTGGATGTGCTTAGGGCACCTAGGCAGCTCAGATATCGCATAATTGCTATTAAATCTGGCATGCTGAAGGTAGAACAACAAGTTAAGGCCTAATCTTTCCTTTATTCTGCTCATAGAGAAAAATTCTTCAGGATCAACCATTGAGGTTCCTCTCAGTGCGGTGATGAAAGGAGAGGGAATTTGTAGCAAAGGAGAATTTCAGTGGAAACAGCGATGTTAGTCTTGAGAAAGCTGTGCATCCACCTGTTTGGATATAAAGTCAAACTTCAAACAAAGTTTAAAAATCAGGTGAAATAGCCCACAAAGGCTGAGAGAGTCCTGGTAAGTTGATAGAAGTTGTCCTAATTTTGGCCGTATGTAAAAGTCCACAGTTGGGTCTAGCTTTTTCGTTTTTTTCAAGTTACAGCATCTCCATGAGGTGTTTGTCCAAAAACAGATGTTCCAGGAGGAGCTTCCCGTGAACCAAGAGGTGTCAGAGCATGATGGATGATGGTCTTCGGAAATCTCCATCCTTCAGTAATGGCTCTGAGGAGAGGCATAAATCAACCCCTCATTAGAAAACACTGGTGGGCCCTCCCATTAAGACAGGATGGGAATGTTGCTTCCGGGGCTGTTAATTGACTTTTCGCTCGGGCCAGGAGGCCCCCATACCTCAGAGGAGTCAATTAGCTGCCAGTTATCAATGGCTAATTGGATATGATGTCCTTTCAAGAGAAATGGAAGAACATGGGTGGGGTGGGGGTGGGGGCTGTAGGATGGTGGCCATTAAGCATCCCAAGGCTACTCTTTGTGCCGGTGTGATGGGCGGGTTGCCTGCGTTGCTCTGCTCTTGACAGCTTAATGTTGAGGCTGCCTCTTGGACAGTCGGTTGCCATCAAAGAACAATCGATAGCCTCAGTGGCTAGAACCTTTGCATCCTGGACACTCAGCCTGGACACTCTTTGTTTGTACCATTACCATCAGGCAGAAGGTATAGATCTATTAGAACAAGGACAGAAAGATTCAGAAATAGTTTTTACCCAATAGCAGTAACCATGCTAAATTCCGTTAAAAATTAAGTTGACGGGTAATATTAGTGTTGAATGTGTTACACATATATTGTATGGGGGATTGTGTATGGCTGTTGTTGTTTTTTAAATTGTAGTTCTTATGGATTGGGTATGAATGTTGCCAGGTGAAAGAGTGTAGGGCTGTGTGTGTATGTTTGGGTTTTATGTCAGTTTTAAATGAGTGTAAGTGATGTTCGGCATGTGAATGTTGGAATATGTGTATAGATGGTTTGTTCTTAAATTGTAGATTTTACGTCTCAGATTTTTATGCTGGGTTGTGTGAATGACTGACTGGATGGCACTTTTAATCTCGTTGTATTTATACAATGACAATAAATTGCATTCCAATTCCAATTCCAATTCCAAGGGTGGAGGAACGGAACACTCTTGTCTTCAACGGTTGTAGATCTGTTTTCAGAGAATCAGAGAGCGGTGTTCCCTGCCCTTTGGCTATACCTTAGTACCCTCCACCCATCTTCAGATGGACCAATGGCACCTTGTATAAAGGAATTAATTCATTCCAAATGAAATTCTGTTAAGCAAATTTTCCTTTATACAAATTCCTCATAGGAATGCATTGAAAATGGAGTAATCCCTAATTGCAACCATTTTTATGTTGTACGGATTCGCCCCATTGGCAATTCTGTTAAGCAAATTTCCCCCCGTTCTGGAATTTTTTATGTTGTGCAGATTTTATGTTATACAAACTGATTGTTATATGAGGGTCCATTGTAACTCCCTCTGTTATTACTGTTCCCTGCCTTTCGGCTATACCTTAGTACCCTCCACGCATCTTCAGATGTACCAGTGGTTCCTTGTATAAAGGAATTAATTTGTTCCAAATGAAATGAAATGAAGCAAATTTCCGTTTATACAAATTTCCCATAGGCATGCATTGAAAACAGAGTACAGTGGACCCTTGTATAACACAAACAGCTTGTATAACATAAAATTTGTGCAACATAAAAAATTCCAGAGATACGGGAAATTTGCTTAACATAATCGCCTATGGGGAGAATCCATACAACATAAAAATGGGATCACTCCGTTATCAATGCATTCCTATGCGAATTTGTATCAAGGAAAATTTGCTTATCATAATTTGGAACAAATTAATTCCTTTATACAAGGTACCACTGCAATCCCTAATCGAAACCATTTTTATGTTGTACGGATTCACCCCATAGGAATTTTTTATGTTGTACAGATCTTATGTTTTACAAACAGTTTGTTATACGAGGGTCCACTGTACTCCCTCCCTTATTACTGTTCCAGGAGTGACAGCATCATGGTAGCAGGTAAAGGGAAGAGAGCTTTAGAAGCACATTCACACTATCAGCAAAGAACAGAATGCACAAAGGGATTATTATTCTCTGGGAATAGCTCCTGACTCTTCAGCTCTTTTCAAAGACAAGCCTGAAGATCTAGCTGGGGTTGGGCCCATATGATGCCTTTTGTTCTGCTGGTTAAATCTTTGCTTCTTTCACTGTCACAGGAGAGAACAGACACTTCAGATGTTTCCTCTCCACTGGGTGAGGGGATAAACGTTTTCTTGCAGCTTTCCCATTTTGGCACTTTTTGATGAAAAATCTGCAGGTGTCTTCTTCGTGCAGCCCCACCTGCCTGGATTTTTTTTTTGTTAGAGTTTTGAATTTTGGTTAAATACAAAAACTTCTGGCTGTCCAGAGTAGACCACCCCTTTCTTATCTCATCAACTGGCACTTTGTCTCAATAAATCACTCTGAGATAGTGGCAAGAGAAAAAAAGTTTAATTTACTCACAGTTGACCAGTTAAAAACAGAACACAGGACAAAACTGAACACTTGCAGACCTTCAGTGACAGATCTCAACAGTCTTACTGCTGGCTGCTTCCAGTTGACTCCTGTGGACTGCATTCTAGCTGCACACTAACAGCATGACTACATTAACTGCTAGCTAGAGATGGGCACGACTCAAAAAAATATTTTTTTTGTTTTTCGTTTGTCGTTTAGGGGGTCCATTTTGGTTCATTTTCATTTTTTGGGTTTTTTTGCACATTTTTGTTTTCGTTTTTGTTACGAAACAAAACGAAAAAACAAAAATGAAAATGAAAATTTTTCATTTCGTTAGCATTCTTTTCAAACGGCAAATTTTTTCATTTCATTTCCGTTGTCGTTTTGCTTCTGACAATTTTTTCATTTTCGTTTTCGTTGCAAAATGAAACGAAAAAACGAAAACAAAAACGAAAATTTTGCTGAGTCATGCCCATCTCTACTGCTAGCAGGCTGGGGAAAAATAGGAGAAAAAGTTTTTTAAGTTGAGGTGTGGCTGTCTGAAATCAGAGGCAAGCAAGGAAGAATTGGTTAGGGCTGGACTGATTGGCGGCCACCCCGGTCTGGAATGGCCACTCCTAGCCAAACCTATTAGAAGCAGCATATTGTTTTATTGGTTGATATGGTCATAGGACTAATCAATGAAAGGATTGCTTACTTACCTACTAGAAGCAGCATGTGAGGCTGAAATAAATCCAGCAGATTTTTCATTTTTAAAAAGCATGCATTTTGCATAGAAAGCTTGGCCTTTTGCACAAAAGCAAGGTTTTTCATGCAAAATGCAAGGATTCCCTGCTAATGCTGTTGTTGATAGGTCTTTTTTTTCCAGTTGTGAAGGAGGGAAAAATCAGGCAGCAGCTGCCCATTTTCTGATATGCCCAAATAACCTGACAACGAGAAAAAGGGAAAGCATTCTTTACATCCTTAATCCTGCAGGGGATTGAGTGCTATACATTGCCTGGTCTCTCTCTCTCTCTCTCTCTCTTCCTCTAATGGCCAGTTCTGGTAAATACACATTGAAATACAGAAATAGTAGAGATGGGCATGGAACAGAAAAATAGCATTGTGTTTCATTTCTGTAGTAGTTTCATTTCATTTTGTTTGTAATGAATTTTCAAAGTAGATTTGTTACAAAATGAAACAAAACAAAACAAAATGCTATGCTTCCTGGGTCCCAGAGGACCAAAATGGCAGGGGAGCTTCCTCAAGTGATTCTAGGTAACCCCCCAAATTTGGAGAGGTTTGGGGTTCAGGAGGATGAGTTATGAAGCTCCAAAGGGGGTGCCCCTAGGAAAAAAAAATCTTTCTAATTGGAATTGGAAGCCAAGCTGCGGCAACACTATGCTTGCCTTTGACTTGGCTTCCAAACTTCTGATTACAATCAGAAAGATTTTTTCCCAGCCCCGCCCCCTTGGAGCATCATAACTCATCCCCCTGACCCCCAAACCTTTCCACATTTTAGGAGCTTTCAGGGAAGAGCTTAAGCTCCCCTGCCATTGATTCCTCTAGGACGGATCATTTCGTTCTAGATGGGGAAAAGACATTTCACGACGAAACGTGAATGAAATGAGTCTTACTGGTTAGGTAATGAAGTTCATAATTCGTTACCTAACGAAATGATGAAACAGCGTTTCATTTTTCATTTTGTGACCATCTCTAAGAAATATGTCTTCCTGGAGTTTAATATTTTCAGCCAACGGATAAGTGAATGAGTGGCTTGGCTTCTGATCTTGTAGACAAGGAGCAAAGTGTTCTGCTTATATGCCACCCCATAATGCTTGAAGCACTTTCTGGGCAGTTTGCATTTTAATTATGCAGGCTACGTATTGCCCCCTTCCCCCAGTGAGCTGGGCACTCATTTTACCAACCTGGGAAGGATGGAAGGCTGAGTGAACCTCGAGCCGGCTACCTGGGATTGAATCCCAAGTTGTGAGCAAAGTTTTAGATGTAGTACATCCATTTAACCACTGCACCACAAGACATTTTGCTGTAGATAGGATTCCACTGCATTACACACACACCACACAGAGAGCTTTCCTCGGCTAGTGAGGAAAAAAAAGTCTTGGCAAAAGTAGACAGAGGGAGACAGGGCAGTGCGTTTCAAATCTTTGAAAGATAGTCATATAGAGGTGAGGCAGGATCTGTCCTTGATCATCCCAGAGGGCAGGACATGTAATAATGGGCTCAAGTTACAGGAAGCCAGATTTTGCTGGAATACCCGGAAAAACTTCTTAACTGTTAGAGCAGTACGGCAATGGAACCATTGGCTTTGGAAGGTGAATCATAGAATTACAGAATCATAGATCTGGAAGAGACCTTAAGGGCCATCTAGTCCAACCCTCTGCCATACAGGAACACCCATCACTGGATTTCCAACAGATGGCCATCCAGCCTCTGCTTAAAAACCTCCAAAGAAGGAGACTCCACCACCCTCCCTGGCGGCAGCTTATTCCATTGCCGAACAGCTCTAACTGTCATGACGTTCCACCAAATGTTCAAATGGAATCTCTTATCCTGTAGTTTGAAACCATTGCCCCGAGTCCTAGTCTCTGAAGCCATGGAAAACAAACCTCTTCCCTCTTCAATATGACATCCTTGCAAATATTTAAACATAGCTATCATATCGCCCCTCAGCCTTCTTTTAGAGAGGCTAAACATTCCCAGTTCCCTAAGCCGTTCCTCATAAGACATCTCTTTCAGACCTTCAACCATCCTGTTCGGCCTCCTCTGGACCCACTTGGGGTTGTCAACATCCTTTTTAAATTGAGACGCACAGAACTGGACACAGGACTCCAGGTGGGGTCTGACTAGAGCAGAATAGAGTGGTACGATCACTTCCCTTGATCTAGACACGATGCTTCTGTTGATGCAACCAAGAATCGCATTGGCATTTCTAGCCGCTGCATCACACTGCTGATTCATGTTCAATTTGCAGTCCACCAAGACTCCCAGATCCCTTTCACATGTGTTGAGCACTCCAGTTGAGCGCAGGCATTCAAAAGAAGATTGGTGAACCATCTGCCAGATCGGCTAGGATTTAGGTTTCTGCCTTGAGCAGGTACTTCAAGGACCAAATGCAGTGGAGTGGTATGAAGAGACAGATGCCTAATCTTGTGCGCACCCAGGCGCATCTGGTGGGACCACTGTGAGATACAGGAAGCTGGACTAGATGGGCCTGTTAAGATTGATACAAAATGGATTTAGAATTGTCATATGGCAAGGGATGATGCAATTGGGGATGATGCAATTGTAGATGATGCAAGACAGAGCAGTTTGGACATGCTCAGTTATCAAATTGCTGAGCAATTGTTGCATCAGACACATGTATAAAAGTGAGAGTTTGTCCAGTATTGTGTGGGATGAGGTTGGAAGGAGCAGCACGTTACTTTGTCGGTTTGGATCCCGAGAGTTTGGACTAGAGATGGGCACGACTCAAAAAAAATGGTGTTTCGTTTGTCGTTTGGTCGTAGAGGGGTCTGTTTCGGTTCGTTTTCGTTGGGATTTTTGCAAATTTTTCATTTTTGTTTTTGTTTCGTAACAAAACGAAAAAATGAAAATGAAAACGAAAATGAAAAATTTCTGTTTTGTTAGCATTCTTTTCAATTCAATGTATCTGCCGCAACGAAAACGAAAAACAGCAAATTTTTTTCGTTTCGTTTCCGTTTCCGTTTTGTTTTTGAAAAAATTTCGTTTTCGTTTTCATTGCGTAACGAAATGAAAAAACAAAAACGAAAATGAAAATTTCACTGAGTCGTGCCCATGTCTAGTTTGGACTACAAGACTGTCTATGAGGTATATACCTGCCAATTTTGTTTTTGTGCTGGACTGGATGGACCTTTGGCCTAACTCAGCATGGCTCTTCTTATGTTCTTATGTTGGGCTCAATGGCCTTATGGCCGTTTCTGACACACGTAGTCTAGGATTCTAGTGCCTTTTCTTTTCCTCAACATTAAGCTGAAGGATCTCTAATGTACGTGACTGATGCTGTGAGTCGAGGGGGGAAGTTTCCATCATTCCAGTCTTCTCCTGCGTGGCACAGTGGGGTTCAAATTCCCACCCGGTGGCTCCACAGCGAGAGACCTAAACTCCTGAGCTCTCCAGGCAGCGAACGGGGCTACTGTTCTGGAATTCTGTGCACATTAATTTTAATGGAGGGATATTCATTCAGAAGTCTAGTCACAGTCATTTTCCTGACATGTGGAACTATTAAGGGAAAATATACACTCTCTTCATTATTCAAGGGAGGGGGGGAGGAAAGCCTTTTACGAGCAACTTTGGAACAGAAACAGCTGGAAAATGATGCGAAAAAATTTGGTAGGGAAATAATCCCCATTAAAGTACAAGTGGGCCCAGAGGGAGCCAGTTAGAAGAGGGAGGCCCAAGCCACGAGCCCTTGAAAATTATACTCTAAGCATGTAGATTTCATTTTCCAAGGGTATTTGATATCCATGCCTTTTCAGATTGGGGGGGGGTGCTGATCCTAAGGCTGGCTTGAGTGCATTTTAAAGCCTCCCAATGAAAAGAGGCAGGGAAGTTGACAATGAGAAACAAACATAAGAATATAAGAAGAGCCCCGCTGGATCAGGCCAAAGGTCCATCTAGTCCAGCTTTCTGTATCTCACAGTGGCCCCAACAAATGCATCTGGGAGTGCACAAGACTAGCTATCTGTCTCCTGATCCCACTTCTCCCCTGCATCTGGCCCTTGAAGTACCCTGGTTTTCAGCCTGGAGATGAAACATCTCCATCATCGTTTGTAACCTGTGATGGATTTCTCCTCCAGGAACCTGTCCAATTGTGAGAGAGGGACCCCGCAGGACAACAAGAGTGAGAGTGGTCCGTCTGGCAAGATAGAGGACACCAGGAGCGAGGACCAGGCGATGGAACAGGATTCAAGACAGGACTTAGGCGCACGAAGGAAGCAGCTGATAGGAGTAAAGGACATAACGGGCTTAGAAGGAGATAGAGAGCCAGAGTTCTTATGGGCAGTGGAAGAGGGAGATGACAAGGGGGCGGAGCCTATACCACCAGACACGCGCGAGAGGGGAGGGAACTTTGACAGTTGTGGGAGTCAGTTTCCGTTGGAACTCAGACGGAGGAGGACGGCTTGAAGCAAGGGGAAAAGACAGTGAAAAAGATAGGCTCTCAGGAGATAACCTGGGCAGTCACGGTGAGGCCCCTCCGTTGGCCTGAAACCTCAGAGAGGTTTCAGAAGCTATGGAGAAGGGAACCGAAACCCAATCCCCTCGCTCAATGGGCGAAACACCCATGTTGTGGAACCAGATGTATGGGTCGAGGGGGGAACATCCTTCCTCTTCCGTGAGGGAATCAGAGCCGGGAGTAAAGCAGTTTGAACTCAGTTTACAAGAAGACGGTTTATTGTTTAATGTTCACAAACCTTGTTCAGTGTTAACTATTAATGAAGAAAACCGAGCCTACAGTCTGTTTGATACTGTAAGAAATAAAAATCCTTTTGAAGTTAAAGCCAAAGAGAGTCTACGTCCCCCATCTATGTTCGAGTCTCCTGCTCAAACCCGTGAACCCTTACACCAATCCCCTTTCGAAGGCACCCAGGCCAGATGCCATCACCACATCCTGTGGCAGGGAGCTCCACAGACTAACAATGCGCTGGGTGAAAAAATATTTTCTTTTGTCTGTTCTCACTCTCCCAGCCCTCAATTTGAGTGGATGTCCCCTAGTTCTGGTATTTTGTGAGAGGGAGAAGAGCTTCCCTCTATCCACTTTACTCATGCCCTGCATTACTTTGTCCGTCTCAATCATATCCCCCCCTCAGGCACCTTTTTTTCCAGACTAAAGAGCCGCAAATGTTTTAGCCTTTCCTCATAAGGGAGGTGCCCCAGCCCAGTAATCATTTTAGTCACTCTAAGGGAGAGAGGGAGGGAGGAAGGAAAGAAGGAAGGAACGAACGAAAGATGGAACAAAGGAAGGAACAAAGGAAGGGAGGGAGGAAGCTCTGCATTGAGGTAAATCAGATTTCTATGGTGGAAAAACAAAAATGAAGCCAAACATGGTGTTCCCCAGCTTGAATATTCATGCATATTGAAGAAGCACGATGCTTCTAAATTTTTTATACTTTCTTCTGTGATTCTTATTGTCTTCCATAATTTATCCTGCTTTCTGCTCCTCACAGTTCGGGGAATAAGTTGGCCGCCAGAGACTGGATCCAGTTGCCCACTGACGTTGCTTTCTGACATTCTTCAGAGACTCTCCACATGCTGCCTGAGCATGAAAGCTCCAAGGTGGAGGAAGTGAGGAAATCTAGGATACCTACAAAGTGGGGGTGGGGGGGGGAGAGAAATACTGTTTTCCAGAGTGAGATCGTTTCCACCAGGGGGAGAGTGCTGAAATGGACCGTTTCAGCAATTCCCCACTGGGCCCTGATACTGCTCTGGAGAGTTGACAGACCCAAGAAACTGACTGGCTACAGCAGATGGGGCTGCTGTCATTACTGTTGTTAATATATCTTCACCACTAGTACCACCACCACCACCAATGTGTGTGTGTGCATGTGTGTGTGTATCCTTCCTTCCTTCCTTCCTTCCTTCCTTTCATTGATTCATTGATTGATTGAATCATTCGTTTGTTCGTTCGTTCATTCATTCAAAAATATTTTACCACTTTCCCCTTAAACAGGTGGTTTAATTCAGTAGAAGGCATGGTTTAAAAGCTTGAAAAAGGTAAAACACCCAAATATCTTGGGGAACATTCCATTCCATTTTTCTTATTATCTGCTGGAGGGCTCAGTGGTTAGGATTCTGGTTGTGGAACTAGAGGTTGAGAATTCAATTCTCCAGCTTTGCCTCCTTGGCAGGGACCAGACTCATTCTATCATTCTAGGATGATGATGATGATGATGATGATGACGACGACGACGAAGGCGGTGGCAGCGACGATTTTCTGCATTTCTAGGATTATTATCATTATTATTGCATTATTATTTTCACTCTCTCCTGGCAGCTGACGCTGAGTGGTCTGTGGTCTCCGCCCATCTGACTCCTTGTTGGCCTCCTCTGAATTCTTCTCACCTCTGTTTCTCTCCTGACAAATGGGATGCACTTTTTGCAAACCTTGAGGCATCCCAAAATGGCACAACCACATTAATTGTTTATTGGATAATTTGTTGTACACCGCCCAGACTTCCCAAGGGAAATTTGGGTGGTCAATCAATCAATCAATCAATCAATCAATCAATCAATCAATCAATCAATCAATCAATCAATCAATCAATCAATAATGGTGTTTGGGCCTGCCATTTTGCTTGTCTGAGGATCCATAGTCAGAGGTCTGAGCTTCTGTTAACATATCAAGAGAATTAAAAATGCAAAGCAACATGTGCAGCTTACTACCCCAAAGGGTTTCAACTTTCAAGAATTCTCTGGGGGTTTCACCATTTTTAATTATGCAGGGTGCACATACCTCTCCCGCATCCCCCATGCGCTGGGCACCTCAGTTGACTGCCCTTGGAAAGATGGATGGCTGAGCCAGCCTTGAGCTGGCTAACTGATCCTGGGATCAAACACCGGTTATGAGCAGAGTCTTCACCGCAGTACTATAGATTAATCACCCTAAACCAGGACTCCTTTGCACCCTTGCCAACTAGAGATGGGCACGAATCAAAAAAATGGTGTTTCGTTTGTCGTTTAGGGGGTCCGTTTTGGTTCGTTTCTGTTTTTCGCAAATTTTTGCAAAAAAATCGTTTTCGTTTTTGTTTGTTTTGTTACCATTTCGTTAGCATTTATTTCAATTTTTTGTGATTTTTTTTAGCTTTTAAAGCCGTTCAATGTATGCCATAACGAAAACGAAACGGACGACAAAATTTCTGGTGCTTCTGTTCGTTTAGTTTCATTTTAGAGATTAAATTTGTTTGTCGTTTCGTTGCATAACGAAATGAAAAAATGAAAACGGAAACGAAAAATTGTTCGTTTCGTGCCCATCTCTATTGCCAACCCATGCATCCTTGCTATTCAAGCCAGCTTCTCACTGATTATTATTTACTATTTGAAGCGTTTATACCTTGACTTGATCCAGCAGGGCTCTAATTCCAGCCTTTGGCGGCTCAGAGACAGACAGACAGACAGACAGACAGACAGACAGACAGACAGACAGACAGAGACAGAGATGGAGAGAGAGAGAGAGAGAGAGAGAGAGAGAGAGAGGTTTCCTGTCAGCCTGACATTTCCCACCAGCACTAACACATGTGAGGAGTCTGATTATCCAGGTCACAGAGCCGTTGCTGGTTGCTGCTCCTTTTCCCCACAACACTACATTCTTCTGACAGAGACATCGCCTGAAACAGTGACAGAACACAGACTGACCTCCGATTCCCTCGAGGCCCGAGGGCTCCAGCAAGCAAGCAACAGCCACGGAGCCTACCCTCCTGTCGTGTCACTGGGTTTAAAGAGAACGAATGAGGGAAAGAAGCATTTTGATATAGGCGGAGAAAATAGCAATCCTGTGGCACTGACACATCGGGGCAGGTTATCGGTGGTAGAGCGTCGACCTGGGGCCTCCCACTATCTGGGGCGTGAACTGGAGATCAGCGATGCTACAAGGCCACCGTTGGTGCAAATGGGGGTCAAAATGTGGCAGGAGTCTTGACAGAACAGGTTTGAGTAAAACTTGAGTTGTCATTCCAAGCCAGCCCAGGCAGATTTCAAGTCCGACATGGAAGTTTATTCACACAAGGAAGGAGATGCTCAGTTTCGGTGGTTGCAACGTTTTTCCTTCAAGATACAGCACTCCTTTAAAGCACCTTCGCAGCTGAAGCCCATGTTTGCCACCTGAGGACCAATCACAAAACAGAACCAAGCTAATTTGCAACCTGTGGAATGTAGCAACCTTGGGTTGTGACAATCAAAACATTTTATTGCCACAAGGAGCACCGTGTCTAATGACACGCTGACTGCATCGTCAATGGCATTGCTATCAATAATATCTTAGAACGGCAGGGCTGGGAGGGAACCTCTCAATAGTCTAGCCCAGTGTTGGCAAACCTATTTTTTCACCCAGCGTGTTGTTAGTCTGTGGAACTCCCTGCCACAGGAGGTGGTGACGTCATCTGGCCTGGATGCCTTCAAAAGATTCCTGGAAGAAAAGTCCATCCCAGGTTACAAACCATTATGGGGATGTGTCATCTCCAGGCTTAAAACCAGGGTACTTCAAGAGCCATATGCAGGGGAGGAGTGGTATCAGGAAACGGAGATCTAGTCTCATGTGCTCCCAGATGCATCTGGTGGGGCCACTGTGAGATACAGGAAGCTGGACTAGATGGGCCTTTGGCCTGATCCAGCAGGGCTCTTCTTATGTTCTTATGTTCTTATGTAAGAGGAGGTAAAGAGATCAACAAAGAATGGCAGCCAGTAAACTGAATTTACAGAGATGATTCTGTCCAACTTTATATATTGCCTTCTTAAACCAGAACAACAAGCAAACAAATCTAGAATCTCCGGGTTTTTATCTTAACTTCACCTTTGCTTGGAAGTGAGGCTGGCAGGGAGAGATGCAAACCTCTCCAAATGAATAGCCTTTTAAAATGTTACATGTCACGGACGAGGATGAAATGCAAATGGAATCACTATATCACTTGGGCCTGATAGACAAACTTAATTCAGAAAGTACATCTTTCTCTGCCAAGGTGAAAGATAAACCAGACAAACGGCTGGGCTGCCTTTTAAGCAGAGCCAGCAGAGAGAAGATCATTTAAGAGAAACATTCTCCGGTTGGTTCTTTTTTAAATACATCATTATATGAGGCCAGAAGAAACTGGTTTGGTCCCATCTGAGGAATGGGAACACAAAAGCAGGAAATATGAGGTAAAGTGTTTGGAAATAGGAGGACTGACCAAGGATACTGCAAAACTTTTAAGAGAATTTTATTTATTTATTTATTTATTTTTATTATTTTTACCCCACCTTTCTCCTTGCAAAAGGACTCAAGGCAGCTTACAGTAATGAGGGACAATATACAGTCCAGTATATACAGTATATACAGTCCTAAGCACATCCGATTTCGACTGATTTTGGAAACTAAGCAGGATCAGTCCTGGTTAGTACTTGGATGGGAGACCACCAGGGAATACCAGGTGCTGTAGGCGCCTGGAGTAGGAAATGGCAAACTACTCCAGTATTCCTGCCAAGAAAAACTCCATGGACATGGGGTCATGAAGAGTCAGTCATGACTGTAACAACACAACACACACACAATTAAGACATACAGTGGTACCTTATATAAAGTAATTAATTCGTTCCAAATGAAATTATGTAAAGCAAATTTTCCTTTATACAAATTTCCCATAGGAATGCATTGAAAACAGAGTGATCCCATTTTTTATGTTGTACAGATTTGCCCCATAGATGAATCTCTGGAATTTTTTATGTTGTAGAAATATTATGTTATACAAACTGTTTGTTATACGAGGGTCCCCTGAATTTAAGTTTATAAATAGGGAATTGAGGGGTATCTTACAGCATTAGAAAGCAACATTAAAGCTACAAGAGAACACGAGAAATTAAGAAAAGAGTATAAATTCCATGTATACCATGTAGGGTAGACCATCTAAAAGTTATAAGGGATGGGAACTAACAATTGAATAACATAGTGTCAATGTAATCACACAAGGAGAGATATAAACACAAAAGCTATAAGTGGTTATAAACACAAAGTCTGTGTAGCCATGTAGGGTAGATTCATATAAAATACACAATAGTTAGTCCACAAATATGCAATTTAGTAACAATAATAATATTAGAGCTCCAGAACTGGAAGGAACCCTATGGATCAGTGAGTCCAGCCCCTCAAGGAGACCCACCGGGAATTAACTCCCAACCTCTGGCTCTGAAGGCAGAGACCTAAACCATGGGCTTATCCAGTAGTGCATTAAGAATAACGATTGTTGTTGTCATCTTAGAATTGCAGTGCTACGTATGGATCTTTGAGTCCAGACATAAGAACATAAGAACAGCCTTGCTGGAACAGGCCACCACAGCCCGTCCAGTCCAGCATTCTGTCTAACACAGTGGCTCACCCTTTGCTTCAGGGTATTCCCAAGCAGATGTCTTCACCTGCTTAGGATTCCCTGCAAACGGCATTGAGAGATATCGTGCCTCTCTTTCCAACCCGGAGGTTGTCCCTAGGCATCCGGAATGATAGCCATTGATACCCTTCTTCTCCATAAACTTGTCCAGTCCTTTCTTAGAGCTGTCAAGGCTGACAGCTGCCACCACTTCTTCTGGCAGAGAGTTCCACAGACCAGGGATTCTCTGTGTGAAAAAAGTACTTCCTCTTATTTGTTTGAGATCTAGCACCCAAAAGTTTCATGGAGTGCCCCCTGGTTCTAGTGTTGTACGATAGGGAAAGCAGTTTTTCCTTATCTACTTTGTTCACACCGTGTATGATTTTATAAACTTCAATGAGGTCACCCCTTAGGCACCATCATTCAAGAGTGAAGAGGCCCAGACCCTGTCAAGGTGGCACAGAAGGGAAATCAAAGTTCCAACGTCTGGTTCCACAGCCAGATACCTAAATCACTGAGCTGTCCAGCAGCTTACTGAGGAAAATAATAGTAACTACCACCATTTTAGCATGGATCCTAGCTGCAAAATAGAGACCATAATCCTGTTGAGTTTAATGGAGAGGCAGTCAGAAAAACCAGTTTTCCTGTTTGGTGGCTCTTTGCAGGGTTTTCTTGTTGTAAACAGCTGGACACAAAAGAAGCACAATCCTTTGCATTGCTGCTCTTCCGTGACCACAGAACCTGTGGGGATTCTGGCCAGAGTATTTATAATGTATTAGTTGAGTTACTTTTGAAAAATTGGAAAGTAAAGAGTTATTTTAAAAAAAAAACACGTCAACCGAGCAGTATCTAAACCACACATTCAAGCTGTGGGACAACTTGAACCAATTGCTTTTATTTAACAAGTTTCCTTCCTTTCACAACTCATGAAAATGTGTATTTTATGATAAAATGTATGCAAAAAGTACACTTGAGGATAAAATGAACGCAAGCGCCCCTCTTGGGAGAATGTTAAAAATAATGCAAATGTTCATATGTTTACAAAATGTGCAGGTGGAGGCAGAAATGTGACCGAAGAGAAATAGGTGTGAGAGACATGGATTGAAAATAGACTTAACCATCTGTCCATTCCTGAGCAAAAGCATTTAAGTGCTATTCAGACAAAATGGAGACAAAATACATTTATTTATTTATTTATTTATTTATTTATTTATTTATTTATTTATTTATTTATTATACTTATTGACCGCCTGATTTTCCCAGGGGAACTCTGGGTGGTGTACAACACATCACAAAAATAGCAGCTGCCCAAACTACAACCCCATGACATACCCAGTCACAATACAAATAATGAAAAAAAGAGATAAAATAGAATACAAATAAATATGATAGTGTACAATATGAAAATACTAAAAACAACAAAATAAAATAAACGTAGCACCACAAACAGCCATATCAAAGTCAGATCCGGCAAGAAAACTAGAATCCAAATTTGTTCATCCCAAATTTCACAACAGTGCTTCTAAAGACAATCACGAGAATGAGACATGCCGTAAGTGTTGGGGTTTTTGCAACCTTGCATGCTGCCTGTGATCTGAGTAGCTGGGAGGGAGTTGGGTGACTCCATCTATCCAGCACTAACCAACCCCTCCTGCCTCTGATTCCAAAGAGAGCCCCACCCCGCGAATGAGTGTTCATTTCCCTCTCTGTTGGTAGCTTTACTTACCAAATCCAAGTTCACACACATCTCTTCTTTGCCAAGCCTGTGTCTACAGTGATGGCCGTTAAAGCATCAAGGAGGACATGGATGAAGCTTTCCGAACTGTTCGAGACCTGCAAGGCATTAGAAGGCAGGAGTTTCTTGAGAGGCACCCTCTACAGAGCCTAATGAACAAACTAGAATCTGTTAATATTCTGCAGTTCCCGTGGAGCTTAGAAACTTCCATCCACGACCTTGTCTGTCTTTTCATGATGTCATTGCAGAGAAAGCTATGCCAATGAAACAGCTGTGTAGATGGAAACTATTTTGAGAACCTGGGCTTCTTGACTAAAGTGACCAGAAGGCTAGCTGGGGAAACTCACCTTTTTTGTTTGTTTGCTTTAAAATTGGGCACTTTTACATGACCTCTAAAATCCTCTGGCAACTTAAATTTGGACCAGAGATTGTGGGGTGTTGTTCCTCTTCCTGTGTTCCCACCCTTCCACACTCCATTGCTCCTGTCTGTGGTGAGGGGAGGGAGAAAAAAAGGAGAAAAGAATGCAGGCTCACCTCTGTCTGCCGTTGGAACATCTCTGTAAGGATTCCAGTCTGTTAAAGGGGCGGGGGGACAAAAACAAAAACAAACAGAAGGCGAGGAGGGCCTGGCATCCACAGCTTTACAATCTGCATCAGATTTTTTTTTACCTCCTGAGACCAGGTACTTGTAAAATGCACTGGGGCGCACTTAGGTGGGCATGGTCGTACTTTTTTTTTAAAGTCCACAGCTGGTGGGGAAACAATTTTAAGCTTCGCATCTGGGAGCCCTTTGCCTTGGATTTTAGGGGTTGTGTAAAAGCAGCCATTCAATGTCTAACTAAATGATCAAGAAACCCAGACATGGACTTCAATGGGAAGAGCCACTGCACTCAACGCCACCACTGCTGCCCCAAGAACAGGATGAAGCTAGAAATAAACTTTGCTTTTAGATGGGACCAGAAAAAAAGCATGGAAAGTCAATCTCCTAAGTCAGACAGAAGGAACATTGTGGGGATGTCAAGAGAAATACCACTGTGGAACCTGGGACATCAAATAGACGACGTGCACCATCTGGAAGAGCCCAAAGACACAAGTCAAATGGTCCCTTGGCTCCCCCACCCCCTTTGCAAGAAGACAAAGCAAAGGTTTTTGATAGTTGGACTATTAATGTGCTCCCCTATTTTTATTATTGTCTTGTGACTAGAGATGGGCACGAAACAAACAATTTTTCATTTTCTGTTTTTGTTTTTTTTGTTTCGTTATGCAATGAAACGACAAACGAATTTTGTCTCTAAAATGAAACGAAACGAACAGAAACACGGGAAATTTTGTCGTGCGTTTCGTTTCCGTTACTGCAATACAAGTGAATTGCTTAAAATCCTAAAAAAAAAATCACAAAAAATTGAAATAAATGGTAATGAAATGGTAACGAAATGAACGAAAACGAAAACGAATATTTTGCAAAAATTCACAAAAAATGGAAACGAACCGAAATGGACCCTCCAAACGACAAACGACAAACAAAATGCCATTTTTTTTATTCGTGCCCATCTCTACTTGTGACCATCTTCTTGTTTTATTTTCCAGCTGTAATAATCCTCTATGTTCCACTTTGTATTTTATTCCGAGCAGTAAGCTTTACGCTGTGTTTCCCTATGATTTTACTGCCCGTTAATCCAATTTGTGTGAGGAAGAAAGCAAGGGTTCCTCAGCTGTTCCTCAGACTCAGAAGCAGATGGTCAGTAAGGCTGCGGTCTCACCAGCGTTTTCTACGCATTTTTTGCTGCGGCGAACTGCGCAGTAAAAGTTCGCGTTCTAACCATGAAGGGAAGTAATTTGTTGCCCTGACCGACCACGCCCCTGGAAACGCACTTTCACCGAAGTTTTTTAAACCACCACTAGGGATTGGGGTTTAAAAACTTCCCTTAAAGATGCACAGTTCTTTGCTACTCTAAAGAGGGGTGACCGCAGAAAATATGCAATAATTAGCTTCATACCCCCTTTCCTGCCACTTCCTTTGGGTCCGGCAATGGAGACTACGAAAAACGACCCAGGAAAAAGAGAAAAGATGCGTAGTAAGCAAGTAGAGATCGGCACAGAACAGTAAAATACTACTCTGTTGACACTAACTGCGCATCAAACACCACGTGACCGCCTAAAAAAAACTACACATCAAATTAAGTTGCGCAGAAAACTTTAGTGAGACCGCGGCCTAAGAGTTATTCCAGAGACACAAATTGTTTGCTCAAGCAGTATCCTTGCAAACACTCTGGAAGAGCTGGATTGTGATGTTTTGATACCCGTCCTTTAAGGCTGAAAGATTGTAAAGTTTTCATTTAGGGACCCAAGTTTGGGAACCGCTGGTATAGGCTTGGATGGCGAGATTCTGAATGTGGCAACCTTATTTGATTTACAACTCCCAAGAAACCCTAGGTCAGTGGTTCTCGACCTTAGGTCCCCAAAGGTTCTTGGACTAAATGTCCCAGAAGGCTCCACTGCTAGCTGTGTTGGCTAGGACTTCTGGGAGTTGTAGTCCGAGGACATCTGGGGGGATAAAGGGCGATGCACATTTTATTTTTGAATTGAGGTAAACTCCAACCTGGAGCTGATGTCCTAGAAAGCAAATCCGTTGAACACACCATGTCTTACTTCTCACGTTCATCGGAAAAATACTGTGGGGCAAATGAGTGGGATGTAATTCTGCCTTCTCGTCTGGTTTTAATGGTGCCTTTGCAAATGTCAGGCTTGTGCCATGCCAAGGGAAGGATGGATTTTTCGCTCCTTGGTGGCCTCTCATGATTTCTCCGGCATCTCTTGGAATGAGTCACACATTTACAAATCTAATGTCATGTATTTGTGTTTCAGATGGTAACCCGAGAGGGACTGTCTACTGCTTAATTGCACTTCACCGAGCAGACGGTTTCTTCTAACAGCCTCAGCGCACACCATTGACTCTGGAAGGCTTTTGTTTGCTAGTCACCAAAGAACCATTGATGGATGGCCAAAAACACAATTAAAGAACTGAAAGATATGCTCTTATCTCTGCTGCTGGTCTCACAAGTCTTCCCTGCCCCGCTAACACTTGCAGGCTTTCTTTAGGTCATTTCTCCCAGCTGCTTTCGAGTCATTAGACATATCTGGCAGTGGCACAAGGGTAGAAGGTCAGAAACACACAGGACTTTGCCTTTGAAAGAAAGTTTGAGGTCAGCTCCTGCTGCATACTGGATCCACTAATGGATGTTCTTAAATGCCACTGGTGATAGACTCATGTACCAGCAAAGTGTTTATGTCAGTTCTGGCTCCTGACCCAGTTGTGGGTCCAGAGAGTGGGAAAATGTTTCTTTGTTTCAAATAAAAAAAACTATAGTGATCATCATGGAAGGATTCTCCTTTTGAACTGTTGGTCATTTCTACCTTGGGAGAAATCAGCTCCTTGCCCCAATTTTCAGAAAAAGTGAAGCCACTGAAACCTGGAAACTCCAATGTCAGTGGGATACTGAATCCACCCCAGGTTCTAGACCAGGCATGTCCAAAGTCAGGCCCAGGGCCCAAATTGGCCCATTTACAAATTTTGAGTGGCCCGCAGCCTCTTCTCTCTGCCAGCTCAGCCTGTCATATATCCCCACCAGCTGGCCTCTTCTAATACTGGTTGGATACATCAGTTTGCCTGCCCTCCCTGCCTCCGTCTGTCCCCCCAGTCACCTGCCCAGCCTACCCGCCCTTGGCTCCATTGCTGCAGCCTCCCCCCTGCCTCCTTGCATGTCTAGAGGCTTGTGCAAAGTCCAGCCTGGGTGCCAAAAACGGCTGAATAGTCGGCCTCCATGCATTTTCACCTCACCAAATCTGGCCCTTCTTGCAAAAAGTTTGGACACCCCTGATCTAGACCAAGCCCTTTACAGCAGCTATCCATAGTGCTGAAACACAGCCCCCAAACAGGATCAGTACATTGGATAGCTCCACTAAGCTCCATATCCATATTAAAACCCAGACTGGATTTGCCACCCCACTGGCATTGGAGCCACCACCTTCCACTGGGTGCATCACACCAGGCAGAGATAGTAGGAAGATTATGTTTTGGACCTTTTGAAGTGGCCGCCTTCAACCTGGTCAGAAGTCAGCTTCTGAAGTTCATCTTATTCTTTTTCCAGTGTATGGGAGACTTTGAATTTGAGAGAGCTGCTTTGGTTCCCCCACTTGACTTCAAACTTGAGATCTATCAGAAGCAACCAGATACAAACGGCTGAGGGAGTGATGACAGCTATTACATATAAAAAATACTGTAAATTTACTCTGGGATGATTTCTATATCCAAGTATGTATCCCCTGTTGACTTAATGCAGATCAGGTATTCTAACAGACCACTTTAGAAAGGGAGGGCAAACATTCTATTATGTTCTTTAAAAAGAGAAGATACTACAAATCTCAGTTTTCTACTGGTTACATGGGATAGCTCAGTGGTCTAGGGAGCCAGAGAGTGGGAGTTCAATTCCTCCCATGCCTCTTTGGCAGGGGCTAGGTTCAATGACCCATAGGGTTTGTTCTATCCCTGTATTTCTAAAAAATTTATTATTCCCCTTTAACTTTCCCTGGGTTCAACTTATGGAGCATTTGATATGGGGCATCTGAAATCCAGTTCCAGCTCTACCTTCTGAAGACCTACTGGCTCAACTGCTGAAGGGCAAGCCAACTCTTTCGTGGGTTGGTCAGTATCTGCCAGCAACCCATGTGTCATGTGACCTAGGGCTTTGGCTATCAACCTTGCGATCCCAAATGTTTTTAGACTACCACTCCAGGAAATCCTGGTCAAAGCAGCTACTGGTGAAGGCTTCTGGGAGTTTTAGTCCAAGACTATTTTGTGACACAAGGTTGGGAACCACTGGTCTCGGGTATCTTGGGAGTTGTCATACAAATGAGATGGCCACCCTCAAAATCTTGCCATCAGATTCCAGATTGGAACCAATGACCTCTACTATCTTTCTGTCTCAAGGACTGATCTTTAAACATCACATGCACCCTTGTTCTAGGTGACCTCGTGTTCCCTGCCTTGGTGACCCCAGTGCAAATCCAGCTCTCCTAGAGTATTTGTAAGCAAGCAACCAGAAGGGTAGAGTGATTCTTACTTCCCTTCTGGTTCTGAGTCTGCAGTCCTTTGTCATTGACACCGTCAGCCCTGAAGTCTCCCTTTGTCCTGGAGACTGACTGCTCCAGTAATAGATTCCCCTTTCTGCCCTTGGTGGGATAATCCATCTTTAACAACTCCTATTGTAAGTCAATCAAAATGTCAAGTTAACTCTCACCTTTTGTTAGATCTTAAACCTCTGTAATCCCAATGCACATGGCTGCATGTTAAATCCAGCTCCTGTTGTCTTGTCTCCCTTGATGTCATCTCACGCCACAGAAGAAGCGTGGACCCCTGGAAGCTCTGGGGCACGACACATTGACAGAAGTAATTAATGGGGATGCTCTGTGGAATTTGGATAAATTCCCTTCCAGAGCTCCTGGAAGCAATTGACCCACAAAGTTGCTGCAGAGCATGAACGTAGATCAGACACAAGGGATGCCAACATGTCTCACCATTAGAGATGGGCATGAATCAAAAAAATGGCATTTCGTTTGTCATTTGTCATTTGGAGGGTCCGTTACGGTTCGTTTCCATTTTTCGTGATTTTTTGCACAAAATTTGTTTTCGTTTTCGTTTGTTTCGTTACCATTTTGTTACCATTTATTTCAAATTTTTGTGATTTTTTTTAGGATTTTAAGCAATTCACTTGTATTGCAGTAACGGAAACGAAACGCACGACAAAATTTCCCATGTTTCTGTTCGTTTTGTTTCATTTTAGAGAGAAAATTCGTTTGTCGTTTTGTTGCATAACGAAACGAAAAAACAAAAACGGAAACGAATTTTTTTTCGTTTCGTGCCCATCTCTACTCACCATTGCTATAGTTTTGATAATAAGGTAAGACAGCCTATCAAAGACGAGGGTTCTTACCTCTAGCACAAGACTGTTGGAATTTTTACAACCTCACAAGCTACCTTTGATAGATTTCGAGGGAGAGACCTTTCTGGGCTGGTTGACTATCCCTCTACCCAGGTCTAACCAATAGACCCCCCTGCCTCTGAGTTCAAAGAGAGCCCTCTCTCTCTGCTCTTCTCTCTTTTCTTCGCTGGAGTCTGCTGCTGAAAGCAGTCATTTTTATCAGTTTGCTGTTTGATCCGTTGAACTGTGAATAATGACACTTTTTTTATACTTTCTCCTATTGATGTCTCAGAGAGAGATGCTGAGACTCTAACTGTCCGTTAATGAGAAAAGGGGTGGACTACTCTGGGGGAACTTGATGCTCTTCTGATGTGCAAATCCCTGTGCAGTTAGAGGAATTCTACTGGTAATTCAAAACTTTGCAATAGGAGACAACCTGAGTTTTTTTGCCAATATTTCCCACATTTTACAACACACTTCTGCCAAAACAAACAAACAAAAACAAGCAAACAAATGTGCACCTTCCCTTTGAGAGGCTAAACAAGCGCACAGCAGAATTATCAATGATCACAAGCAGTGATCTTATGGCATTGCCTGTACCATACAAAGCAACAGTTACAACATTCCAGTTTTGCACATTCCCAGCCAAGGGCCACAAAGAGATCTCCCATCAGCTGACGCTTCACTACAGCCACAAGGCTGAGCTAAAATGCATTCTTGTTCGTAGGACCAAATTTGCAAGCCATGAAAAATGTGAGTGGCAATGCTCAAAGACGGTTTGATCCAAGATGGGCAGGCTGCGCCACTCACCGCCAACAGGGATGGCAGCTTCCTTTCCAAGCACTCCCCCCCCAATCCACATTCCTTCATCAACTGTGCTAATTGAGCAATGTTCCACCTTCACAATCCCTGAGATGATTGCCCGTAGAGATGGGTGTTTTTGTTTTGGAAGGGGTGTGGATCCTTACCCACCCGCCCACCCCCCTTTTTTGTGCTAGTCTATGGTTAGATGCCCTAAGCACATCCGATCTCACCTGATTTCAGAAGCTAAGCAGGGTCGACCCTAGTTAGCATTTGGATGGGCAACACCAGGGAAGACCAGGTGCTGTAGGCGCCTGGAGTAGGAACTGGCAAGCCACTCCAGTGTTCCTGCCAAGAAAACTCTATGGGGTCAAGAGTAGTCTGTCACAACTGTAACGACACAACACACACACACACACACACACACACACACACACACACAGAGAGAGAGAGAGAGAGAGAGAGAGAGAGAGAGTTCTGAAATGAAACACGGCACCACAGCTTCCATTCGGAACGGGGACCCACCCTCTGGAACGAAATCAACCACTGACTTACCTTCCTTTGGGTCACACAGAGTGAAACTCCAATGAGGAAGCAGCCACCAACATGTCATCTTTCCTTCTCCCTGTCGCTGGCAAATAAGGAGCTGTGCAAGGACATGCATCATCCCGTCTCCCTGTCTGATTGGCCAGCACCGGGGAGAAGGAAAGAGGACACAACGGAGGCTGCTTCCTTATTGGAGTTTCGCCCCACATGACTCAATGGAAGGTAAGTCAGTGGTTGATTTCATTCCAGAGGGTGGGTCCCCGTTCCGAATGGAAGCTGTGCTGCCTTGTTTCATTTCAGAACCAGACCCCTTCCCAACCCCCCCAAAAAGACAACAACAAAAAACCCACCCATTTCTAATTGCCAGTGACATGACTACATGACAGCAGGCTCACTTTTCTGTGCCAAATCACCTAGCTGACTTTGGGTATCATGTGCTCATGCTATGCTACCTGGTCAACACCATCCCATTCCTTGAGATTTCCAGGGAGAAACCTAAGACCAATGGATATGTCCTTCTGAGGTCACGTGGGTGTGGCTTTCTGATGTCCCAGAGAAGGTGTCTACCTCTGTCTGTGCCAAGTGCATGAAGAAATAAGAACAGGGGCACCTGGGCCCAGAATCTGTGCAAAACCTGGCAAAAGAAGGCATTTCCGATTAGTCAAGCAAGTGGCAAAAACGTGGCCAGCAGTTACAACATTTGCTACTTTCCCCAATATAGATCAACCTTAGTGTGGTTTTGCTTTGATGGAACGTTGGAGTTATTTCAACCTCGCAAGCTGCCTTTAGTAGGCGTGGCTAGCAGTTGCCTCCCTGGGCTGGACGGACTGTCCATCAGTCAAATACTTTTCTCTTTAGGGAGGTCTTTCATACCAACTCCGGTTGGTTCATAGCCTTTCCTACTGTTTGTATAAGTTGTTTTGGTGCTCTGTGGATCTTGTAACGTGAGTGTTTTACACGTTTGTTAAGTGTTGTTATTGGTTTTAACCTGTTGCTACACCACCCAGCATAGAGCTTTCTTTCTTTCTTTCTTTCTTTCTTTCTTTCTTTCTTTCTTTCTT
>JAHTLZ010000161.1:3913048-3929247 GCA_023846285.1 Phrynocephalus versicolor | reverse complement strand
CTTTCTTTCTTTCTTTCTTTCTTTCTTTCTTTCTTTCTTTCTTTCTTTCTTTCTTTCTTTCTTTCTTTCTTTCGATTTATATACTGTATAATCATCAGACCAAAAGGCCATTCTAGCCAATTGGCCACTATAAGTGGTTGGCATTAATGGGTTGATATATACAGTAGGACCTCCGTATCCACTGATTCATTATCCACTCAGTTATCCACGGTTGACAGAGGATAAAAAATTAAATAATTCAGCATCCACAGAAAAGCTGTTGTCACAAACAGCAGCTGTAAAACAAGTTATTGTCACAGCATCTGTAAAGCAAGCTACTGTCACAAACAATGGCCATAAAGCAAGCTACTGTCTCAAAGCAGCAGTCATAAAGCAGGAAAGAGCAGTTTGGGAGTGGGCGGGCAGGCGTTCTCCCTTATCCACGGTTTTCATTATCCACGGGAAGGCCTGGAACCAATCCTCAGTGGATACCGGGGTCCTATTGTATATGAACAGACAAACGAACAAATAAACCCACAACATCCCTGCGAGGGAGATCAAGCTGAGAGCGAGCCGTTGGCCCAAGCTTTAAAGCAGCGGTGTCTCAACTTTGGCTCTCCAGATGTTTTGGACCACAACTCCCACAGTCCTTTGTAATTGGCAGCACGGGCTTGGAATTCTGGGAGTTGTGGTCCAAAACACCTGGAGGGCCGAAGTCTGGACATCCCTGCTTTAAAGCTAGCAAGGATTCGAACCCAGGTCTCCTGCGTCCTATTCTAAGGCTCCAGCTGCTGACATACCATCGTGTCTTTTTTATGGGAAGCGTCCCCTGCCTGCCTTTGAGTGTGAAGTCAGCCAAGCTAAGTGCTATCGATCCGAGATCGGAGGGGGACTGTCTTTGTGCCGCCCTGCTCCCGTTGGCACAAAGCCACCACTTAGTTGCTATTTATTATTCAGCAATGGCCGAGGGAAAGGGAGGCAGGCGAAGCCCGCTGGCAGGACTGTCTTGGCTGCTTGCCCTTCCTTGGGGATGGGGGTGGGTGGGTAGGCTGGGCCCTGCCTCTA
This sequence comes from Phrynocephalus versicolor, assembly GCA_023846285.1. NCBI lineage: Eukaryota > Metazoa > Chordata > Lepidosauria > Squamata > Agamidae > Phrynocephalus > Phrynocephalus versicolor. The sequence goes on along the minus strand of JAHTLZ010000161.1, from coordinate 3,928,203 downwards.
ATCTACCAGGAGCAGAGTTGTGGGAGAGCCAGGGAAATTGAAAAACAGGTCAAGGGCACGTGGAGGGAAGAAGAGGCAGTGGCATCCGATAGTGGTGAATCACAAAAGAGGGATCCCTGAGCTCTTATCAGTTAATCGAAGCAACTCTGTGCATTTCAACGATGGCATTAACGCAGCTCCACCAGCCAGACACCACGTGCACCTTTCACCTTTGGTGCCGGAATGAAGGAGACAGGACAAGAAGTTGGGAGCAGAGCTTGGCAAAGTCACTTTGGGGGACTACAGCTCCCAGAATGCCCCTTGCCAGCAAGGCTGATGGAAGCTGTAGTCTCCCAAGAAACACCCCCCCCCCCGGACTCTTTGCTTTGACTGAGAGAGAGTTTCCTCTTTCCCACAACTTAAAACCCCCCAGTCTCACTGACTCTAGACCCCAGAGCGCAGAGAGAACTCCTAGTTCCCTGAGCTCCTTGCCCTCCCCAGATGACAGCCACAGACTCTGGCGAAATGTCAGGAAGAAAAACTTCCAGAACACAACCAACCAGCCTGAAAAATTCACAACAGCTATCAGATCCCGGCTGTGAAAGCCTTCGGGAACAGAGGGAATGGAGGGTTGCTCCAGAAACTCACCCCTTCCTGGCAAGCCTGGCTCATCCGTCTTTTGCAGAAGTCTGGAAATTAGATGAACTCATGAAATGATCTCATCAGTGCAATGGCTATTGGGTATGGATGTGAAAGCTGGGCTGTCTGGAAGCAACGATAAGGAAACTGAGGTTGTTGTATTTTAAGCACTTCCTGGCAAGGCGAGGCTTGCCGGAAAGAACAAAAATGTTTAACAGAAGTTGCAGGGCGGAGGAAAGAGGAAGGGCCAAATGTGAGATGGATTGACCCATAAAGGAAACCATGGGCTTTATTTTGGAATTTATGGAATCTCTGTCTCACCTGGGGAAGATCCTGATCTTCTGAAGGTCTGGCTTTTCCTCTTTCTCTGATCACGTGACTGAAGATGTGGGATAGCAGTTGCCAGAAGGAAGGAAGTAAAAAAAAAGGCTAGCTGAGCAGCGCTGGGGAGGGAATAAAAAGAAAAAAGCAAAAGAAAAAAGCTGGCTGGTGCTGTTGGGGGGGAGTAAAAAATACAAAAAACCCAGCGCTGACCAGCCCCGGAACAGCCAGTTGGCACTATGAGGGGAAAAAAAGGAAAGGGAAAAAAAAAGGAAACCTGGATCATCTACGCGCTCCAATGCCTGCCTCTTAAAAAGGTGGATTTTTAAGCAATGCAAAAAATTCCCTACTTCTCTGGTAGGTTTTGGAAACCTCGCTTAAGGGGGCGTTACCAGGGTTTCTTTTTCTTTTTTTTCCAAACACCCGGTGGCTGTGGGACAACATTTTTGGACATGGTTTATCTTCAAATTTAATCTGCATTTAAATGGATGTGGGATAGAGCCCCTAGAAGTGTTTCCATTTTCTAATGGGGGGGGGGGCAATGCCAAACTATGGGCTCGGTCCCATGTCCCTTTAAAAGCAGTTTAAATTACTAGATAAACCATGTCTAAAAATGCTGTCTCCACAGCCACCGGGCTTTTTGATGTTTTGGACTGCAACTCCCCAAACCCTTTGCCATTGGCTATCTAAGCTTAGAATTCTGGGAGTTGCAGTCCAAAACATCAGGAAAGCCAAAGTTTGGACATGCTTTAGCTACTGGTGAGGCTGGCTGGCCAATTTGGGGGATGCCTAATCCAAAACATCAGAAAATGTAATGGCCTGATGAGAATCATTGCTTTTGCTGCTGGTATGGAACCACTTATTATTACAGCCCAGACTGTCTTTGTTAGATATTCTAGCTTTTTAAAAAAACTGGTTCAATCCAGCTTTGAGAAACAGGAGTTGGACTAGATGGCTGTTAGGAACCCCAGTCCACTTCTCCACTTTGGGATTCCATGAAAGACGGAAGAATAATTATTCAGTGTCACAACTATTGATCGGTCTATACCATTTATCCAGGACGTCTGCCTATTCTCACTCTGCCAAGACAGCCTGCCTGCTGCTGCGTGTTTAAACATATGTATTCTTAAAACCTGGTTGATTCCCATCCATCCATATTTCCTGCAATATATTTGAGCAGGCACGAACAGCACTGCATGGAAATCAGAATGATAGCCCCCACTTTTCCTGGAACCATCAGCAAAATTGCAGGTTGACCCCAACTGCTTAGCGATGCCTCTCTCGTCACACTGCCCCCTCCTTTATGGTGTGCTGCAGTGTGTGTGTGTGTGTGTGTGTGTGTGTGTGTGTGTGTTTGAAGGTCACTACAACAACCTTTTTGGGCTCCTGAGAGAGAAACAGATCTCTCTCTCTCTCTCTCTCTCTCTCTCTCTCTGTTCCCCTTGTCAATGGTTAAACAAAGCACAATTGTTCATCCTATTTACAAAACAATGCAAGCCTCTTTTATGGCACTCAAGGACAAAACCAAACCAAAATTGATTTAAAATACCAGTCAAGTTCATCCCGGTGGTGTTAAGAGTAAGATGAAAGCACCAGGTAGAGAGGAAGATGGAGTGACTCCCTAAAGCAATGTTTCCCAACCTGGAGATTATGAACTCCTAGGACAGTGATGGTGAACCTTTTAGAGACTGAGTGCCCAAACTGCAATTCAAAACCCACTAATTTTTTTTTTTGCAAAGTGCCAATATGGCAATTTAACCTGAATACAGGTGGCTGTGAAGGGGTGATGTCGGGTGCCCACGTAAAAAGGCTCCGAGTGCCACCTTTGGTACCCCTGCCATAGGTTCGCCAACACTGCCCTAGAAGGACATGAAATGTTTTATCTCCCTGCTAACCCAAGGCTCCTAAAAGCTTCACCAGGTAAAAAGGAATCCCTAAGGAACTTTGGCTCTAAGGTAGAAGCAATCATGAAGCTTTACATTAATTTCCAGATTAGCATCACAGGTTAATGGCATGGTCATCACATTTATATCCACATTGGGACTCAATGGAATTTCAGCTAGTGTGAAAGTCCTCCTGTTTGAGAGGGGCTTTGTGTCAAAATTCAGAGGGAGCCAAAATCTAGAGGTGTTTGTTTAAAATCTTTCCCCCTGCCTTTAGAGATATTGTCAAATGTTTGGGTCTATGTCTCAAGTCAGAGTCAGAGTCTAGGGTACCAAGCCCCTGTCCCAGGTCGCAAGTCTGAGTCTCTGTTAAAAAATCAGCTGTTCCCCCCCCCCTAGGGAAAAAAAGGGAGGAGTGGGTGGCATCTGAGTCACAAGTTGAGTCTGAGTCATTGGGAAGGGGAAACCGAGTCAAGTCACCAGTGAGACTTGTCAGGCCTAACAGAGAGTCCCATGATTTCAGTCCCCAGTCCTGCCTGCCTTTCTCCATGAAAACAGCCCATTCTGGTGACTGTCAGGAAAATAAATGGCAAAATGTCTTGGCAGGCACTGATTTGCATTTTTCTTTCCTTGAGGGGAATGTGTGTTTGCCATATTTATAGTATGTGAGGGTCTATCTCTCTATCTCTCTATCTCCCTATCTCTATCTATTTATCTATCCATATATCCTACCCATTTGGCTGTAGGGCTACTTGGGGCAATTCTACAGCCATGTCAGTAAACCATTAAAACAGACAATCACTCAATGAATTCAAATCAAATCAAATACAAACAACTGAGAACAATCACTAACCATTACTCAACAATACAGTATTTAAAATATTTTGACACCACCTTTCTCCTTGAAAAGGACGCAAGATGGCGTACAACACTGAAGCACAATCTACAAAGTTGAAGACAAGGAGTGTGCAATGGTTGTTAACATCATGAAAGATCATATGTAGAGCTAAGAAGATTGACTGTTACACCATTGAATATTAAATCAGGATGTTACACCATAACAAGGCAATATCAAAACAGAACAATAAGTCAACCAATATAGAAAAAAATGTTAATCCCCGAAGGAAGGCTCACCTGATGAGAAAAGTCTCGGATTGAGGAAGGTCAACAAAGATGGGGCAAATCTCCAGTGGAAGGGAGTTCCAAAGTATGGGATCAGCAACAGAGAAGGCCCTCCCCTGAGTCCCCATCGGATGCATCTATAAAGGTGTCAGGACTGAAAGAAAGGCCTCTCCTGTTGATCTTAGAACCCAACCCAGCTCATAATGGGAGATAAAATCCTTGAGATAGTTTCTGCTTCTGTCCATGTTTGAAGAGGCTGCACCCAATCCTTCACGCAGGAATGGATGGGAATTGGTGGCACCTGCCCCAGGGGTCAAAATGGTTACTTTCAGCCCTAGGAACACATGTCCTAAACTTAATGAAACCATGTTGTTGGGGCATCGTAATGAGATAAGAGCTATATAGTGGATGTATATCTTCAAGGCATGGTGTCAGGTTACCTTCATTGACCCAACAGTGGACATTTTGATTAAAAGAACCATAAATGAACACAGCTGGTGAGTTTCATTCTGTTCCAATAGACCTCAATTTTCCTCGCCTCATAACTTTCTCCAACCCCTCTTCCCACCTTCTCCAATAACAAGAAAAAATCCAGTTGGAGAGAATGTTGATGAATCATAACACCTGTGAAACAGCTCTGATGTGGCACGATTTCTCTTTTCCTGCAATAATTCCTTCCTCCTGGTGGATTGGAATTAAAGCGACATTGCTTCTTCCACCATAAGCCTAGCGTTGGCAGGAGATGATGTGTCTGCAAAATGGAAATTCAAGTAGAGGATTTAATGAGCTTCATGGGGTGCAGTGTGGCCACCTAGGACGGTCCCTAAGAATGATTTTCGCACTTCCATAATACAATTTTTATTAGGCCTAAGCAAAGCAAAGCCAAAGCATCTCTTTTTGTAAACCTTTTCAAAATATATCCATCAAAAGTACCAAAGCCCAAACATTTATACACACACACACACAGTATATATATTGTTGGAATTAGAGGAATAAAAGTGATTTCCACTGGAATTTGCTCCTCAAAGTTACAATTTCAGCATGGGTGATAGTGTTCATTATGGGCACCAAACTCTACAAAATAAGACTGTTTATTTGATGTTAGCTTTTGAGGACAGATGCATGATGGTCAGGTTTGGTACGTGATGGTCAGCTTCTGGTAAATAAATCTTGTTAGTCTTCTTTAAGATGCCACAAGCTTTTTCACCAGTTTATTTTAAAGCTGCTAATCTGTTACCTGGATTTTCTGAAACACAGGAAGCTCTTTGAGGGATGCCGATGGCTCTAATATCAAGGAGGTCGTGAAACCGCTCTGGGGTTTGGCCCGAAAGAAGCAGTCTAAAACGACAACACCTGCCTGGAAACAGGTTCAGATGTTTGGACTGGTCCTTCAAAGTACAGATGAAAGCTCTGATTTCTTGAGGGAAATCTAGTGTGAAGAGATCTAATCACAAGGAAGAGGGGTTCCTTCCTTCTCTTCTCGGGAACAGGGGTGGGGAAATTGATTTCCTGCCCCAGATGAGGGCCACGTTTTCACAAAGGTGGCCCCACTGCCTGAGTCAATACTGTTGACTCAACGTTCCCTTCTCAAGAGAAGCCCCTTCATGAAAAGATGCCACCAAGCTGGTCTTGACTGAATGCTAATGGAGCACAGTGCAGGGCTGGGAAATGTTCAGTAGCAGAGATGGGCACGAATAAAAAAAAATGGTGTTTCGGTGTCATTTGTCGTTGAGAGGTCCATTTCATTTCGTTTCCATTTTTCGTGATTTTTTTGGGAAAATTTCATTTTCATTTTTTTTTGTTTATACCCCCATTTTTGTGCGATTTTTAAAGTATTTCCGTGCGTGGGTGTCCCCCAACGCCCCAGACCAGAGGGAAAACAGTAAAAAAAAATTGATGCTGGCAGAGACACAGTATAGACTAGCTTCGCAGGGAGGCTGCAAAGGCAGCGGCGGGCGTTGTTCAGGGTGCAAGGCAGCCGCAGAGTGACTGCACTGCGGGGCAAGGGAGGGTACTCACCAAGAGGTACGCAGCACGCATGCACACAGGGAGGCTGCACGACTGAAGCTAGAGTCGCATAGACAGCAATCCCACCCTAACTCCCACCGGAGACTGCAAGGAGGATGGGGGCTGCCAGAGCTTTTTATGCCCTCTGTGGCTGCCAGACCTGCCCAGTCTGCCACCTGGACATGCTATTGGTTGAAGTTGTCCAAGAATTTACATGATCCCATCACATTGCTTGCATCCATGTTGTGGCTGGAGTGGCGACATCCATTTTGTCATCCTTAAAGGGAAAAGAAAAATACATCGCAATGGGAGAAGACAAAAACAAACGTTTTAAGGACCCCAACCCCCTGGTAGGTAAGAATTTCAAATAATTATCGCATTATCGCTGCATTTTTGTGGATGTCCAGGGCATTGTAATACTCAAGAAATCAATATTAGGCATCTGGGAGCCATTTTGGGTCAATGTCCCCTAACTCCCCTTAAAGGAAAAAAATACAGAGATCTGAGAAAAGACATAAATGCACATTTTAAGGACCCCCACCCCCCACCACCGGTAGGTATTATCAGACAGTATAAATAATTATCGCTGCATTTTTATGGATGTCCAGGGCGTTTTTTAACATTTAAAACAGCTCATTTCATTGCATGTCTCCAGTAACGAAAACGAAACATAACGAACACAATTTTCGTGGTTCTGTTCACTTCGTTTCATTTTCATCACAATTTTCGTTAGTCGTTTTGTTATGTAATGGAACAAATAACGAATAACAGAAACGAAAAAATGTTCATTTCGTGCCCATCTCTATTCAGTAGTTTAGATTTCTAGACTGTCTCTCCTATAATCCTTCCGCTTGGTCCATCCAGGCTGGGATTTCCAGAAGCTGAAGCCACAAACATTTAAAAGGCCAAAGAGCTTTCACTTCTTCTGGTGATGTGCTTCGTTGCCTTGAATCTGGTTTTGGTGTCAATTTTACTTTGAATATGTCTCTGAAAATTCTCAGTCATGCAGGTGAGTTTATCTGGAAGTTGAGTCATGTCAACTGGACTTCTTTTCTTGAGAGACTGAGCACTTTTACATGACCTCTAAAATCCGAGGCAAAGGGCTCCCAGATCCCACCAGTTCTGGACTTTAAAAAAAAAATTAAGTACGACCACGTCTATCTAAGCGCGTCCCAGCACACTTTTCAAGTACCTGGCCTCCAGGAGGTAAAAAATCTTCTGATGCGGATTGTAAAGCTGTGAATGCCAGGCTCCCTCACCTACTGTTTATTTTTTTGTCCCCGCTGCCCCTTTAAGAGACAGGAATCACGACAACGGGGCGGCTTGGGGCGGCTTCGACTGGCAGACGGAGGTGAGCCTGTATTTTTTTCCTACCTTTTTTTCTCCCTCCCCTCACGCAGACAGGAACAACGGAGTGCGGAGGGGTGGGAACACAGGAAGAGCAACAAAACCCCCATGATCTCTGGTCTGAATTTAAGTTGCAGGTGGATTTTAGAGGTCATGTAAAAGTGCCCACTGAAACATTTCACTACTCATCCAAGCAGCTTCAGCAGTCTGCAAAAAGCTAGTGGCGAGTCCTCCATTTTATAGTTCACCGTGATTTCACACACCTCTGGTCTGAATAGGCTCATAAGATGAACAATGGCCTGAGCAGGCTCCCTTAGGTAGACAACAGTTTCAATGGCCTTAAGGTGAACCATGGCCTAGGGTGCTGAAACCCATAAAGTATACCCATAAAGAGTCCAAGTGAAATATAAAATAGAGGACTCGTTGCCAGCTTTCTTCAGACTGAAGAAGCTGTTTGGATGAGCAGCAAAATGTTTCACTCTCTCAATAGAAAAGAAGTTCAGTTGCCATGACTCAACTTCCAGATAAACTCACATGGATGACTGAGAATCTTCACAGACATACGGCTTTGCAATTTGGGGCAGATGCTCTGAAGTTGGCATGAGAATATGAAAGAACAGCAACCTAAGATGCAGACAACAGAGCCTTGCCCAAACAAGACTTCACCTATATACAGCAAGAAGGATGAACAATATCCTTCAGAGAGCTCAAGAACAACTGCTTAATGAAAAGATCAGACAAGTCCACGTCACCTTAGACACTTTTGGAACAAAGAAAGACCAACTTCACCAGGAACGACTTTCCACCCTATCCAAACCAGCACAGGATGCAGGTATAAATTTTGTCCAGAAAGCACGCTGGCCCAGCAGTGCAAAGGCAAAGAGAGGCAAATGAAGAAGTTTGATCTTCTCTCCCGGAAACAGTCAGTAAAGGAAATCGGCAGGAGATAGAAGGATGATGGGACCATGACAGGAGATGTAAAGGACAAACGGGTGAGGAACCTCTCAAACAGGGAACTCGCCCAGGCAGAGAGGGAGAGAGGTCCTATCCAAAGGCCTAAATTTTGCCATCACACCTAAGCAGGTTCCTGTTGTGGATTTCATCACAGCTACAGAATCGTCCATTCACAGTAACAATCTGTCAGCAGCAAAAGCTGAACTACTCAAGATAAAAGTCTCTGCTGCACTCTCCAGTGCTCTACCACGACCATCCACCTTCACCAGTCAGGAAAGAAGTACTCTGACATCCCTCAGCAGGGATGAGAACATCACCATTTTGCCTGTGGACATAAATGTTGTTCATATTCTGTATATTCTCTACATTTGTTATAATTCTTTATCCATTCATTAGTCCATTTTTCTAATTGTACCGAACTAAACCATGACATGTCCCTTCTTTGGAGAACTTCTTTCATCTGTTCCTACTACCTCATTTTACCCATTCAATCCTGCCATCTTTAAAAATGAACCAGAACAACATTTCCCTTCTTTTGTGCTGGCCAGATTCAACAGATGATATATTTAGAAGTGCCCATTTAAAGAAAGGGAAATTAAAATGCATATGAAAGTGTGAATTTTGATCCTTTAAAAAACGACAACACTTGAGAATAATGGAAAAACAGGCGGAAGTACCCTGCGACCAAACACGTGCAGAAGTGATAAAGGATCAAATATAAATTGGAACATGAATCCCTAGTTAAGAGCCAATGAAAACTCAAAACAGAAACAGAAGACTTTCTTTGAGTGCTGGCATTATTTTCTTTATATATCCTTCTATTTTCTCATCATGTTCCTCCCTTTCTTTGCACAAAAACCAACAAGAACAACAAAACAACCGAAGCCAAAACCCAGTGGTGGTTCTGAAATCCCAATTCACATCAGATGCAACCCAGTCGATGTATGCTTGACCGATAAGACCAGTTGGTCAAGTTATTTGTTTCCTGGCTATATCTCCTGGTCATCCTAGCTGGGAGTTGCATTCCCAAAAAAGTAACTTCTCAACTCTACTTTGCCCTGTGTGTGTGTGTGTGTGTGTGTGTGTGTGTGTGTGTGGTTGTTGCTGTTGTTGCTTCTGCTGCTGATCTACCCCAGGATGCAAAATGTCTAGGCTCAGCCCAGCATACATCCCTGGTGACCATCCTCAACCCTATGCCAACAGGAGCACATCTACCAGGGCCCCATGCAAAGAGATATAGGGTATCTCAGCACTAGGATATAAGGTGCTTCTGTTATATTGGGAATACACACAAAAAATGGTATGTCTGTGTTCAAAGTAGCTCCGAGAAGAATAAGAGGAAGGGAAAATTAAGAGCCTTTCTCTCTCTTGGAGAGCAAGGGAACAGAATTAGCAGATGGCTTGAAAGAGGTTACTATAGCGACCACTCTCACCTCCTGACGGCAGGGTGTGAAAAACAGAATGACAGAGGATTTGTGAGGCTGAGAAGGAAGAGGAGGAAGAGATGAGATTCAAAGCCTGGCACACCAGGGGCTTCCCTTCTCTCCTCTGTCGGCAATAAGAACCCTCCGGTCAGGGAAAGACAGGCCAAGGTGAGGTTGTAGAGGTTGATTTGGAAGATATATAGGTTCAGCTTTCCAGGTCAGGCTTCTTTCCACCTCGTGTCTGGCCAACAGGGAAGGAGGTGGATTTAGTTTGCCATGTATTTTGGTGTGTGTGTGTGTGTGTGTGTGTGTGTGTGTGTGTGTGTGTTGGTGTTCAGATGGGGCAGTGAGGGCTCCTGTGATTTTCACCAAAGGTACTGAGAACCTCGAGGAGGCTCTTGCTAATTATGGCCATGAACTTGCTGAGGCCGGAACTTGACCATTGGGCATCAAGGCTGTAGTAGGTACAGTAGAGCATGTGGGACTTTGCCCGATGATGACACCAAGATACAGGGACTACAGGCACTCCTCACTTAGTGACGGGGTTCCGTTCTTATGTTGACGGTGCTGGACGTGATGACCCATAGGGTCCCTGCCAGCTCTGCAGTTCTAAGACGATGGTCATCCTTAATGAACTGCTGGATAGTTCAGTGGTTCAGGTTTCTGGCTGGGGAGCTAGAGGCCAGGAGTTCGACTCCCCACTGGACCTCCTTGACAGGGTGCGGGACTTGAAGATCCCTTCCAGTTCTGCATTTCTATGCTTATTTCTCCTCATCTTGATGAATGGACCAGGCCAGGGCCTTGCTCAGCCCAATGTTTGTGGGGGACTGGAGGTATCCTGTAGTGGAGTGTCCCAAACGTTGGGCCGAGGGACCTTCTAACTGCATGAAGCAGGTTCATGGAAGAAAGCAGACTTGTTTTCATTAATAAGGCGTGTAGTTTTTCTGAGATGCAGCATGCATAAAAATGTATTTTGTGGTGCAAAATTACCAGAACCCCTCAGCTTGCATGCGAGCCAGCTAGAAATATCATTCTAAGGTTTCTGAGAAGAAGGTCTGAAAAAAAGAATGTCAGTTATGAGGAACAAGGCACCTTGCATTGCCAGGATGTTAGATCTGGAACGCCTTCCAGCTCTACATTCCTGGAAGTCTGTATTTCTTCCCACTAACAACAAGCTGTTGCAATGGACTCTGGAGAGGGCCTCCTCTGTGGATGCTCCCAGACTTTGGAACTCCCCCCCACTGGAGACCTCGCTGGCCTCATCTCTGCTGCCTTTCCCCAGCAGACAAAGACCTTTCTCTTCACGGAGGCTTTCCCTTAATGATGGATGGCCTGAGTGGGATTTTTAAATGGGTGATTGTACCTTGGTGCTTTGAATGTGGGGTTTGTTTGTTTGTTTTTGGTGTTGCTTTTGTTAGCTGTCTTTTAGTGTGGCATTTATTTGACCTTCTTCAGTATTGACATACAGTAGGACGCTGCATCCACTGATTCAGTTATCCACGGTTGGCAGAGGCAAAATTAAACAAATAATTCAGCAACCACAAAGCAAGCTACTGTCAGAAACAGCAGCTGTAAAGCAAGCCACTGTCGTAAAACCGCAGCCATAAAGCAAGCTACTGTTGCAAAACACCAGCCATAAAGCAAGCTACTATCACAAAACAGATTTTTTTTGGGGGGGAGGGCGTTCTTCCTTATCCACTGTGTTCATTATCCACGGAAAAACCTGCAACCAATCCCCAGCGGATACGGGTGTTCTACTGTACTTAGTCTTTTTGGCTTTAAATATTGTCTTTTCCTGGTGTAATGTAAGCCACCTTGGCTCCTTTCTAAGGAGAAAGGAAGGGTAAACAAAATTAAACAAACAAACAAACAAACAAACAAACAAGAGCTTCTCTGGTTTACCCCCACCCCATTTCTGAGGGTGATTATGACCGTTAACACCTCATACAATCAAGGTCCAGTCTACAGAAGCTTGACTCCTGAAGACAAGGTCTTCTTTTCACCATCTATGTCCTTAGTTTCTACAGTACCTCAACCTGTATCCACCCCATAGAGAAGAACCAAATATATCTCTCTTCCACTTGAGCCCTTTGCCATATTATCAAAGGATTACATTGAAGGGATAAGGGAATCATGTTTAACATGTTGGCTGAAGCAAGACTTTTAATAGCTAAGGCTTGGCAGCGAGAGAACACTCCAAATATTGAGTCAAGAAAGGTTAAAAGCGTATTTGCTTAAATTAACTTTATTAAATTTAGAGAAGGATAAACTGCAGGAAAGAGTCAAGTGAGAATATACATTGGTTCCACCCACCATCAGTGTGTGCTACTGCAGGCAAAACTCAATACTATCTTGCAAGATAGATATGAAATAAGATTTAAGTACGTTTTTTAAAAATCTGTTTTTACCTTTTTAGAGTACATTTTAAAAATTTAAATCTTAAATTTGATGCACATTGCTTTTGTTATGATACATGGCTTTTTCTTTTTTCGTAGTCATCATTGCTACAGAGTATTGAATTTTTGCTTAAATTCCTTTAGATACATAACAAAAGTCCAGAAACTCACAGAAGAAAATAGCTACAACTACCCCAGTTACCCCTTTCGCATTTACTGTCACTCAATAACTCACTCTGAGATCCTGGTAGGAGAAAGAGTAAAAATATTTTGTTATTTACAGTTGTGAACAGATCAACAGCAAACTAACAAGCACTGATTCCACCAGATTCAAGAGAGGGAAAGAGAAAACTCAGCAGAGAGGCGGAGCTGTCTTTGAACTCAGAGGTGAGAGAGAACAATTGCTTATTGTTGGATAGATTGACAGTCTCCCCAGCCCAGAAAAGGTCCCTCCCAGTCAAAGAAACGATAGGCAGCAGGCAAGATTGTAAAATCTCCAACACAGAGAAAGACAACCAGAAACTGAAAAGACCTAAGCAGCACTTATGATGGTGATATAATGGCTGATAAAATGGCAACCAGTGATGGTGGCCAGCTATCTTCCCCCTGAAGCTTACAAATATTTTAGGGATAAGCACAAAACAGATAAATAATGTTTCATTTTGTGCTCATTCCCATTTTGTTTTGTTTTGTTTCTTAAGATTTTTTTTTTAAATCATACAAAATGAAATGAAATGAAACTAAATGGCTCCCCTGGGTCCTAGAGGCACCAGATTTGGTGCCCGGGACTCGGGGAGCCATTTTTAAAGGGATCCTGCTGAGCTGTTATCGACTGGACCCCTTTAAAACTGGCCCAGTCAGCACCAGAAGGACCCCCTGGTACTGAATGAGCCAGGTTTAAAGGGGCCCCAGACATTGACAACTTGGCAGGAGCACTCAGAAAATGGTCGAGAGGGCAATTCCAGCAATTGTGCTGCCCTCCTGAGTATTTTCAGAGGGCTCCTTCCGAGCTATCAATGGCTGGACCCCTTTAAACCTGGCTCATTCAGTACCAGGGGGTCCTCCTAGTGCTGATGGTGCCAGGTTTAAAGCAGTCCAGCCATTGACAGCTCAGCAGGAGCCTGAAAACTATGGAACAAAATGGTTCATTTCAATGGAAAAGCGACAGTTTCATTTCGTCTATAACGAAATGCTGCTTCTTCGTCTTGTTTTGTTTTGGGTATTTGTACACGACCCCTAAACTCCGCTGCAAATGGCTCCCAGCTCCAGAGCTTAGAATTGTTTCCCCACCAGCTCTGGAGTTTACAGAAAATTAAGTGCGGCCACGCCCACCTAAGCGCATCCCAGCGCACTTTTCAGGTACCTGCTCTCGGAGGGTGAAAAATCCCAGATCTGGATGTAAAGGAGTGAGTGCCCAGCTCTCCTCGCTGCTGTTTGTTGTTGTTTTTGCCTCCCGCCCCTTTAAGAGAAGGAATCAGGACGACGATGGGGCTTGGGGAGGCTTGGACCGGCAAACGGAGGTGACCCTGCATTCTTTTGTCTCCTTTTTTCTCCCTCCCCTCACGCAGACAGGATCAAGGAAGTGCAGAGGGGTGGGGACGCAGGAAGAGCAACGAACACCCAAGATCTCTGGTCCGAATTTAAGTGGCCAGCGGATCTTAGGGGTCGTGTGAAAAGGCCCTTTGTTTCATTATGTAATGGAATGACAAAACAGCATTTAGTTTTTTGTTTCCTGCCCATTCCTAAAATACTTTCCGTAGAGCACATTACAGTAATCCAGCTGGGCTATAACGAAGGGATGTGTCACTGTGGCCATATAGGGGGTTCTGAAATGTAGCTTCAAAAAAGGCCATTAAAAGAGGCACCATTTCCAAGTTCTCATGCGGAAGTAGTCCCTCTCTATTCGGCACTGGTCCTGACTACTGTGCCCACCTCTGAACACCATACTTTTAAGAAGGATGCCAGCAAATTGGGACAAGTTCAGAGGAAGGCAATGAAAATGATCAGGAGACTGGACACTAAGGCCTCTGCGAACAGGCTGAAGGAACTGGACACGTTTAGCCTAGAGAGAAAAGGAGACTGAGGGGAGATGTGATACCACTGTTCAGACACAGTAATACCTCGGATAATGAATGCCCCAATAACAAATTTTTCAGATAATGAATTGCAATTTCCAGGAATAGGGCTGCTTCGGATAACGAATTTTCCCTATGGGCTGCCTCGGAGAATGAATCACAATTTCTAGGTATATGTCTGCCTCGGATAACGAATTTTCTCTGTGGGCTGCCTCAGATAACGAATTTTCCTATGGGCTGCCTTGGATAATGAATTTTCTCTATTGGCTGCCTCGGATAACGAATTTCCAGCTTGCATCAATAAAAAAGAGTTATCCCAGGCTGCATCACATCTGTACCTTTAAAATGCACTTTATAAAGAGTTTTGAGCAAAAAAACAGGTGTCTGTGTCATTTTCCTAGGCTCTGGAATGGATTAATTGGTTTCCCATCCATTCCTATGGGAAACCGTGTTTCGGGTAATGAATTTTTTCAGATAACAAATTGTCTCAGAGAACGAATTAAATTCATTATCCGAGGTACCACGGTACTTGAAAGACTCTCATATGAAGGAGGGGAAAGATCTGATCTCCCTCATTCCAGAATGCAGGACACATAATAATGGGCTTAAGTTAAGGGAACCCCGATTTAGGCTCAATATCGGGACTTTCTCTATTGTTCGAGTGGCATGGCAACGGCACAAACTACCTCAGGTGTTTGTGAGGGCTCCAACGCTGGAGGCATTCCAGATAAAATTAGACAACCGTCTGTCAGAGAGACCTTGATTTTGATTCCTTCACTGAAGATGGGGTTGGACTCAAAAGGCCTTATAGACCCCTTCCAACTCTATGGTTCTCTGATACTATGATAGGCCAGCTTTAGCCACACAAAGGCACTCCTGGCCATTGCTGAACCCTCCCACCATCCAAGCTCAAAGCTGAGTCCAGGAGCATCCCCAAGCTATAGACCCAATTTTCATCTCTCTCTCTCTCTCTCTCTCTCTCTCTCTCTCTCTCTCTCTCTCTCTCTC
>JAHTLZ010000161.1:3858978-3878150 GCA_023846285.1 Phrynocephalus versicolor | reverse complement strand
TCTTCTTCTTCTTCTTCTTCTTCTTCTTCTTCTTCTTCTTCTTCTTCAAATCATCCTTTAAATCATCTGATGTGTGTGTGTTTGTGTGTGTGTGTGTGTGTGTGTGTGCTTGTGTGTGTGTTTGTGTGTGTGTGTGTGTGTGTGTGTGTGAGAGAGAGAGAGAGAGAGAAATTAGTGGAAGCTTTTCAATCAGCAGGGTGGGGAGTGGAGAACGGCAAAACTCAAAAACTGGCTTTGTAGCTGTTGCAGCTTTGCCTGTCTTTGTAGATTAATTTGTGTGAACTTTCTGAACTGCTTTTGCAACACTGGGCACCAAACAAAGGCAGCAAAGGAGGAATTAATCAATTAAATAACGGCTACGGAAGCCCATCATTGTCTACACCTTTCCGTCTTCCTGAACGTTTACCATCCAAATTCTAGCAATACGAGTAGTATGAACATCGTGTGAAAATCGAGATAGGTTGAATCGGGGGAATTGTTCGTGATATATTTTAATAGCCTTGCTTTGTTAAAGTACATGCTTTCTGATCAGTCCTTCCTGCTGTTTCTGGTGTGCTGAGTAGAGATACGAATCTCAACGTCTCATGCTCAGAGAAACATCAAGATGAAAAACTCTTCTTTTCAAGATGAAAAATTCTTCTTCTTTATTTCCTCCTGGAAGCAATATTTCTCTGAAGGAGATTCTATACACGTGCACTCTGCCTCTGAGACTCTTATAAGAAATCTTTCTTGAAAGCTCTGTGGTGATTTTTTCTGCCATCCTGGAAGAAATATCAGCCTGCGTAGGATTCTTGCAGTTCCTATGCAGGATGGCATTTTTCCTATGTAGGTTTGGCCTGAAAAGAGGATGGCCAGAAGAAGCTCCGAGCAGCTATCAGCCTGTTCTTCTGTGTTTGCTGTGTGAGAGAGATGTACCCGCAGATGTGTATATGCTTATTGCTTTCAGGGGAAAGGACGCTGAATTTCGACAGATGGCCACACAGATATTATGCACAAATTGCTAAAACCTTGTTGAGGAAAAGAAGCATCCCTCATCTCACTCTCACTGTGGAGGGTAGAAACATTGCCAAGATTGCAAATTGCTCATTCCAGTGTCTGTAGCTGTAGAGGCAACCTAAATTAACAAGGATTGTGGTGGGCATTCTGCGCACCTCTGTCTCCATAGGTAGCTAGTCTACCCAAAATTGTCAGCCTGAGAGATGTCCTTCCTTTGAGTCAGGGCAGGAAGCCCTCAGAGACCAACTGTGGCACCCAAACCAGACAACCTCTATAACAATCCCTTCCTCTGTGGCTGGATCCATCAAATTGTCTGGATCCATCAGAGCCATCCATTTGGATCGCACTAAATCAGATCAGAGAGCAGTTCCATTCAAAGTGCTGGTTGTAACCTATAAAGACTTAAACGGTTTGGGTCCAAGCGGTCACAAAAGACTATCTCCCATTATGAACCTGTTGAAACCACAGCAGGCTAATCCTGCTGCAAGCTGTTGGATTTTACAAGACCCAATGAATAAAATCCAACACGAGAGATCCAGGCAAATTACCAGTTTATTAGGCCTAGCAAAATGGTAAGGCGAACGGATCACCCAAGGCAGTAGTGAAACATTACGCAATCCAAGACAAAGAGACCCCAAACTTTATTTCCTCCTTTCCCCTCCCTCCAAGGTGGCTGGGGGTGGGCAGGGGCAGTCTTTGGGGATTGTCCAATGGATGCAGTATGGGGCTGGTCCAGGGGTGGTCCCAAGGCGTTCCTGATTATGCAGGGCTGGACATCTGCCCAGGTGTGCCTGGCCTAATCTGTCCCTTAATGGGCCATCAGGGGTGTGACAATGATAAGGGGGAGCAGGGTATTGTGTTGAGGTCTTGACAAACAGAGAAAATCAGTAAATCAATGGGGGGGGGGGAGAGCAGTGAGTCATTAGGAAACAGAGACAATTCAATGGGGAAACCAGAGTCTCAATGGAGGCTGCCAGACAGTCCTGGAAAGGTGTAAAGTTGAAACAATGGAAATGCCTCTGGCTGCCTCTTAATCCAGGATGCAACTGCTGGAGAGTGCAAGGGCCAAGATGAACAATGGATTCCGCTTCTGGAAGGTGCAGCCATGGCAAAGAGTCACCATTTTCCTCCTTCTCTCCCCAGGGTATAGTCTTGAGGTGGAATAATGGCAGACCTTCCCATGGTCCAGATGTAGAGGAAAAGGTGCCCCATACAGCCCATTGTCTCTGTGAAGGAAGGAGAAGATTCCCTCTGGCAAAATCCATTCAGAGAAGCCAAGCAGTTTGAACTGGTTTTGCCATGTGGCAAGGAGACAGTCCTTGACTTCCCCAACATGGAGGCAGCGTGTACCCTTGTCCAGGCCTTGAGATACGTGAAGCAGGAAGGAATTGGGGGAATGGAGGGGTAAACCTTTATTTGGGGAATTGAGAGAGGGAGAAAGAAGGAGAAGAAGAAGAAAGGAAGGGAGGGAAGGAGAAAAAAACTTCTTGGTGCCTTTTTGGCTGTGCAGGGAACGATGCAGTGATGAGAAGGGGTTAATATGATATGATCCCCCATCCACCCCCAAGTGTGCCAAGGTCTGATCTACTGAGGAGTAAGGGGTTGCCCCATTCCCCCTACTTTCCTGAGGCTTGGGGGGGGGCACATGTCCAAGGGAAACAAAGTATTGAATCCACTGTCAATCACCCCCATCTTTTGTTCCCAAGCCCCTTAGCTTGTAGGGAAAGAAACCGGAGCTTCTCAGCCATTTCTTTTGCCCGATATGGACCAGGTTTGTTTGCATTGTGCTTGTGACGATGTCAAGGATCGCAGCCGGATGCGGGGGTTTAATTTTGTCTTTGCCTAATTGACGTGTGCTCGTAGGAGCGGGTGCGGGCCTGCCTTCGCAGACACGTGTCTGCTCCCAGTTCACACACACACATGTTTTTTTTTCTTTTTTCTGTGTCCTCTACAAACCCACTTGGCTGTTAAGATCCTGGGAGGCCTTTCCCTTGGTCACACCACACAAGAGAGGACCTTCTCTGTCGCTGCTCTCAGACTCTGGGACTCCCTCCCACTGGAAGCCAGGATGGCCCCATCTTTGCTCTCCTGCAAGTGGACAAATACCTTTCTCTTCAGGCTAGCTTTCCTAGCTCCTTTGAGAGGGTTTTTAAAACTCGATTCTCATGCCTTGTTGTTTTTTAACATGTTCCTTCTTCTTCTTTAAGTGCCATCTACAGAAACACCTGGAAACATTAAATGAATTTAAGTCTCCTGGGCCAGAAGAATTACACCCAAGGATATTATAAGAACTGGCAGAAGTAATTTCAGACCCATTGGCAATAATCTTTGAGAAGTCCTGGAGAACAGGGGAAGTCCCCATCAGTTTTAGGAGGGCTAATGTCCCCATCTTCAAAAAGGGGGGAAAAGAGGACCAAAATAATTACCGCCCACTCAGCTTGACTTCAATTCCTGGAAAGGTCCTAGAGCAGATTATTAAACAGGTAGTCTGTAATTATTTAACAAAAATGTGGTCATTACAAGAAGTTAACATCGGTTTCTTAAAAACAAGTCATGCCAGACTAATTTGATCTCTTTCTTTGATAAAATTACAGGCCTGGTGGATCAGGAGAATGCAGTGGATATTTCTTATCTGGACATCAGTAAGGCCTTAGATAAGGTTCCTCATGGTATTCTTGCTAAGAAGTTAGTAGAAAGTGGGATAGATAGTGCTACTATTAGGTGGATTTGTAATTGGTTGACTGATTGCACCCAAAGGGTGATCATAAATGGCCTCTCTTCAGCATGGAGATATGTGACCAGTGGGGTGCCCCAGGGTTCTGTTCTGGGTTCAGTGCTGTTCTATATCTTTATTAATGACTTGGAGGAAGGAATAGAGAGTATGCTATTTAAATTTGCAGATGATACCAAATCAGGAGGGGTTGCTAATTCCCTGACGATAGGATGAAAATCCAAAAGGACCTTGACAGATTAAAGTGCTGGGCCAAAGCTAAGGGAATGGGTTTCAACCGAAGGAAATGTAGAGTGCGGCATCTAGGTAAAAAGAATGAATTCTACAGATATAGGATGGGAGATACCTGGCTGGAAAATAGTACCTGTGAAAGGGATCTGGGAGTCTTGGTGGACCACAAATTGAATATGAGTCAGCAGTGTGATGTGGCGGACAGGAAAGCCAATGCGATTCTTGGATGCATCAACAGAACCGTAGTGTCTAGATTAAGGGAATTGATAGTACCACTCTATTCTGCTCTGGTAAGACCCCATCTGGAGTACTGTGTCCAGTTCTGTGCACCTCAGTTTAAAAAGGATGTTAACCTTGAGCAGGTACAGAGGAGGGCGACCAAGATGATTGAGGGTCTGGAAGAAATGTCTTATGAGGAACGGCTTAGGGAACTGGGAATGTTTAGCTTTTCAAAAAGAAGAGTGAGAGGGGATATGATAGCTATGTTTAAATATTTGAAAGGATGTCATATTGAAGAGGGAACAGGTTTGTTTTCCATCCCTTAAGAGACTAGGACTCAGGGCAATGGTTTCAAACTACAGGTAAAGAGTTTCCATTTGAACATTAGGAAGAACTTCATGACGGTTAGAGCTGTTTGGCAGTGGAATATGCTGCCACGGAGGGTGGTGGTGGAGTCTCCTTCCTTGGAGGTTTTTAAGCAGAGGCTGAATGGCCATCTGTCGGAAATACTGTGATGGGGGTCCTGCATGGCAGGGGGTTGGACTGGATGGCCCTTGTGGTCTCTTCCAACTCTATGATTCTATGATTCTATGTCTTTGTGGGATGTTGGCAATCAGTGGCAGAATTTGTTTTATATTCAAAGCTATTCTTAATAGAGAAGCTGTGCCCACTGTGAACCATTGGCTTAAATTCTTAAGCCAGAATGTTCTTCTGCACCACAGGCTACACGTTCCCATCTGTTTTTCCGTGAAAGATAGCATTGGCTTTATTTACCATTTCAATATAATGGTTGTTTAATTCTTTTCAAATATTTGTATACTTCATTATTTTAAATATTATCTTTTAATGATGTCTGCTGCCTTAGGCCCTTTTTGAAGGGAAATGTGGGGTAAAAATATTGTAAATAACAGCATCAGCCGTTTTGTGTGGTTGGTCCCATTCTCCACAGAGTAGGTGGAGAGTGACAGCATGGAGATGAAAGAGAAAGGAGTGGGTGAAGAGTAGGGCAATGATGCAACAGCTCTACTTCACCTACTTCAAGAGAGACCTTATTTTTTTTTCTCCAGTTCCTTCCGATGGCTTTTTAAGACTTCTGAATCACCTTCTTTGCCTTCAGTAGCTTGTAGGTTTTCTGGTTATTCGCAATCCAATTATGTTTTGCCTCTACAGACCTCTGATCCGAGAGAGAAAATGGAAAAGAACAACAGTTCTCTGCCAAAGAATTTGGTGTCGAGTGTTCTTGTTGTTTTGTGTTGTCAGTCTGTTTCCAACTCATGGCAATCCTAGGAATTAATGACCTCCAAGAGGCCTCGTCGTAAGCCGTCCTGCAGTTATAAAGCCCAGCCCAAAGACGGAATAATGTGAATAAAGGGAATCTTTGGGCTTTAAATATGCATCACTAATCCAATTAAGTCATGGATCCCAAAGCAAGGAATGCATCAACATCCATTCACGAGTTGTACACAGCTAAATAATCGATGTGAAGTATTTTTGGTCACGCTGTGCCATTTCAAAATCTGTCTGCTGACGAATACAGTTATATATACAGCCGCGGAGGGTCTTAAGAGGTTGTCTGGCTTTCAGACAGAATACTGTAGGCACTGTCGGGCTGGAGAGATTACGGCCTGGACAGAAGGGTTGCTTTCAATCCCAGCACTCCACAGCTGGAGGCACTCAAGAAAAAAAAAATAGACAGGCATCTGTCAGCTATGTTTTGATTTGGATGCATCCATTGAGCAAATTCATTGGGTGTGCTGGCTCAGTGGACTAAGGCTCCGAAAACTGTCGGCTACAGAGCCGTCATCTCGGCGGTTCGAATCCCGGGTGCCACGCAGAAGAGGGAGCTCCCGCTGTTCACCCCAGCTCCTGCCAACCTAGCAGTTCGAAAGCGGGTAAATGCAAGTAGATAAATAGGTACCGCTGTAAAAAACGGGAAGGTAAAACAGTGTTTCCTTGCAGCCATGCTGGCCACAGGGCCATGGACTTGCACAACACTGGCTCTTTGGCTTGAATACAGAGATGAGCACTGTCCCTAGAGTCAGACACAACTAGAGCACATGTGCGGGGGGGGGGGAACCTTTATCTTTTTTAATTGAGCAAGTGGATAAACTCCATGGCCTTGGAGGCCCCTCCTAAATCCATTATTCTGTGATTCTGCGACCCCCTTTCTGGTGCAAATAGACACAATCTTTTATCACCATCTGATCACACTCCTGTCTGTACTTATCTCTTGATGACTAATCAGAAAACGATGTGCATTAATTTCCAAACTACAGCAGGTGTGGAAAGCTCCTGCTGTAACATGATGTGACTACAAAGAAGGCAAATGCTATTTTAGGCTGCATTAACAGAAGTACAGATCCTACAAAGTGCTAGGGATTTTTTGTCACAGACTAGACCACATCTAAAGTACTGTGTCCAGTACTGGACAGTACAATTTAGAAAGCAAGCCAGGAAATTGAAGCAAGCTCAGAGGAGGGCAACAGCCATGATCATGGGGCTGGAAACGAAGAATTTTGCATGTTTAGCCTGGAGAAAAGAAGACAGAAGGGAGATCAGATAGCATTTTTCAAATACAGTGGTACCTTGGCTTAAGAATGCCTTGGTTAACAAAAGACCCATGGCGCAGTGGTTAAATGCCTGTCCTGCAGGTAAAACTGTGCTCACGACCTGGGGTTCAATCCCAGGTAGCAGGTTCAAGGTTGACTCAGCCTTCCATCCTTCCCAGGTCAGTAAATGTGTAGCCTCCATACTGCAATTAAAAACTGTGAACTACCCAGAGACTACTTGACGTGGTATGGGGCAATATATAAGCAGAACACTTTCGTTTTTTTTTTTGCTTCTTGGTTAAACCCCCCAAAAGAAATCAGTTTAAGAAAAGCAATTATTGGAAATGGGGATGCCTTGGTAAAAGAATTTTTTTCAGTGGAATGCCCCGGTTAACTTTTTTTTGTAAGGCATTAAAAGTTGGTGCGTGATGTTCACATGGCAACAAGAATGGGGATTCGTCAGTTTAAGAAATATTGACTTTTTTTTAAGCTCCAGAATGGATTAATTGGTTTTCAATATACAGTGGACCCTCATATAACAAACAGTTTGTATAACATAAAATCTGTACAACATAAAAAATTCCGGAGATGGGGGAAATTTGCTTAACAGAATTGTCTATGGGGCGAATCCGTACAACATAAAAATGGTCACAATTAGGGATTACTCTGTTTTACATACATTCCTATGGGAAATTTGTATAAAGGAAAATTTGCTTAACATAATTTCATTTGGAACAAATTAATTCCTTTATACAAGGTACCACTGTATACCTATGGGAAACCACATTTCAGTTTATGAATTTTTTGCAATACGAAATGGCTCAGAGAATGAATTTGTTACTTAAACCAAGGTACCACGGTACTTGAAAGGCTGTCCTACAGAGGAGGGGCAGGTTCTGTTCTTGATCATTCCAGAGTGCAGGACACATAAGAATGGGACCAAGTCAAAGGAAGACAGATTTAGGCTGACTATCAGGAAAAACTTCTTAACTGTTAGAGCAGTACAACAATGGGACCAATGACCTTGAGGAGGTGGTGAGAGCAACACTGGAGGCATTCAAGAGAAATGTAGATAGCCAATTGCCAAGTACCCTTTGATTTGTATTCCTGCCTTGAGCAGGTTGGACTTGATGACTTTACAGGCCCCTTTGAACTTCATGATTCGATGATTCGACGAGCATCCAGCATTTCAGCACTGATGGTGATGTTCCAATGGTAGGCTATACGGAGCATAGACCTGAGCCTTCAGCTGGTTATACTTAAAAGCTCTATAGTAAGACCTCCTTTATCCATAGAATAAGTATCCACTGATTCGTTTATCCACTGCCTGTAAAGATTAAACATGTTACAAGAAAAATCCTAGAAATACGTATTTCTAAAGATGGAACCGGCCACTAGAGGGAGCCAAAAACCCATGTTATGTCTGGCGTTCACTATTAGAGATGGGCATGAACTGAAAAAATGGCGATTCATTTCATTTTGTTTCATTTAAGGGTTTGGTTTGTTTCCTTTTGTTTCTAACAAAATTTTTTCGAAAAAATTCATTTCATTGGTTTGTTAACTTGGTATTCGTTTTTACCTGCTTTACATGAATTAAAGCATTTGACCACGTGTGGGCATCCCAACGCCCCAGTCCACACAGAAAACATTAAAAAAAAAAATAAAAAAAATAAAAAGTTGATAACTACACAAACTTTAAGCCTCCAAAAAAGTGATCTGAGAAAACACATAAATAGACGTTTTAAGCACTCCTCGCCCCCCCTGCTAGGTATTATCAGGCAGAAAAAATAACTTTCGCTGGGTTTTTAAGTATACTCAGGATGTTGTAATACCTTAAAAATGCCATTCTGCACAGATTCACTGCCATTAATAAAAGTATGTGGCAGCCATGTTGTCCCTTTTTAAAAAGTTCTCTTTAAAAACACATTTTTAGATGTTTTAAATAACTGGCATCAAGCTATAACCAGGCATAATTTTTTTTGCAATATTTTTGAAGTCTTTCTTATCTGTCAAAGCATTTAAAAACAGCTCATTTCTTCGTGCGCCGCCATTAACAAAATGAAACGTAACAAACCAATTTTTTCCTGGTTTGTTTCGTTTCATTTGGATTTTACTTCTAGGTTTGTTATTTGTTTCATTATGTAACAAAATGAATAATGAATCACAAAACAAATAAAAAATTCATTTCGTGCCCATCTCTATTCACTATTAAAATAGCATCAAAATGGCCATTTTGGCATCCCACAAAAACAGAGAGGTGAAACCAAGAAGGGAAGGAAAAAAGCTCAGCATATTTCTCCCTCTTGCCAAAGTCCATGCTGCTGGAGGAGTCTGAGAATCACGCTATTCAGAAGTCTGTGAAGATTCTCAGTCATCCAGGTGAGTTTATCTGGAAGTTGAGTCATGGCTACTGGACTTTTTTTTGAGAGATAGAAACGTTTCGCTGTTCATCCAAACAGCTTCATCGGTCTGAATACAGCTAGTGCAAATCCTCCATCTTATAGGCAGCTTTGACCTCTTGTCACCCTGGCCTGAATTAGGCTCATAAGATGAACAATGGCCTGAATAGGCTCGTTAGGGAGACAATAGTATCCTTAGCCTTAAGGTGAACAATGGCCTAAGGTGCTGAAACCTATCAAGAATGGGTCGTTAGCTATGGCCTTGGTGGTGAAGGCTTTTTGATTTGTCTCGGTACTTTGGAAAGCACAGCCTGATAAGTAGCAGATAGACTATGCTGGAGCCCACCACCTCTGTTGAGGGAGGGGTTTTCAATGCTCACATGAATGGCCTCCCTTACTCCTTTTTCAAACCACCTCTCTTCTTTGTCTAATATGTGTACATCAGAAGCAACTATTCAGAAGCAACTATTCAGAAGCAACTTTGCAAAGTTCTGGGGCAGTTATTCATCCCAGCCTGATGACAGGACTTGATTTGGTCCCAGGGCCTGGATCCAGATCTGAATTAGGATTGAAATGTTTCCCCCCCCCCCCCACACACACACACCATGGCTCAGAGGAAATGGAGCTGGCAGGTCTTTGTTTTGCAAACTGCAGGCGCAGCCTCATCCAAACGAGGCAGGGGGGGCTGTGGATT
This sequence comes from Phrynocephalus versicolor, assembly GCA_023846285.1. NCBI lineage: Eukaryota > Metazoa > Chordata > Lepidosauria > Squamata > Agamidae > Phrynocephalus > Phrynocephalus versicolor. Next base: position 3,868,331 of record JAHTLZ010000161.1, on the reverse strand, counting down.
TGCTCCGCGTTTTCCGACGGAGCGCTTGATTGCCCAACTGGCTGTCATTTCGGAGCCAAAAGTCTCTGGAAGGTCACCGGGAACGGCAGTTTGCGATGATGCTGGCACATTTTTAATTCTGTCTCATTATAGCCGCCGTTAAGACGGCATTACAATAATTGCTTTAGTTCTGCTACGGTCTTTTCCAGGCCCTTTAATGTAACTGTCAGCTAAGTTTGCAGGAAACTTAACTCAGGCCAAAGGCAAAAAAATAAAAAAAAATGGGAGCTGTTTTGGACGAGTAAATCCAGCCTTCATTTGTGACAGGCGGAAGCTAAGGGACTGATTAAAAGGCATCGAGGTTGGCTCATCCGTTGGACAGCTGGAACGTTTGTGTTGGCCCTCAGCCTGATGCAGGACTCTGTCAAACCCACATGCAACAGCTGGGCTGGCTTGTCCGTCCTGTTTCAAAGCCCAGGCATCAGAGCAGGAGGCCAGAGGGGCTTAAACTTCAAAGACACAAGCTGTGATCAGGCATGCAACTTGCCCACACGACTTAATCAAGAGGGAATCGTTTGCATCTCTCTCATCTCTTAAGAAAGACGCCTTTCTCTGAGTGCTACCCTAAAACGGCTAAACCAGGGAATCGAACAACGTGGAGGATAACCTTTGCATGCACTTGTAATCTCGAGAATAGACTACTGTAGTGTTCTCTACGTGGGGCTGCCCCTGAGGTTGATGCGGAGATTGCAGCTAGTGCAGAATGCAGTTGCCAGACTTCTAAGAGGGCAAGGAAGGCATCAACCTATTACCCCCATGCTGGCAGCTCTGCACTGGTTGCCGGTACGCTACCGCATCTACTTCAAGATTTTGATGCTAACATACAAACCCTAAACCGGTGATGGCGAACCTTTTAGAGACCGAGTGCCCAAACTGCAGTTCAACACCCGCTGATATTTTTGCAAAGTGCCAATACAGTAATTTAACCTGTATACAGGTGGCTATGAAGGAGCAATGTCGGGTGCCCAAAGAAAGGGCTCCGAGTGCCACCTTTGGCACCTGTGCCATAGGTTCGCCCTCACTGCCCTAAACGGTTTGTGACCTCAGTATCTGACAGAGTGGCTCCTCCCAAGAAGAACTGCCAGGATCAGCTGTGCTAGCCAGGCAGGGCACCTGGGAGTCCAAACCCCAAGGGAGGCCTGGAAAACTGTAACAAGGAGTAGGGCCTTCTCGGTGGTTGCTCCCCAGTTATGGAACCATCTAACTCCTGAAATTCGACTGGCACCCTCGCTTTAATTTTTTAAAAAAACTATTGAAGACCTGGTTGCATAGAGTAACCTTTCCTGATTTCTCAAACATCCAATAAAGCCCCATCATTTTACTGCATGATACCATAGTCTTTCGAGACTGAAGGATGCCGATGATGATTTTACTGCTTATCTTCTGCCACCTCCGTTTTGTCAATCTCCTGCTATTTTTCTCTTGATTTTAGTTTATTGTTGTTGATTCATGTATATTTTGTTTTATTATGCTCCTTGTATTTAGTTTTTTTTTAAATGCATTCCTTTGTTCGCTTGTCGTGTGATTCCATGTTATAAACTGCCCAGAGTAGCTCTAGGGTTAGATGGGTGGTATAAAAGTCAAATAAATAAATAAATAAATAAATAAATAAATAAATAAATAAAATAACCTTCCACAGACTGAAGAAGCTATTCAGATGAGTAGTGAAATGTTTTGAGCTCCCAACAAAAGAAGTTCCCAGCTAGCACTGGCGCAGGAAGAGGAAGCGTGAGGGCACAGCAAGGCCCAACTAAGCCCTCCAAATCAGTCCTTTCTCTCCTAACAGCCTGACTAGAGATGGGCACGAAACGAGCAATTTTTTGTTTTCATTTTTTCGTTTTGTTACGTAATCAAATGAAAAATGACTTTTGTCTCCAAAATGAAACGAAATGAACCGAAACACCAGAAATTTTGTCGAGCGTTTCGTTTTCATTGTGGCAAATACATTGAACTGTAATGAATGCTAACGAAACAGCAATTTTTCATTTTTGTTTTCATTTTTTCGTTTCATTACATAACGAAATGAAAATGAATTTTTTTTTGCAAAAATTCACGAAAAACAAAAACGAACCAAAACGGACCCCCTAAACGACAAACGAAACACCATTTTTTTGAGTCGTGCCCATCTCTAAGCCTGACTGTTGACAACACCGATGGCAGTAGTCGAGATGGTCTATAGCAGTGGTGGCGAATCTTCGGCAGTCCAGATGTTTTGGACCACAACTCCCAGAATTCCAAGCCTGTATTGCCCGTGACAAAGGACTGTGGGGGTTGTGGTCCAAAACATCTGGAGTGCCAAAGGTCCTCCACCACTGGTCTATAGGATATTGTCTTGTGCTTCCTTCATGTTTCGATGATAACTAGTTAACTGATGGGGGAAATGAATCATCTTCTGGGATAGTTCCTTGCTTGGTGTTACTTTGTGAATATTGCAGCCAGCACAAGATGGAATTCTATATTCCATATTGACTTTTGCCACTTGTGTTTTCAACATTCAGGCTACCCTCTGCTATGTAAAGTTTGTCATCTTTCCCCCTGCTGACAATAGTGGAATTATATTATGTAGCAATATTAGACCATTTCCTGGCTTTTTAAATCATGGATAGAGAAGTTCAGTATCCCGTATTCATAAATTGGAGGGTTTCTTAAATAACTCAATTATAATATGTATCTGTCTGACTAGAGGTGGGCACGAACCAGAAAACTCATGGTTTGGGTTCGTCTGGTTCAGGCCCACCCTTGGTTCAGTTCGGGTTTGGCAGCCAGAAAGACCAAAGACATCCAGCACCAGGGAGGAAACATCACCGCCATTAATTAAACGAACTGAACCAAAACTAATTTTTTCCAGTTCGTTTCATTTCGTTTTAAAATCACTCTGGGGTTCGTTATTTATTTTGTTATGTAATGTAATGAATAATGAATAGTGAAACAAACTAAAAGTTTCTTTCGTGCCCATCTCTAATAGAGACTCTTAAGTCTAGAGTTAAGACATCTAAAATTTATTTATTTAGTCATTTTATACACCCATGTTTGCCATTGTTACGTGTCAGCAAGTTGTATTTGACTTATAGAGATCCTAAGAATGCATGTCCTCCTGAAAGTTTTGTCCTCAACAGCCTTACTCAGCACTTGTAAACTGAATGCTGTGTCTTTTTTATTGAATTAATCTTTCTCATAAGAACATAAGAACATAAGAAGAGCCATGCTGGATCAGGCCAAAGGCCCATCTAGTCCAGCTTCCTGTATCTCACAGTGGTCCCACCAGATGCCTCTGGGAGCGCATGAGACTAGATCTCTGTCTCCTGATACCACTCCCCTGCATCTGGCCCTTGAAGTACCCTGGTTTTAAGCCTGGAGATTACACATCTCCATCATGGTTTGTCACCTGTGATGGACTTTTCCTCCAGAAATCTGTCCAATCCCCTTTTGAAGGCATCCAGGCTAGATGCCATCACCACATCCTGTGGCAGGGAGTTCCACAGAGTAACATGTTTTGTCTTCCTCTTTTTCTTCTGCCCTCAGTTTTTCCCAGCATTATTATCTCTTCCAGCAATTCTTGACTTGTCTTGAGATGTTGAAAATATGGCAGTCATGGGTTTGTAATTTTGGTGTCCAAAAAGTACTTGTCTTTTAAAAGTTGGCATGCATACTAAGGGGAACTCCCTCTAACATGTGATCCATGATTTGATTTTTATGACCTACAGTACTGATTATTTTTAATTAATTTTAATGTCCCTTCTAGACATGGGCACGGAACGGCGAAATTTCCGTTTCCGTTACCGTTCTACGTTTCCGTTACGTAACAGAATGAAGAACGACAATTTGGACGGGCCAGGTTCAAACCAAACAGAACCAACAAAAATTTGTTCGGTGCTGTTCGTTTCCATTAGTAGCGGCGTGCAATAAAATGGACTGGATCTATGGGGGGAAAAACGGCGCAGGAAACCACAGCTTTTTTTTGGCAGAGCCCCAAGCACCGATCAGCTGTAGTGCGGGAGGCTTGGGGCTTGGCAAAAAATAGTTTTAAAAGCCCCTGCTTTCCCGGCGCCGATTTGGGGAAGGGAAGCTCCCCAGCATAGTTTTAAATCTCCTTTGCTTTTTAAAGAACAAGAAGATAATTTTCTCCGCCTCCCACTGCCACCTCCGGAACTCTGGGTCAAGCATGCCTAAATAAATCAAGCGATTTATTCCTAGCCAAGGTTTGGGTGCTCGCTTTCTTACATTCTCCTCTCCCCCCCCCCTTTGCTTTGTCATCCTAAAAAAGGAAAACGAGTGAGCTCAGCGAAGTACACCCCCTTGGCCTCACCTTTCCTCTGGATCTCCCAGGCTTGCCTCCTCCGCCCTCATGGTCATGCCCTCCGTGCTCTGTGTGTGTGTATGTGCACGCCGTGCATGTGTATGGAGAAGAGGGGGAAGCTGGTGGGGATTCTGGGAACAATGCTGTGCTCCTTAAAGGGCAGGGTTGTCTTTCCGCATCCGTTTGGCAATGAGGGTGAGGGACCATGAGGCAGAGGAGGCAGCAACCCCAGGAGGAGATCCCGAATCAAGGTGGGGGTAAAAGAGGGTGTATTTCGCTGAGCTCGCTATTTTGCTATTTTGCTTTTTTGTGACGGTATGGTAAAGGGCGGTGGGGGGGAGGGGGGAGAATTTAAGAAAGCGAGCATCTGTTCCGGAGTTTGGGAGGCAGGGGCGGTGGCAGAAGATGGCGAGAATTATTCTTGTTCTTTTAAAAACAAAGGAGATTTAAAAATAAGCCAGGGCACTTCCACCCCAATGCACCCGGAAAGCACGAGCTTTTAAAACTTTTTTTTTTTTTGCTGAATCCCAAGCCCGCGCTACAGCTGATTGGTGCTTGGGGCTGTTAAAAAAAATGCTGCAGTTTCCGTGCTTGCTTTTTCCCATAGGAATGCATTGCTTCAATGCATTCCTATGGGTAAACGACAATCGAACCAAAACAACAAACAGAACGAAGTTTTTCTCGAAAAATCCATTTCAATGGAACCGAACCGAAATGGAAAGGGCCCGAACCAAAACGGAAACAGAACGCCATTTTTGCTTTTCGTGCCCATCTCTAGTCCCTGCCATTTGAAGTCTGCAATATCAAGTTGACCATTAGGAGGCAGACTTTATTAACCAATGCATAGCTTTGCAAATGACATAATTTGAAGTCAAGGGAGCAGTCTGAAAGCTGGAGTAATAGCACTGGCATGCCCATCCTGTGGGGCACCCCCTGTTGGTATAGAATCAATAGGCTGCTCCTTCAGGGAGTTCTAGTGATCGGCTAACCTCAAATGTAGTGAGCATAATGTGCTCAAATTGGATAGCTAGAGAACTTGACCAGAACACTTTGATATATCAACTTCAGGGGCAATTTTCGCCCATATGAACAAGCCAACTCTGTTCTGATAAATGAATGCAGCACACACAGCAGAGTGAAGCAATATTTAATAGGAAACACTGCATGGGGGAGAGTGACTTTGGAATCTTACAACATCAGGCTACAAGGCATTCCATTTGCCAGTGCTATTTAGCTTCAGTGCAGTCGTTGGCTCATAGACCTTCAGATCATGTCCTGCCTGCTTCTGTATCTCAGCTTGTGTCTGGAATCACAAACACATTCTTCCTATGTGACTTCAGTCCTTGAACTCCCTCCGGAGTGTCTCCAGCTAGGCTCTGTTGATGCATTTGTCAGAATCCGGCAGCAAATGTTTTCCTGGACTGTGCTACTGTCAGATGCAGGTGGAAATCTGCATGCATGGTTTCCATAGCTGTCAAGTGTTCCCCACAGCTGCCCGGGACAGGGAGCTCCAGGGAGGCAGGGCACTGGTAGCAGGGCCCTTCGGCTAGGGGATAGAGCCTCATTTGCATACAGGGTTCCCAGAATCCCTTGCGGTGGCCTCAAAATGCTCACTGTGACCTAGGTGTCTTGGCTTCCTAGGCGATATCTATACCAATCCGGATAGCTAGTGGGGTGTGGGTTAGGGATTGCCCAGGGAGAAGTGCTCTCTGGTGGGCCACATGGAGCCAAGCCGCATGGCTGCCCAGCAGCATCTGGAGCTCAGCTGCCTGCCACTGGAAATGCGGGACATTTCAGAGAAAAATAATTTTTCAGGAAGACGGCGGGAAAGAGTGAATGATCCATGAATGTCCCGCCCAAAACGTGACACTTGACAGGTCTGATGGTTCCCTGAATGTGAAAAATATATCACAGGGAAGGTTGGGGGTGACCGTTCAGTTTAAAACAAACAAGCAAATAAAATCATTGTTTGTTTGGTTAATGATTTGTTTTGCCTTGATTTTAACTTCTGTTTACATGTTGTTGTCTATGTAAACCACCCAGAGTTCCTTTGGGGAAATCGGTGCGGTAGAGAAATGTAAAAATACAAATAAATAAATACAGTGGTACCTTGTATAAAGGAATTAATTCGTTCCAAATGAAATTATGTTAAACAAATTTTCCTTTATACAAATTACAATTTCCCATAGGAATGCATTGAAAAATGGAGTAATCCGTTCCAGTTCAGAGAAAAATGACACAAACTACAGTACTGTACATGTATAATGTTGGGGAAGAGAAATGCAAAAATGCAAACAGACACCCCCCCACACACATTGATTTCAGGCGGAGTGCTGCAGCACAAGGGTTAATTCTTCCCAGGCCAAGCCTAGGAACCATCCTCTATTGTCTCCTCCTTCCCTGCACACACACACACACACACACACACACACACACACACACACACACACACACACACACACACTCCCCTCTCCCCCTCTCCCTCTCCCTCCCCCTCTCTCTATCTGCTCCTGACCTGAGCGCGCAGCAAGGGACGGCAGAGACGCTTCTCTGCTGCTGCTGCTCGGGGGAAAGCGAAACCGCCCCTGGGACTGAGCAACGGCGGGTGGTGTGGGTTAGGGGGAAGGGAAAGAGGGACGGAAAGGGGGAAGGGAAAGAGGGACGGAAAGGGGGAAGGGAAAGATGAGCGCGCACCCCTGAGGAAGTTTTCCTGCGAGTGCCTAGGCAAGCCGAGCAGGCTGACCTAGCCCTCCTCCTCCTGCTCCTCCATTGCCAGCTTGCATCTTCGGTAAGGAGCCCCAGAGAGTGCCTGCACCCATTTTGGACAGGGAGGGGAGGGGGAGGGGGGATGGAATTTTTTTCCGTTGCATGGATTTTTCGTTATACAAGCTCTTCGTTATACAAGGGTACACTGTAAATTGAAACTATAGATGCCAAAGCCAGAAAAAACCAGGCAGCAATTGCACTGGTGAGACAAATCAGAGGGATTTGTTGTGATTTGATTTGGAGCATATACGTATTACAGGTAAGGACACAGTCAGTGAATCTACAGAGGCTGTGGGTTGATTCAGTAGTTCAGTGTTCACACTCGATACAATGCAATTCACGTTGCTGACCATAGTTCCCTTTCCTTCCTCCCACTGGGCCTTCCTCTGCTGATCCATTTATGGTCTGCTGTCAAACGTCTTCATTTTGAAAGGGTTGTACGGTGCTTCGGAAAAGATGGCAGTATTCCAAAGTTGTTCGTAATGTGTATGAAATACCACACCCCAGAAGAGCATCTTTGCTTCCTCCATGGAGGCAAGCCCTGGGCTCCAGCTGATTGGTGCTGGGGTGGGGGGAGAAAATGCTTTTGTTTCCCCACCCCAGCACCAATCAGCTGGAGCCTGGGGCTTGGGGAAGTGGGGAGAAAGGTTTAAAAAGCCCTGGCTTTTAAAACCTTTCTCTCCTTCTTCAAGCCCTTTTGGGGTACTGCGGTCCCGCGATATAGTGGGACCGCAGTATATGAACCGCGAAAGGGTGGGGGACCACTGTAAAATGCTGGATAGCTCAGTGGTTCAGGCAGACGTTGAGAGTTTGAGTCCTCACTGTGCCTCCTGAACCAGGTCTCAGAGGTGTAGCAAAGACTTCCAGCGCTTGGGGACAAAGTTTGTTTTTGTGCTCCTCCTGCCGCCCACCCCCCACCGCATCACCCCCCCCCAGCAACAGGGGCCCAATCCAATGGGTGTGGAATGAGGGGGCATGCAGGTGCTCGTGTAGGCCAGGGGTGCCCAAACTTTTTGTAAGGAGGGCCAGATTTGGTGGCTGAGAATGTGTCATGGGCCGGTTGCTCCCCGACCCTGCCACCCCACTGCAAGCCCCACCCACTGGCCCATAAACCCCACCCACTGATCCCTTGCAACCCCACCTGCAGGAAGGAAGGTGGGGACCAAGGGAGGGAGAGAGGTGGGGACCAAGGGAGGGAGGCGACCTTGCACCCTCCCAAGCTTCTCAGCGGTGGTGACGGCTCGCCCGCCAGCCCACCCCAAAGCTCCTTGGTGGTGGCAGAGGCTCGCTGGCCTGCCCACCCCCACACATTCCCCAGCGGTGCCGGTGGAGGCAGACCACCCGTCCGCCCAAGCTTCCCAGCGGTGTCAGTGTTGGCAGAAGATTTTTTTTGTTTTAAAAAAAAAACATGGGGCGAAGGAGGGGGAAGGAGGGGCGGACCAGCCAGCTGCGGGCCACTCAGAATGGCCTGACGGGCCTCATTTGGCCCCCGGGCCGGACTTTGGGCAGGCCTGGTGTAGGCAAACAGGTAGACATGTGTGTGCAAGGAGGAGGAAGAGGAGGAGGGCACTGTAGCCACCACACTCTCCGCCTGCCTGCCTGCTTGCCTGCTTTGCTGCGTGCTTGCTGCACGGCGGGGGGGGGGGAATCTTGCCAGCAAGCCTTAGCCTGGGGAGAGGAGCACTGCTGGCAGGAGGGTGCCATAGCTTCCTCCTCCTGCTCCCCCTCCAGGCGCCCCCAGATTGCTGCACACCCGGGGCAAATGCACCCTTCTGCCCCCCTATATATGCCCTTGCCAGGCCTGGACTTAAAGATCCATAGGGTCTCTTCCTGTTCTGCAATTCTAAGGGCTTTCCCCCACCCCTGTAATTAAGAAGCTGTAATCCCCTCCAATGCTGCTGGCTGGCTTGCAAAATCAGCTAGTTCTGACATTTTAAAAGTTATTATAACCATTTGTAGATTTCCAGTAACAGGAAGCAGGAGGCGCATAACTCTGAATGTTTGAATGTTAGTGTAGGTTCAGGACTAGAGGTGGGCACGAAACGCCAAAATGGCATTTCATTTTGTTTGAAATATATATTTTTTAAAAAAATTATTTCATTTTTCATTTATTTTCATTTTCATTTTTGTTTTATTTAAAAATCCCGTGCCATCCCACCCAATGTGCCCAGTTGGGGAGAGGCACGAGGTTTTAACTTTTTAAAATTATTATTATTATTATTATTATTATTATTATTATTATTATTATTAT
>JAHTLZ010000161.1:3818432-3848283 GCA_023846285.1 Phrynocephalus versicolor | reverse complement strand
TATTATTATTATTATTATTATTATTATTATTATTATTATTATTATTATTATTATTATTATTATTATTATTATTATTATTAAACTTCTAAACCACCCTTAAGAGCAATGGTCATTCTAGACAATGTACAAAAAAACTAGTATAAACATAAGAACAGCCTTGCTGGAACAGGCCACAGCCCATCCAGTCCAGCGTTCTGTCTCACATGGTGTGGCTCACCATTTGCTTCAGGGTATTCCCAAGCAGATGTCTTCACCTGCTTACGATTCCCCGCCAATGGCATTGAGAGATATCCTGCCTCTCTCTCCAACCCAGATGTTGTTCTTAGGCATCCATAATGATAGCCATGGATACCCTTGTTCTCCATGAACTTGTCCGATCCTTTCTTAAAGCTGTCATGGCTGACAGCTGCCATCACTTCTTCTGGCAGGGAGTTCCAGAGACCAGTGATCCTCTGGGTGAAACATGAACGTATAATTCACCAAACAACGATTACAATTAATATAAAATAAAATCAGGCAGTGGCTATAGATGTTAAACATAAGAGGGCTTTAAAGATTTTGTTCAAGTCTCCAGAAAAGGGGCCAGGTGAATTTTGGGCAGCAGTTCATTTCAAAGCAGGGAAATGTCTGTGAAGATTCTCAGTCACCCAGGTGAGCTTATCTGGATGTTGAGTCATGGCAACTGGACTTCTTTTCTTGTGAGATCGAAATGTTTCACTGATCATCCAAGTAGCTCCGTTAGTCTGCAGGGAAACAACCGTCAAGAAGGCACACTGTCTTGGTTTCTCCTTCCAGACATCTCTCAGTATTAGTACAGTATTGTCACCTGCCCAGCTTGAGATGTAGAGGTAGGAGGGACACTTAGTCCCTTCTGAAAATTTAGTAGCATTCCTCTTTTCTAATAATAAAAACATAAGAATATAAGAAGAGCCATGCTGGATCAGGCTAAAAGCCCATCTAGTCCAGCTTATTGCATCTCACAGTGGCCCCACCCCAGATGCATCTGGGAGCGCGTGAGACTAGATCTCTGTCTCCTGATACCACTCCCTTGCATCTGGCCCTTGAAGTACCCCGGTTTCATCTCTCCTTAAAACTCAAAGCAAAAGAGTATTTGGGTCTCAAAAATTAAGACTGAAAGAGGTTTTCTCCTGAGCTCCTTTTAGATCCACCACACCAGTAGATGGGGCAAGAGCAGGAGTTGAGTCTACAAAGCTAGTGTCTGTGGCTGTAATGCCAGACCATTTCTTACCCCATATATGTTCTAATGAGAGAGAGTTCTTTGTCTCTGTGTTTATTGGATCCAATAAAGTAAGCAGAGAGGTTTTGACCACAAGGAGAGGAGCAAACCCCACCTGAAAACAGTGCTGGGGTTCTTTATAGGTTCAGGAATAACTTGAGGGAATTGGGGATGGGATTTGATGAAACACTGGGTGAGCCAAAAACCCTTCCTGGCCAAGACTGGGTTGGGCCATCAAGAGACAATGAGGTGAGCTAGGAGAGTCATCAGAGGACAACGAGCAGAGATGGGCTTAGGGGAACACCCATTATGAGAACCAAAGGTGTGTGAGACATCTTGAATGGGAGGGCTGGCTGGGTAATAGGTTTTAATTATCACTACAGATCTTTGCCTGGATAATGGAGCTGGAACAGACTGGTCTTTACACAATGGGGCACTTGAGGTGGGGAAACAGTGTGGTTTTTGAAATACAAACATAACCTATAGAAGCACTAGGGGCACTTTTACATGACTCCTAAGATCCGCTGGCAACTTAAATTCGGACCAGAGATCTTAGGGGTTTGTCGCTCTCCCTGTGTTCCCACCCCTCCGCACTCCCTTGCTCCTGTCTGCGTGAGGGGAGGGAGAAAAAAAGGGAGAAAAGAATGCAGGCTCACCTCCGTCTGCCCCTCGAAGCCCTGGAAGCAAGCATTCCAGTCTCTTAGAGTCTCTTAAAGGGGCAGGGGGGGCAACAAAACAAAAACAAATACAAGGCAAGGAGAGCCTGGAACTCACTGCTTTACATCCGCATCAGAAATTTTTCACCTTCGGAGACCAGGTACTTGAAAAGTGCACTGGGACGTGCTTAGGTGGGCGTGGTCGTACTTAATTTTTTTCAAATTCCGGAGCTGGTGGGAAAACATTTTAAAGCTCTAGATCTGGGAGTCCTTCGCCTCGGATTTTAGGGGTCGTGTAAAAGCGCCCTAGGTCAGTGATGACGAACCTTTTAGAGACCTAGTGCCCAACTGTAATTCAAAACTCACTTTTTTTTTTTGCAAAGTGCCAATACAGTAATTTAACCTGTATACAGGTGGCTATGAAGGGGCAATGCCGGTTGCCCACAGAAAGGGCTCCAAGTGCCACCTTTGGCACCCGTGCCATAGGTTCACCATCACTGCACTAGGTGGTGTCTAGGCATGCTCAAAGGAAATGCAAACAGAATCCAAATAGATTCCAAGTGGCTCAAACCAGTTTCTGGATGGTTCAGGAAATGAGGCTAATTAATGAGTCCATCCCAGGGTTGATCCTTCATCTGGGGTCTTGATGTTGGTGTCACTATGGTGGTCCCTCCGTGCCAGGAGCAAAGCAACTTCAAAATGGTGGAACTGGGTTGAGGGGTGGAAAGAGGGTGGACACAGGACATGAGGGGGCATATGTGGGTGAAAGCAGAGCAGCAATATGTAGACAGAATAAGTGGGCTTCCCTTATGTGTAAGGAGAAGTGTTCTTGTGCAACGATTTAACAGTTCCGGGGATCCCTTGGGGGGGCATAGGGGTTAAATCTCCCATTCGGTGAAGAAGTGGGATCCAGTAAGCAAGCTACTTTTGGAGTCCACAGCTGGCTCCTCTCTTCATTGCCCCCTGTGGATTTTATGAATTGCAATCCTCTGTAGGCTTCTACAAAGTAACCAGGTTCTGCCACTCAAGTTGGGAGGCCTGGCTGTGCTATTCTCTACAGAAAAGCTGAGGAAATGGCTTATTAGTGGTTCTCCTACCTTTGAATGGGAGGAATGGATATTTTGAGGGCTTGACAACACCCGTGTGGATGTTGTATGGGTTTGAGGCAGTGTTCAAAAGGTGATCACAACACAGGGGTGGGAAAACCTTTGGCCCTCTATGTGTTTTCCTCCAGATCCCTGGAGGAAAAGTCCACCAAGGTTACAAACCATGAGGGAGATGTGTCATCTCCAGGCTTAAACCTGGGGTCGTTCAAGGGCCAGATGCAGGGGAGTGGTATGAGGAGACAGAGATCTAGTCTCATGCGCTCCCATAGGCATCTGGTGGAGCCACTGTGAGATACAGGAAGATGGACTAGATGGGCCTTTGGCCTGATCCAGCATGGCTGTTCTTATGTTCTTATGTTCTTATGTTCTTATGTTCTTATGTTCTGGACCACAACTCCCACAGTCCTTGGTCACTGGCAATATAGGCTTGGAATTCTGGGAGCTGCAGTCCAAAACATCTGAAAGGCTGAAGGTTCCTCACCCCTTTGCTAGAGAATGGCTCCGGGCCGTAGAGTGAGTATAATTTCAGGTCTTTCAACATGCACTGACTGGTTGGTCATCTCTACTGCTGGGTAGAAAAAGTGTCTGCCACCTTTGCTGTGAGAATAGCTCCTTCAGTTTTATGCCTCTCCTAGCTAGGAATGCCTTCCTCTTCACTGGCTGTCATGCTGATCTGTTTAATCCTCCTCCATGCTCGCACATCCAAACAACAGCATTTTCTGCTTTCCGAGGAGGCGGCTGAATAGCGCTTGTCTGTTTTCAACCAAATCCCTCAAGTCGATGGGAGCCGAAATCTAATTTGAGCTTCAAGGGAGATTCATGGGCAAAAGAGAAGCACATGGCACAGGGCACTGATGTGTCTTGTTCTCCAGATTCCAAAAATTGCAGCATCAATATAATATGCATTTTTATGGGGCCGTGTCTTGTTCTAGCCTCTCTCAGCTCCAGCGGCTCCTGGACTCAAGGAAAGGCCACCACCAAGATTTCTAAATGTTGAGACTTCCCAGGGCAAGGAGGATGCAGCACACCTCAGGGAAGGGGCAGTGATTCATGATTCTATTCTTCTTCACAAAGGGTTGCTATTGAACGTCTTCCACGGGATAACCCCAAAGAACACCATGGGTTCATCAGTAGCACTGCAAGCTAGGAGCACCTGATGAGAGCTGGTACGGGGTGTCGGATTGCATCTCTGAAAGTCCAGGTTCAGGTCACTTTGAGCCTGGCCTACCTCGCAGGACTGTTGTGAGGAGAAAGCAGTGAGAAGGATGGAGGCAAGGTACTACTCCAGTGGTGTTCAAACTTCAGCCCTCCAGATGTTTTGGATTAGAGATGGGCACGAAAAGAACAATTTTTGTTTCCGTTTTTGTTTTTTCATTTCGTTATGTAACAAAACGACAAACGAAATTTGTCTCTAAAATGAAATGAAACGAACAGAAATGCCAGGAATTTTGTCGTGCATTTCATTTCCGTTACTGCAATATGAGTGAATTGCTTAAAATCCTTTAAAAAATCACAAAAAATTGAAATAAATGGTAACGAAATGGTAACGAAAGGAACAAAAACGAAAATGATTTTTTTGCAAAAATTCACAAAAACCAGAAATGAACCAACGGACCCTCCAAACGACAAACGACAAACGGAATGCCATTTTTTTATTCGTGCCCATCTCTATTTTGGATCACAGCTCCCAGAATTCCAAGCCTGTATTGCCAATGACAAAGGACTGTGGGAGTTGTGGTCCAAAACATCTGGAGGGCCGAACTTTGGATGCCACTGTACTATTCCACCTTAAGTTAGTTGCAGGAATGGCTGGTTGCAAACATAACCACAACATGAAGGAAACAATCCAGGAGTTGGGTCATGGCAACTGGACTACTTTTGACTTCTCGTTTGACTGACGAAGCTGCTTGGATGAGCAGTGAAACATTTCACTCCCACAAGAAAAGAAGTCCAGTTGCCATGACTCAACTCCTGGATAATTTCACCTGGATGACTGAGAATCTCCACAGACATTTCAGATAAACAAATTACAAGTGGAAGGGGTGTAAGTCTTGGATAATGAGGCGAAAATAATGGGTGTTGATCTACATCTCCATAACAGATTACCTACAGTGAATAAAAGATCATCCTTCTTTACAGGCCTCAGCCTGCATTATGCAAAAGGGAAAAGCAGCAGAGAGGGAAGATTGGGGGAAAGGAAGCAGTTCTTTTGCCTGATCTGGTAAAACAGCCTTGATGTTTTGTTTCCAGTTGGCTGACAAAACCAGTCATAATTTCAATTTACAGGAGGCCTCGTGGCGCAGTGGTTAAATGCCTGTACTGCAGGTGAAACTGTGCTCACGACCTGGGGTTCAATCCCAGGTAGCAGGCTCAAGGTTCACTCAGCCTTCCATCCTTCCGAGGTTGGTAAAATGAGTACCCAGCTTGCTGGGGGGGGGGCAATGTGTAGCCTGCACACTGTAATTAAAATTGTAAACCACCCAGAGACCACTTGTAGTGGTATGGGGCGGTATATAAGCAGAAGCAGAACACTTCAGGGAGCAGCCTTTCAAGGGGACAGGTCAGAATGTCCTTCCTTCTATCCTAAGGGCTGGTACAAGGCCTGACAATAATAGAGATTTGGCCCATATAGTTGAGTCCACGCCACTCTGAGATTTATTGTGTAGCCTTTTGACACAGTGGCTGAACTGGTGTACTGCAGCAAAAACTGGGCTCACGACCTGGGGTTCAATCCCAGGTAGTTGGCTCAAGGTTGACTCAGCTTTCCATCCTTCCGAGTTCAGTAAAATGAGTACTCAGCTTGTAGCCTTTGTAATTATTTGCAAACTGCCCAGAGAGTGCTTTATGCGCTGCTGGGTGGTAAATAATGCCTCTTGTTGAGGGTATTCCCTCTTTTTCTACTAGTATTGTTGACTTCTTGTTCTGTTATTTATTGTTGATTTTAATATTGCTGTAAACGAACCTAACCAAACCAATTTTCAAAGCCGCCCTCCTTGTACCTCCCTCCCGTAGCCCATTATTGCAGGGCCAATCGGGAGGGGAGATAAGCAGGCCGCGCTTAGGCAGCCAGAGCAGCGTAGCTTCAAAGCCACCCCCTTGTGCCTCCCGCCCATGGTCCATTATCACGGGGCAGACCGGGAGGGGGTGATAAGAAGGAGGCCACTCCCCCTCTTTATTCCTCCCACGCCCATTTGTAGGCACCCCCCAGCTCCGACCAGGCCCCAGGGCGGGCAGTGGGTGCTGGGGAAAAGACGGGTAAAAACGAATAACGAATTAATGAAACAACGAAATGATTTTTTGCAAAAATTCACAAAAAAACAAAACAAAACGAACCAAACTCCTTAACAAAATGAAACAAAATGAAATGCCATTTTTTTTCGATTCGTGCCCATCTCTACCTGTAACATTTCCAAACTGCAGTCCCATCCTATCGCCCCCCCCTTAAATGCTGGAGTTTGTCCCCCAGTGCTTCTTCTAAGTAATGTGAGCTTCAAAGGGCCAATAAACAGAAATAGAGACTTTCATCTCTCTCTCCCTTCTCACACTTTTGCTTGCTGATATAGATTAGAGAAAGGTGCAGATTGATCTCCGAGAGTGGCTCAGCCAGCCAGGGGGCTGGTGGGAGGGAACGGGTGGCAACTTGAATATATATTTTTATCTATCTAATCCAGATTATTATTCTTAGGATCCACTTCCTTCCTGCTGCTACTTCGTGGTTGTAATTTATTTTCCCTAGAAAGAAGCTGCCATGTTCGAGTTGCAAACATACTTCAAGGTGAGCAAACTCGAAGGTCTTTCGCCAAATTGGGGGTTTCTGCTCTGACCTATCTCCAAATGGATTTCCAGAAACAATTAATTGTAAATTTCTTTTTCTTTCCCCTTGCAGCCCCCAGGTATTTATTTTCTTTCAGCTGACACTATCTCAGCATGAAACTGCTGCACTCTGCTACTATAAATAGCTGATATTATCTCATATAAAAAGGGCTCTGCCATCTGCCCTTGACACTATCTCCCTTGGTTTCTGGAACCAGACAGTGTTTTCCCTGTCGTTAGAAGGATGGCATTTGCAATCCTGCATGCATTCAGAGATGATTCCTTATGGTTAACTCATAGAGCCATAGCATTATAGAACTGGAAAGGATGCTAATGGTTATCGGGTCCAGGAAGCCACAGCTAAAGCAGTTTAGCATACAACCTCAGTTTACAAATCTTCAGTGGAGTTTCCATCACCAAAGAGGCTGAGTGCGTCCTAGTTTCTGGTTCCTGTCCCAATGCTTGCTGAATATTTTCTTTATAGGCAGAATTAGGCCAAGCTACAAGCACATCCAATCTCGCCTGATTTCGGAAGCTAAGCAGGGTCGGCCCCGGTTAGTACTTGGATGGGAGACCGCCAGGGAATACCAGGTGCTGTAGGCACCTGGAGTAGGAACTGGTAAACCACTCCAGTATTCCCGCCAAGAAAACTCCATGGACATGGGGTCACAAAGAGTCAGTCACAACTGTAACGACACAACACACACATGTGAAACTGGAAGAGGGCTTTGCAAAGACCCTGGGTGGTCAGAAAATCAAGCAAGTTGGTCCAAGCCTGAACTCTCACTGGAGGAAATTTTTTTTTGAAATGGAATTTGTCCTACATTGGGCTCATCATGAGAAGGCAGGATTCTTTGGAAAAGACCATTATGCTGGGAAAGGGGGAAGGAAGCAGGAAAAGAGGAACATAAGAACATAAGAAGAGCCATGCTGGATCAGGCCAAAGGCCCATCTCGTCCAGCTTCCTCTATCTCACAGTGGCCCCACCAAATGCCTCTGGGAGTGCATGAGACTAGATATCTGTCTCCTGCAACCACTCCCCTGCATCTGGCCCTTGAAATACCCTGTTTTCTAAACCTGGAGATGACACATCTCCATCATGGTTTGTAAACTGTGATGGACTTTTCCTCCAGGAATCTGTCCAATTCTTCTTCTGAAGGCATCCACGCAGGCAGGGAGTTCCACAGACTAACAACGCGCTGGGTGGAAAAAATATTTTGTCTGTTCTCACTCTCCCAGCCCCAGTTTGAGTGTATGTCTCCTAGTTCTTGTATTCTGTGAGAGGGAAAAGAGCATCCCTCTATCCACTTTACTCATGCCCTGCATTTATTTTGGACGTCTCAATCATATCTTTCCTCAGGCGCCTTTTTTTCTGGACTAAAGAGCCTTTCCTCATAAGGGAGGTGCCCGGTAATCATTTTAGTCACTTTCTTTTGCACCTTTTCCAGTTCCACTATGGGCTCTATCACACGTCCTTTAAAATGCTGATTAAGTTTCAAGATAAAACGTTTCCAAAAATCTTGTCCCCACAGCCACTGGGCTTAAAAAAAAAAAATGGTTATGCCTCCTTTAGTGAGTTTTCCAAGACCTACCGGAGAAGTTGGGAATTTTTTTGCTCCAGTAAAAAAAGTGAGCCAGAAGTCCATGGGAGCTTGCATATGATCCGGTTTTCTGCTTCCCCCCCCTCACCCCGACTAGCTCGTCCTGGGGCTTATCTGCACTTTAAAAAAAAGTTTCTCCTCCCCCCAGCGCTGATCAGCTGGGCTTTGGGCTGTCAGCGCTGGTTTATTTACTTTTATTTTTTTCTAGCACCGAACAGCTCCTCCTGGGGCTCGTTGGCGCTTTAAAAAAATATTTTTTAAAATTTTTCCTCCTCTCCCCCCCCCCAGTGCTGATCAGCTGGCCTTCGGGCTGTCAGTGCTGTTTTTATATTTTTTAATTTTTTATTTTTTTTCTAGTGCCACCTGCTGGCCCTGAGGCTGTCAGTGCTTTTTTTTAAAAAAAAACCTTGTACATGGGAACAGAAATCCCACAACTTCAGTCATGTGACCAAGAAAGAAAAGCCGGACTTTCACAAGATCCAGATCTTCCCCCAGGTGAGATAGTGGCCTATGTCTTTTTTTCTTTCTTCCTTTTTCCCCCGATGCGGTGACCAGAATTGTACACAATACTCCAGGTGCGGCCTTACTATCTGTTGTGACGTGGGGTTTAGTGATTTCAGCAAGTGATTTCAGCTCTTTGACATAGCAGGCTGGAGACAGCTTCTAGTGTAACAGCTGTTTATTCAGGGAGAGAACAAGACTGGGAACTGGGGAGAGGGAGCTACATTTATAGGAGCCAGGACTGGCTAGGAAAAGATACATTTTGGAGGGAACAATTACAACCATTCACAAAGCTGCCTTTTGGCAGAGACCAATAGGATTGAAGATCCAAATGCATCAAGTTGAATCCACCAATAGGCCTGTTCCCTTTGGAACAGGAAGGCAGTTACTTCAACATAAGCAAGTACAGATAGTAGGAATACAGATCAATACACAACACTATCATCTTGTACAATGGCATTATAATGTTGGCTGTTTTATTTATTTGGAAGACCAAATACAAGATGGATTGACTCCCTAAAAGTAGCCACAGAGGATTGACTTTCAGTGGTTGAGGACAGTTTAGAGATGGCTCATTCATAGGGTAGCCACAGATTGGCGACTTGACGGCACAGAAGAACAACAAAACTTCAGAGCTTCCCAAGTTAAGCTTTTTTTCTAGGTTCATGAAGCATCACATTTAGGGTTTGCAAGTTGTCTGTAATGGATATTTATGGCATCTGTGTCCAGAAAACAGCTAAATTCCACAAATTATGGTGTTTCCAGAAAACTCCAAAATCCCATCCCAATGCACCACTACACATGGGCACGAAATGAACAATTTTTCATTTCCGTTTTCGTTTTTTCAAATTTTGTCTCCAAAATGAAACGAAACGAATGAAACACCAGAAATTTTGTCGTCCGTTTCGTTTTCGTTACGGCAATACATTGAACTGCTTTAAATGCTAAAAAAAATCACAAAAATTGAAATAAATGGTAACGAAACAGTAACGAAACGAAACAAAAACGAAAATGAATTTTTTGCAAAAATTCACAAAAAACGGAAACGAACCGAAACGGACCCCCTAAACAACAAACGACAAACGAAACACCATTTTTTTGATTCGTGCCCATCTCTATCCACCACCATTCAAGGTCATACACTTCAATGCCGAACAGCTCTTAGCATCATGCGGTTCTTCCTAATGTTTAGTCAGAATCTCTTTGCTTTTAATTTGAGCCCACTAGTTTAGGGCTCTTTCCTCTGGAGCAGATGACACAAGCTTGCTCCAACGTCCATATGAAGCCCATCGGAAAACAGGATGGCTATCGTATGTTCTCTAGTCTAAGCCTAGCTCAACCACTCCTAGCAAGGCTTGGCCTATTCACTACCATCTGAGTAACCAGAACTTTACACGGTGCTGCAGCACTTGAAATATTTCAAAAATCCTCCGTGCTTTCGAAGCCGTATTTGTGTACCTAGATATGCCACGAAGCAAGCCCTGATCAGCTATCAAAATTTATCCTGCCAATTATCCAGGGCTTTATAATCGGAGGGATACTAGACATAACTTTCTATTGCATGCATATCAATAAGAAAAGAAAAATCATTCTCCATACCTTTTCACTGAAATGAAATTGACATTTATCTTCTCTGGAGAAACCAATTTCCTCAAAAAATACAAAATGCATTATATGTTTCCGTTTCTTAATCTTTTAAAAATAATTTTCCTGAGATCAAATTCTGCATACGAGTCTGAAATGGTGCTTTAAAAGAAATTGAGTTTTCCCTATCCTCTTGATAACAGTAGGGTTGGGGGGGGAGGGGGGAGGCAACAACCTTATGAGAGATGGTCTAAAATGATGCATGCTTGTCGCTTCCTTCCATATTTCCACTAAAGGGGAATCTCAAATGATCCCTTTACTTGGCTATCCTGTTTAAAAGGATGAAAAGAATGGCAGATATTTTAGCCCTGTTTTTCATAGTAAGATGAATATGTGAGCAGTGGAACAGGCCAAACTCTGCTCATAGAATCATAGAGTTGGAAGAGACCTCAAGGGCCATCTAGTCCAACCCCCTGCCATGCAGGAACCCCCATCACAGTATTTCTGACAGATGTCCACCCAGCCTCTGCTTAAAAACCTCCAAAGAAGGAGACTCCACCACCCTCCTTTGTGGCAGCAGATTCCACTGCCGAACAGCTCTAACGGTCATTAAGTTCTTCCTAATGTTCAAATGGAATCTCTTTTCCTCTCATTTGAAACCATTGCCCTGCATCCTAGTCTCTGAAGCCATGGAAAACAAACCAGTCTCTTCTTCAATGTGACATCCTTTCAAATATTTAAACATAGCTATCATATCCCGTCTCAGCCTTCTTTTTGTAAGGATAAACATTCCCAGCTCCCTAAGCTGCTCCTCTTAAGACATTTCTTCCAGACCCTTAATCATCTTAGTTGCCCTCCTCTGGGCCTGTTCAAGATTGTCAACATCCTTTCTCCCTACTCATCCCTACTCATCCCTACTCATCCCTACTCATGCCTGATGCATTCAGAAAAGGAGATCATCTACCCCAGAAGGAACCTCACTCCACCATCGAAACCACCAACCACCTGGAAAGACTGCATGTAGCTAACGGTTGCCCTGTCGAGAAAGTCAAAAGTCTTTCAAATGAACTGCTAACTGAAGAAGACCTTCAGCCGATTCTTCAGACTTGAAGCAATGAGCTGGGTTGTTGGCTAATTTTATCCCTCCTGGTGGGCTTGAGGCTGGGCTGTTAAGAACAGTTGCTGTTCCCCCTTCCCTTGTCTCCAAACACAGGGCAAGGAACATTGTCCTCACTCTAGTCAGGCTTTGTGGTCATGCTGCTTAGCCAATTGGATTTGGTTCCATGCTGACATCATCAGGTCAAATTAGAGCAAGGGTAATTGTAGTTATTCTTCTAGATTCATTCTGGTTTAAGAAAATTTAAGCCAATGGTTTGCAGTGGACACAACTTCAGCTTCTCTATTTTCTGTGTTACTTTCCATCCCTCGTAATGGAATTTTCTTTTATTTTTGCATGCTCTTTGTAGCTTAATGTTACCTTTTAATGTTGTAAGATGCCTCTTCTAATTCCCTGTTCTCAGCTTGAATACATCTTAAATATTTTGGACTGTATATTGTCCCTCATTATTATAAGCCGCCTTGGGTCCTTTTCCAAGGAGAAAAGTGGGGTAAAAATATTCAAAATAAATAAAATAAATATATATTTAGAATAGCTTTAGATAAAAACAGATTATGCTACTGATAGCCAATGTTCTACAAGGACATGTCGCTGAAAGATGTAGTACAGTGGTACCCCGCCCTTTTGCGGTTCATATATTGCGGTCCCGCTATATCGCGGGATCACAGTATATGAAAAAGGCCCCCTAGGGTAAGGGGCAAAAGTCCTGTTTCAAGCCTCCCATACTTACCCCAGGACTGGAGCTGCCCTGAACAAGCCTGTGAGGGCCTTCCTGGGCCTTCTGGAGGCCCCAAAAGGGCCTCCCTGCAAACCAGAAGTGACTTCTGGATCCCTGAAAATCATTTCTGAGGCCTCCGAGAGCCTTTCTAGGCCTGTCGGAGGCCTCAGAAATGATTTCCGGTTTACCAGAAGGCACTTCCAGTTTTGGGGCCTTCTGAAGGCCCAGGAAGGCTCTCACAGTCCCATACGGGGTAGGGCCAGTCTGGGGGTAAGTATATGAGCCCCCAGCTAGGTCCCCCCCAGGCCTGACTCGACCTGCTTCCGCATATCACGGATTTTCAATTACTGCGGGTCAGGTCAGGTCCCTAACCCCAGCGATAGGTGGAGGATCACTGTAATTGGTATTTCTCTTCATAACAACAGGCAAAAATATGACACCAAGAGATGTTTGGGAACCTTTTTCTATATACTTCTAGGACTCCGTAGGATGGTGTAGTGGGTAAAATATTGCCTTGGGACTCGGGAGACCTGGGTTCGATTCCCAGGAAACTTAGTGGTGATCTTGGGTCAGTCATACTCTCTTAGGGCTCGGTCCCACGTCCCTTTAAAAGCAGTTTAAATTAATAGATAAACCATGTCTAAAAATGCTGTCCCTACGGCCACCGGGCTTTTTGAAAAAAAGAAAAAAGAAAACCTAATAATGCCCCTTTAAGCGAGGTTTCTGTGACTCACCCAAGAGGTAGGGAGTTTTTTTGCCTTGCTTTGATAATCCACCTTTTAAGGAAGCAGATGCTGTGGGACCACACAGATGATTTGGGTTTCTTCTTTTTTAACACATAGCACCGACCGGCTGTTCCTGGGGCCGATCGGCACTGTTTTTTTTAAAATTTCTTTTCACCTTCAGAAAACAGGAAGTTCCATGTAGTGCCCTAAGCTTTAATTTCCCCCAGCCAAGTGGTCCTTTTTTTTTAAATGCTAGTGCCACCTGCTGGCCAAGGGGGCTGGACTGCACTTTAAAATAAAAAACCAGCTTTGGACGTGGGAACTCCTGTCCCACTTATTCAATCACGTGATGGGATGAAGAGGAAAAGCCAGACCTTCAGAAGATCAGGATCAAAACCCAGGTGAGATAGCAGTATTTAGTGAAACCTGCCTCACAGGTTTATTCGGGGGATACAAGTGGGTAGGGGTTCAAGTGAGATCTGGGTCCAAAGCCCTATTTGGTCATGAAGCTTGTTGTGTAACTGTGAGCTAGGCATAGGGATTATATGAGGATGGAGTCTGCCATTTTTTGAAATCAGTCCTAAATGGCAAGGGAATTATTAATTGGTTCCAGCTTCTAAGGTTGCTATCCCATGACCACTAGAAACCACTCCAAACTGCTTGAAGATGTTTCCCCACACCCAGCAGACTTTAAAGGGGGAAAAATGTGACCACCCTCACTTAAAGCGCAACCCAGCAAGTTTTGCAAGTACCTGGTCTCAAGGTGGTACTGAGCTTGTCTCAGTTCCGATGCGGATTTTTAACCGGTACTTGAGTCCGTGGGGACTCAGAAAATCTGCATCAAAACCTTTCCACTGTGTTGTGGTTCCTGCTCATGGGAACACAGAATATGTGGTTCTTTAAACTGCATCTGTGGGGATACAGGAACAGCATTTTCAACCACATGACCATTCTGGGGGGAAATCCGCATTTTACTTTGATCCAGATTTTCTGGATGTGGGATAGCAGTATTAGGCAGACAATTGCATTGTCATAAGTAGTCACTAGAGGGAATCAGAGAGGATTTCCCTGCATTTTCTAGCCTCTAAGAAAAGCTAGCACATCCCTTTAAAATAGTGCAGTGCAGTGAATTACTTGCAGATGGGAGGAACAGTGATGTTAATAGCAACCTCACTGCCAAGAAGTGATGACTAAGGCAACAAGCCCTTCTTAAAATGTCATGTTCTGAGCTTCTGCACTGAAAAAGAGCATGGCACCCAATCTCTTTAACCTGTTTGGCTGTGGTTATCTCAGAGCGCAGCAAATTAGGGGTTTTCAATGAGAACTTCCCCTCCTACTGAAACAGTTTTACACACCAGTTCTCCTGGAAATAATCATATATCAGCAATCTTCTCTATGAATCCTTATATCTGGTGGGGGGGAAATATCTGTGTTTTTTTAACAGCTTATTTTGGAACAGCAGTGAAGAAAATGGGAAATGAAATGAAATACAAAGTGCAGGTTGTAGAAAAGCATTCTGTGCTTTCTCAAGTTCATTTTTAGAACTACAGTGCTTAGAAGGCGACAGACTTCCCCCTCTTCCTGCACCTGGTTTTAAAAAGGAAGGAAGGAAATATCAACAAGAGAAGGAAGGAAGGAAGGAAGGAAGGAAGGAAGGAAGGAAGGAAGGACAGACGGTAGGTGACATATCCCACTAGGTGGCACACCAACTAACAATTGGAAGTGACAAGAAAATAGTGATATACTGTATAGTAGTGATATATAGTACTGCAATATTTTAAAAGGAAAACTAATTTTTTAGGTCAGGAGGGACCCAGGATGGAAAAAGAATTCATATCAGATGGTGCATGTATTCTACAGAACTGCCACAAATAGCAAAACATGTCCTGAGTGAACAGACAGCCATGTGAATGGGACCCAGTGGTTTGTGTGCCGTGTGAGGATACATACAAAACTCTCTTCTACTATCCATTCACTCGTGTCTGACTCTCAGTCCCTATATGGATCCACGCTCTCCGTGCATTTCTCTCCCTTATGGCATCTTTTAGTTCCATCAGGTTCATTCCAGTGTCCCTTCTGATGGTTTCAAGCCAGGGAGTCCTTGGGTGGCCCCTTCCTCTTTCTCTACTGAGACATCCCAGCACAATAACTGTCTTTTTGAGTGAGTCAGATCACAAAACATGACTGCTAAACGTCTTTAGCCACTTAGAGAAGCACTTCTCTCGGTGGCTAAAGACATTTAAATGTCCCGCCACTTCTCCCCCTCTAATTGGGCATCTTGGGGGTGAAGCAGTGTGTGGTTTAAACGTCTTTAGCCACCGAGAGAACTCGGTGGCTAAAGACATTCAAACGACCCATGCTTTCCCCCTCCAATCAGGTGTCTCGGCAATGAAACCACTGGCTTTTTAAAAAGTCTTCACAGTAAGCTGAGGTGGTGGAACGCACTGCTTGCTGCAAAGACTTTTAAAAACCTGCTATTTCTATTTATTATTTATTATTTATTTGTATCATTTCTATACCGTGCCATCTTCCAAATCAGAACTCTGGGTGGTTAAAAGGTTAAAAAAGTATACAGAACTACAAAACAGTTAAGGACAAAACCCCAGGCAAGATACATCGGCAGCGAGCCAAAAATAAAAAAGATTAAAGTAGGTCGCCATATGCCTCCTCAAAAAGCAGAGTTTTCAAAGCCTTTTTGAAGGTGGGCAGGGACTGTGCAAGGCTCAGTTCACTCGGGAGATGGTTCCATAACGATGGGCCCACCACTGAGAAGGCGCGGCTGCACGTGGCAGACCTCCGCGTCTCCCTCGGAGTGGGCACCCTGAGTGAGCGCGCCTGCGACATCCGTGTGAGTCTGGCCTCAGTTGACCTCTGGGAGATATACTCCGACAGGTATTCAGGACCCAAGCCGTGGAGGGCTTTGAAAACCAAAACCAGGACCTTGAACCTTATACGGAGGGCCACGGGTAGCCAATGCAGGTGAGCCAGAAATGGGGTGATGTGGTCGTATCTATGAGCACCTACCACCCGTCTGGCCGCTGCATTTTGCACCCGTTGAAGTCTCCGGACAAGGGGGCAACCCCATGTAGACTGCATTGCAGTAATCAATCCGTGAGATCACGAGGGCCTGCATGACTGTCCTCAGGGAGGACTCGTGCCCAATTGGGGGGTGAAGCAATGGGTTGTTTTCTTTCCAGCCACAAAGGGTATTTGTACACGACCCCTAAACTCCACCACAAATGGCTCCCAGCTCCGGAGCTTAAAATTGTTTCCCCACCAGCTCCGGAGTTTGCAGGAAATTAAGTGCGACCACGCCCACCTAAGCGCGTCCCAGCGCACTTTTCATGTACCTGCTCTTGGAGGGTGAAAATCCCCAGACCCGGATGTAATCTGGTGAGTGCCGGGCTCTCCTCGCTTCTGTTTGGTTTTTTTGCCTCCTGCCCCTTTAAGAGAAGGAATCAGGACGACGACGAGGCGGCTTGGACCGGCAGATGGAGGTGAGCCTGCATTATTTTGTCCCTTTTTTTCTCCCTCCCCTCACGCAGACAGGAGCAAGGAAATGCGGAGGGGTGGGGACGCAGGAAGAGCAACGAACCCCCAAGATCTCTGGTCTGAATTTAAGTGGCCAGAGGATCTTAGGGGTCGTGTGAAAAGGCCCAAAGAGGAGGGTGAGCGGGCCCTGTGGGAAGCCGTGCTGCCATGCCACTGCAGCCATGGCGGAAGACAGGAGTGAAGCGGGCCCTGTGAAGGTCTTGCCGCCACACCGCCACACCGCCGAGACGAGAGCAAGAATGAGTCGGCAGAACGACCTCGACCCACTGCTGCCACCAGAACTGCCTCCACCACCACAGGATCCCAAAAGTAACGATGCATTTTGTTACCTTTTTGTTCCGTATGATTTTTCTTTTTGTGAAAATTTGCACGAAATGAAACAAAATGAAATGGGGGGGGGACGAAACGGAACAAAACAGAACACAGTTTTTCTGTTTTGTGCCCCGCTCTAATGGCTGAAGTATGACAGTTTTTGTTTGGTGATCTTTGCTTCCAGAAAATGTTTTTGGTTTTTGGTTTGTTTGTTTGTTTTTATTTTTATTTTTATTTTTATTTACTCTGCCTAGGACTTCCATGTGTGAGATGGATACAAAAATATCAATATTTTTTAAAAAGAAGGAAAACGAAGGGGGAAAAAGAAGCAATTCAAATGGTCCATATGATTAGGCCCTAGATTGCAGAGAAAATTTGGAATTGCTTTGCCATTTGGGGGCAATTCCGTTTGAAGTCAACTCTTCTGGCTCAGAGAACCATGTGAGGGTGCCCACAGCATTCCATCACTTCCTGTGGCTAGCCTCTATCTTCCAAGATGGAGTCCGATCTCAGATGACAGATGTCCAATGGCTTGTAGTTCCAGGTGTCATGAAGAAAAGGGTTCTGTTGTGACGTGGGGTTTAGTGATTTCAGTAGTGATTTCAGCTCTTAGACATAGCAGGCTGGAGACAGCTTCTAGTGTAACTGCTCTTTATTCAGGGAGAGAACAAGACTGGGGACTGGGGAGAGGGAGCTACATTTATAGGAGCGAGGACTGGCTAGGAAAAGATACATTTTGGAGGGAACAATTACAACCAATTACAAAGCTACCTTTTGGCAGAGACCAATAGGATTGAGGATCTAAATACAGCAACTTGAATAAACCAATAGGCCTGTTCCCTTTGAAACAGGAACAGAAACCAATAGGCCTGTTTCCTTTGGAACAGGAAGGCAGTTACTTCAACATAAGCAAGTACAGATCAATACACAACAGGTTCTGTTCAATTTCCTTCCTAATTTAGAAGGGTAGGAGGCAGAGATGAACTCAGAAGGATGGAAGAACCAGGAACCTGCAGAGATTCCAGATCCTGCAATTGGACCGTGCTATTTCACCAGGATCAAAAGGGCATTTTGTTAGGAGATTTGGAAATTAATTAATTATTTTGAACTTCTGTCTAAAGGACCACTGCGAAAACATCAGAAGGCACCCCTCCACTTCACATGTTGGCCCTGCAATCTCCAAAAGTGGACAGCTGCAAACCTGGCAAAGCCAGGGGGTGTTCACAACAGGAACCAAGGGGTACTTCACCCAAATTGGCAGGAAGAGCTGTCCATCATTGCTCAGATATTGAGCCTGGTCTAGGTTTTTCAACCTCTGTTGCTGAACAGAAGCTATGCCCAGAAAAGCCTCCCCTGTTTCCGTAAGGGAAGGCGGGGAGGTTAAATAGGTTCCCCCTCTGATTCCCGGTGCCAAGCTCTGTGACTCAGCTCCAGCTGGACTTCAGCCGTTTCTTCCACTGGCGATGCCCGTGTGACGCTTCGAACACGTCTGTTTCTACTTGAAGCTGCCTTGGCACTGCTTTCCGCAACACCCTCTCGCACTCTCTGCCAGTTGCACGGGGCACGTGATGCCAATCTGAAGTTGTATCTTTTCTCTTCAAACACGGCTATCTCTTGGCAAGGGAATAACTGTTGTGTTTGAAAAAAAAAAGAATGAAAGAAAACGATCCGGGAAGCGGGCACTGCGAACGATTTGGCATATCTTCTTTCTCCTAGTTTTGTTTGAGAACATTAGTGCCTTGTAATTGCTGTAGGGAGAGGTGCGTGGTTGTGTTTTAATTAGAGATTAAATGAGAAAGGCGGGGGGGGAAGTGGCGGAGGGAGGAGGGGAATGGGAAACAGGGTAGCGGGAACCACAGGGGAGCGCCTTACGATTGAGAGGGCTGATTCTCACACTTGGTAAGTAAAACTGATGTCGCCTTTGGGATTAGAGTGACATTTGGGAAAGATGCAGTATCCTTTCAGATAAACATCCATGTTTATAGATTCTTATTATAAATATCCCGGCTCACAGGAGGGACAACGGGTCAAATTCCATTGGCAATTTGGATCAATTTCTGTTCAGAAATTGATGTAAAAAAAATCGAATTCAAGTCACATGGTGTTTAAATCGGTCTTTGTGTTCCCCTTCCCTGAATGGAAATGGATTTAGTTCTCCTGATTTAAACTTGTTTTGGCATCTACACTGATGAAATTGACTCATTTCCTTTCTTCTTTAGGCACCTCCCTTCTGTAACTCTTTGCCATTTTTAAAGAAAATAAGCGATAGAGTGATAAATCAATAGCTCTGTTCAGCCAAGAATGTCAAAAGGCATTAACTGATGCATTGCTAAACAGTACTATAGCAAATTAAAAAGAGAGAGAGAGTACAAGCCACAGTTGCAATGCTGCTGACATTAAACAGGGGCATGAAGTGAATAGCAGTATTCACACCCGCTGAACTGAATTGATTTAAATCAATTTACAAGTGAGTTATTTTAATAAGCTCCTGCTGCTCAGTTGAGTAAAACAGAAACACCTCACTTTGGAGCCAAAGTAAATCATTTTCACTAGTGCATCACGTGCATGAAAACTTAGATGTGGAACCACCTTCTGAGCAGCATTAAGACTGCAGAGTTCCTCTTAGCATTTAAGAAGCTGATTAAAAAAAATGGCTTTACATGGCTGTGTTCGGTGATCAAGGAGGTTGATCAATGCTATGAGTAGGGAACATGTGTTTGTACGTCCGTCTGTTTTCGCCATCTTGCCTAGCATTATTTTGCATTTTTAGCTTTTTAAATTTTTGGTTCTACTGACTGCTGTCAGCTTTTCATCCTGCTACTCTGTGGAACCGATTCCCCCATCCCTTGGAATTGTTGTATGTTATGTCTGTTAACCGCCCTGAGTTCCCATTTGGGAAAATCTGGTGGTATCCAAATATAAAAATAAATAAATAAATAAATAAATAATTCAAATTAAATGATGCCTAATCTATATAATTGTGGTTCTTTCTGCCCACGAGACTATATGTTGGTCTTCTGTACAGGGACATGATAAACTGGAGAAATCTCTGGTGAGCGCCTGAAGGTGCCTTTATGGTGGTGGGCCATTCCAGAGGTGCACTGCCAAGGACCCTGGGACCCTAGACAAGAGATTGGTGAGTCTTAGGGTCAAGTAGAACCAGCTGGCCAGGTGTGTGCAACCTCTGCAATGTGAAGGACAATGAGAGGACTTCCTGCCCAACCAAGGCTGCTATCTCACCTGGGGTTTGATCCTGATCTTCTGAAGGTATGGCTTTTCCTCTTTGTCCCATCACGTGATTGAATAAGTGGGACAGGAGTTCCCACGTAGAAAGCTGGTTTTTTTATTTTAAAGTGCAGTTCAGCTCCCTTGGCCAGCAGGTAGTGCTAGCATTTGAAAAAAAAGGACCACCTGGCTGGGGGAAATTAATGCTTAGACCTGATTGAACTTCCTGTTGCTCCGATGTGCAAGGAAATTAAAAAAAACATAGCCCATCGGCCCCAGGAACAGCTGGTCGGTGCTATGAAAAAAGAAAGAAAAAGAAACCCAGATCATCTTCATGGTCCCACAGCATCTGCCTCCTTAAAAGCTGGATTTTCAAAGCAAGGCAAAAAATTCCCTACCTCTTGGGTGAGTCACAGAAACCTTGCTTGAAGGGGCATTACCGGGTTTTCTTTTTTCTTTTTTTTCAAAAAGCCCAGTGGCCGTGGGGACAGCATTTTTAGACATGGTTTATCTAGTAATTTAAACTGCTTTTAAAGGGACGTGGGACCGAGCCCTTAGAGGACGGTCTTCAGCCACAGTGGAGTCGGATGCACACCCTTCCACGGGCTGGATGCTACACGCACCAATTGACTCAGGTCATCAGGTTACAAAACACAGTTATAAAAGAAATTCTAATATACAATAGAAGTTAGGCAGTAAAAAAAATATCCCTATTAACCAGCATATATCCTCCTTCATTTCAATTATACCCTGTTTTTCACATTTCTTGAGCATTTCAAGGCAATCCTAGACAACAGTGAGAAAAGCCAATCCCCCGATTGTATATTAAAATGCAATTTTTTTAGACAAAAAACCACTTAGATATGGACATACTGAGGAAAAAAAGTATTTCCAAGTGAATGTTTTAAGCAAAAAAAAAAAAAAATAAATCAAATGAAATATGTATATTTTCGGCAGCTGTCCCCAGACTATGGAATGCCCTTCCAAGTGAGACCCGTCTGGCTCCAGTGTTGATGACATTTCAGTGCCAGGTAAAAACCTTCCTGTTCCAGAAATTTTTCAGCTGATGATTGTGTGTCCTGATGGTAATTTTACTCTTGTGTTTTAATGTATTATATTTATTGTACTTAAATGTTTTTATTGTTTTAATTTTATTGTAATTTTGATGTTTTAATTGTTTATTTTGATTGTGAGCCTCCCAGAGACCTCTGGGTAGTGGGCGGCATACAAGCTATATAATAAAATAAATCAATAAATATTTCAAATACGGTATGTGTTTTTGTTTGTGTGGCTTTAAAAATGCACATTAGCCTGGAAATGAGCTAGAATGGATTTGAGAGCAGACATGCAGAAATAAAACAAACTGGGAATAGATGATATGTGCTTTT
This sequence comes from Phrynocephalus versicolor, assembly GCA_023846285.1. Taxonomy (NCBI): domain Eukaryota; kingdom Metazoa; phylum Chordata; class Lepidosauria; order Squamata; family Agamidae; genus Phrynocephalus; species Phrynocephalus versicolor. Next base: position 3,826,748 of record JAHTLZ010000161.1, on the reverse strand, counting down.
ACACACACACACACACACACACACACACACACCATCCCTAGGCAATATTACGAAAGATTCCTTTTAGCGAGCAGAACAGGAGGAAGGCAGATTCAGCAACAATGCAATTTGAATTTGAATCAGTTCCAGAGGGGGAAGAGAAAGCTGGTTTGTCTCAATTTAGGGTGTGCTATTCAAATTAAGATAATCTGTAAGATGCTTTTGGGTGATTTGTGTTGAGTCTCCTACTCCCAGGTAAAGGAAGTGATATTAAAGTGATGTTAATGCCAAGCTTCTAGCTAAGCTCTGGCAGCTGAGATGTACATCCAGGGATGAAAACTTATTGTTTATTTAAGGGCCAAGGAATCTCCAGCTGACTCACTTCGCCAACATGGCTGCTAGCTGCAAACTTGCTGTCGAAGAAGAAAAATGCATGGAATACTGTTGCACAGCTAGGCCTGATTTTTTGAGAGGTCTGATCTAGTCGTGCTGATGCATGCCCTAGTTCCATTTTGGCTGGACTACTGCAACACACTTTATTTGGGGCTGCCATTGGAAGTGTTCGGGAATTCCACTGGGTCTACAATGCTTCGGCCAGAATATTAGGTCACAGGGAACATATACTGTATCACTATTCTATATACTGTATTTCTCCATCTATAAGATGCCCTCATGTATAAGACGACCCCCACTTTTCCCAACCCAAAATTATAGTTTTGCAGCCACTTATTCCTCTCCTCAGCTTACGTTTGTGCATAATACGCCCCTCAATTTTTAGTTTAACAAATTATTTTAGACGAAAATATAGCCTTATATAGAGGAAAACACTGGAACTCGCCCATTAAAGAAGCTCTGCTGGCTGCCAATCCATTTCCAGGAACAAGTTAAAGTGCTGGGTTTAACCCAGAAAGCCCTACACATCTAAGCTATCTAAGACACCACATATAAAGTATTCTGCTTATATACCGTCCCATACCACTTCAAGTAGTCTCTGGGCAGTTTACAGTTTAATTACAGTATGCAGTCTACACATTCCTCCCCCCCCCCGCAAGCTGGGTACTCATTTTACCGACCTCGGAAGGATGGAAGGCTGAGTGAACCTTGAGCCGGCTACCTGGGATTGAACCCCAGGTCGTGAGCACAGTTTTACCTGCAGTACAGGCATTGAACCACTGCGCCACAGGGCTCACCACCACATATCCCTTTGTGAGACTGTCCAGATTTTCAGCGGAGGCTTTCCTGTTGATTTCACCGCCCTGGGACACAGGAGAGGGCCTTCTCTGTCGCTGTTCCCAGACTCTAGAACTCCCTCCCACTGGAGGCCAGGCGGGCCCCATCATTGCTGTGTTTCCTCAAGCAGGTGAAAACATCACTCTTTGAGCAAGCTTTCCCTCTGTGATTGGCTAAGAATATTTCCTTTTAAAGGAATTGTTTTGTTTTACTAATGTTTTATCTCAGATTTCTAATGCAATTATTGTTTAATTGCTTCTTTTTAAAAATATTTGAATAGTGTAGGTATGTACTTCATAGAATACAGTACAGTAGGACCCCCCCTTATCCACTGATTCAGTTATCCACGGTTGGCAGAGGAAAAAATAAATAATAATTCAGCAGGCGCAAAGCAAGCTACTGTCACAAAGAGCAGCTGTAAAGCAAGCTACTGTCATAAAATAGCATCCGTAAACCAAGCTACTGTCACAATCAGCAGCTGTAAAGCAAGCTACTGTTGCAAAACAGCAACTATAAAGTAAGTTACTATCACAAAACAGCAGTTTTGGGGACATTTTGGCATTTTCTCTTATCTACGGTTTTCATTATCCACGGGAAGGCTTGGAACCAATCCCCAGCGGACACTGGGGTCCTATTGTATTTCCCCATCTATAAGACAGACTATATATTTGGCATAAATCGTTAGACTAATTGTTATACACGGAAGTAAGCTGAGGAGAAAAATGCAAGGTTGCAAAACTGTAATTTTGCGTTGGGAAAGTGGGGGGGGGTCATCTTATACATGGGGTCATCTTATAGATGGAAAAATACAGCATATAGGATAGTGAAGTCCAACCCCCTGCTCCATGCAGGAATACAAATCAAGGGATATCTCCCTTAACATGAGGAGAAAGATGAGGTAAAAACATAAATGTCTCACCTCCTTTTTCTCCTTAAAAGGACCCAGCGTGCCTTCCATCATTACTTGGCAGAGTACCTTCTCCCAACGAGAGAACCTAAGAACCTAAGAAGAGCCCTGCTGGATCAGGCCAGAGGCCCATCTAGTCCAGGTTCCTGTATCTCACAGTGGCCCCACTAGATGCGTTTGGGAGCTCATGAGACTAGATATCTGTCTCCTGATACCACTCACCTGCATCTGGCCCTTGAAGTACCCCGGTTTTAAGCCTGGAGATGACACATCTCCATCATCGTTTGTAACCTGTGATGGACTTTTCCTCCAGGAATCTGTCCAATCTCCTTTTGAAGGCATCCAGGCCAGATGCCATCACCACATCCTGTGGCAGGGAGTTCCATAGACTAACAACGCGCTGAGTGAAAAAATATTTTCTTTTGTCTGTTCTTACTCTCCCAGCCCTCAATTTGACTGTATGTCCCCTAGTTCTGGTATTTTGTGAGAGGGAGAAGAGCGTCCCTCTATCCACTTTATTCATGCCATGCATTATTTTGTCTCAATCATATCCCCCCTCAGGCACCTTTTTTTCCAGACTAAAGAGCCCCAAATGTTTTAGCCTTTCCTCATAAGGCAGGTCCCCCAGCCCAGTATTTTCTCAGGCAAGGTGTTTGAGTCAGTTGACACCACGAGAGGCCTGAAAGGGGGAAACAAACAAACAAACCCAGAAATAGGGCATTTTCTGCTATTGCCCCTTGCCTGTGGAATAATCTTCCACCAGACATCTACCCGTCTGCCTCTGTGGCGGGTTTTTTTTTTTTTGAAAACTATCAAAAACCTATTTTTTAAAGCAGGCATTTCCTCAAACTGTCCACCCACTTAAACATGTTTTTAGCTGTTTTGCCGAATTTATAAGTTATCTCATGTTGTTTAATTTTAATTTTATTATATTTACTGTATTTTTATGTTGATTTTATTTTATTTATGAAGCTTTTTTTTTTTGCATTGCATTGCATTTTATTGATTGTTGTTATCCGCCCAGAGTGGCCTCATTGCCAGATGGGAGGTATTAAAATCCAATAAATAAACATAAATAAATTAATAAATAATCGTTTGAACATTTAATCTTGTTTCTTCTTAATCGTACAAGCCACCTTGGGTCCTTTATTAGGAGAAAGATGGTGTAAAGATATTTTTGAACACATAAAGGAGTAAAATGTAGACCACAACTCAAATCTGGATTTTTGACGGGAAGGAACCAATATCTGGAGTGAACAGATCCCACCAGCAATGGTCTGTCAGCTCCACTGTTTACATAGGGAGAGAAGGGTTGTTTTGTTTGTGCAGTGTGTGACCTTGCCACTCAAAGATTAATGAAGGCGCCTCGGGTCACAGGTCGTGAATGGACAAAAGAGGGGACTCCATTTGACAAGTGCGCACATCAAACTCGGCTGCAATTTCTATCTGCATCTCTCATCCCTGCCATAAAAAGGGGATAACTGATGATTCTGGCTGGCCGTGGCCTGCAAGCATGACCTGTGTGTTAAACGAATGGCTTGTTGCCCTCACCTCTACATATCTCATGTCTGAGTGTGGCATTCATTTGTTAGCAGACAACAGGCAGGGAGTGGTGCAGAGGAATACACTGTCTTGCCAACGGACTGCAGAGGAGGACAACGACAAGGAGGAATGAATGAAGACAATTTGAAATGTGAAGACAAACCTGATATATAAATAAATGTTCATCTGTTAGATTTTTAAAAGAATAGAGGCAGTTAGGTATAGACAAGAATTTCCATGCATAAAATGATATATATACACCAGGAGGTATCTCTCTTATAATAGGCCACAAAGTATTGACTGGAATTAGAGATGATTACTGAAATTAGGCATTTTTTGGAAGAATTGGTAAACATACTGTGGATGATATATAGAATATATATAGTTAGCCAAATCTATCCTTAATTGCTTAGTATCAAAGAGCTAAATAGCGAGATTGAATAGATTGTTGAGATTAGATAAACTATATGCTTTGTATTAAAAATAGATGTAGGTAAGGTTTAGGGATGGGCACAAAATGAAAAATGAAATGCTGTTTTGTCGTGTTGTTGCGTAATGAAATGAAACGAATGAAACGAGGAAGCAGCATTTCTTTACAGATGAAACGAAATTGTGGTGTTTTTTTTTTGTTAAAATGAACCATTTTGTCTGTCTGTAAGTCACATGTGGGCTTGGGGGAGGGGGAAAAGTTTTTTAAAAAAACCTCTAGGTTTTTTTTTAAAAAAACTTTTTTCCCTCCCCCAAGCCCCACGTGCCAGCTGATCGGTGCTAGGGTGTGTGGGGGGGAGGATTCCCCACCCCACCCCAGCACAGATCAGTTGGCGGGCGTGGCTTGGGAAGGGAAAAAAGTTTTTTTAAAAAAAAAAGCTCTGGGGTTTTTAAACTTCCCCCAAGCCCCAAGCGCCGGGAGAGGATGAGCTCGCAGGAGGAGAAACCCTGTTGCTGCCACCACCGCTGAATAGCCTGGGCAGAAGAGGGTGACCGTGCATGGCAAGGGGCCCTGCCACCGCCACCGAAAAGCCCAGAATGGGAGAGGGTGAACATGCCCGGCGAGAGGCCCTGCCATCACCTGCTTCCCAGGAGGAGGAGGAAGAGGAAGTGAGCATGAGCCTCTGGAGGAGGAGGAGGACGAGGAGGAGGAGGAGGGCTGCCCGGGAGGGATCCTTGGCAGCTTCTGTGGCCACTTTCAAGTCCCCCCACAAACCATTTCGTTAGTGGTTTGTTTCGTACGAATTTTTTTTGAAAAAAAAATCACATCAAACAAAACAAAAAAAGTAGGGGATGAAACGAAAGAAAACAAAACATATTTTTTTCCGTTTCATGCCCATCCTTAGTAAGTTTAGATAGAATAGGGAGGAGAGAGTAAGGAAACGAAAGTATGAAAGTATGCTCCTTTAAGCCGGGAAAGGAGATATAAATAATACTGGGCTCAAATATATTTGTATATTGTTATATACAAGCAATATGTTCCAGGTGAGTTTATCTGGAAGTTGGGTCATGGCTACTGGACTTCTTTTTGAGAGATAGAAACGTTTCGCTGTTCATCCAAACAGCTTATGACTCAACTTCCAGACTTTTCAAATACTTGAAAGGCTGTCATACAGAGAAAGGGCAGGGTTGGTTCCATCCCAGAGTGTAGCACGTGCCATAGGTCTAGGAAGACAGACTTCAGCATGCTGAAACTCCACCGAGGACTTGGACTTTTGAAGCTGAGGTAAAAAATAAATAAAATCTGAAACTCCCAGCAACCTTAGTCTGGGATTTAATGTGCAGTTCTTGTCATCAGTTCCTGTCTCAAAAAGGAGAGGATAGAGAGATGTAAAAACCTGAAACGAGACGCATACAACGTCCTCAAAGAGAATTTCTTCTTCTCCTTCTTCTTTTAATTATTTATTTCAAAAGCCCAACAGGTTTTGACAAAGTCTGTCATTCTTTCACCGGAGGCAGACTAATAATTTTATGTGTTCTGAAAATGATTGAGATGTCAGCTTGCTTCTTCCGCCATTTCCATTGTGCACAAATGTTTTATCAGTTCATCAATTATAGACTTTAGAAAGGTGCACTGGGCATTTCAATAAATACAGACATTTTTGACAACTGTGTTTCTGTCTCGGCTTTGTTTGTTCCGTTTCTTGCGACTTTCTCTTTCAGAGGAAATGCATCAGAGCATTCTTAATTTTGTGATAATGGTGATAAGATGATGGAGGCAAAGTAAGTATGACAGAAATTCATAAAGCTATTAATGGAAGGCAACCAAAGTATTTCTTTACCTGTGTTGTCAGATGAGAACCCAGGATTCACCCACAAGGTTGATTGGCAGTTACTTCACAATGAAAGCTTTGTTTTGATGCTATAAAATCAGAGCTTGGAAAAGTTTCTAGCCAAGGTAGCAATGGCAGCTATAGTCACAAAAGGAACTTTTCAAAGTTCTGTACAATACAGCATGACATTTATTTGGGTGGATAGGTTTCTGTCTGTAGGTCGACCACAGTTAATTCATATGATAGTACAGTAGGATTGCCGTATCTATAGTATGAGTAATCTGCTGTCTGCTAAATAAATAAATAAATAAATAAATAAATAAAACCCAGAAATCCACAATCCCAAGGTCTATTACCAGGAATGACCACTAGATGGAACCAGAGACTATGCTATACCTATGTCTTAAGGGAGATACATCTGTGCCCTTAAGGCTGCTATCTCACCTGGGGAAGATATTGATCTTCTGAAGGTCTGGCTTTTCCACTTTGTCCCATCACGTGACTGAATATGTGGGATAGCAGTTCCCATGTACAAAGCTGTTTTTTAAAATTTTAAAGTGCAGTTCAGCCACATGGCCAGCAGGTGGCACTAGCATTTTTAAAAAAGAATCATCTGGCTGGCATAAATTAAAACAAAGAGCACCCAATGGAGCTTCTTGGTGCTCTGAGGGTGGGGGGAAAATAAAAAATAAAAAAATAACAGTGCCAATCGGCCCCAGGAACAACCAGTCAGCACTATGAGAGAAAAAAAAAGAACCCGGACCATCTGCGTGGTCCCACAACATCTGCCTCCTTAAAAGCTGGATTTTTTAAGCGGGGCAAAAAATTCCCTACCTCTCCGGTAAGTCTTGGAAACCTCGCTTAAGGGGGCATTACCTGGTTTTGTTTTGTTTTTCCAAAAGCCCAGTGGCCATGGGGACGGCATTTTTAGACACGGTTTATCTACTAATTTAAACTGCATTTAAAGGGACGTGGGATAGAGGCCTAAGTCTCCAAGGTAAGCAGATTCTGGTGTAATGGAGATGCCACATCTGGGAAGGGGGGGCAGCAGTTACTGATTTCAACCTTTCTTGTGAACAGAATGGCAGAAAACCCACTTCTTTGAGAAGAGTGAACCTGGGCTCCCTCTCTCAATCATCCAGAGACATCAACAAAAACTGGAGGTAAATGCTTTGCTTATCCACTGCCTCCAGCATCCAGTGGGAGCTTTGAACTGATTCTGCATGGATGCCACAGCCCTGCTGTATCTGCACCCCACTTACATGGTATCACTATCACACTATATTGTGAGTTTTGTAGTCTTGAATCAGAATCAAAATCAGAATCCTTTTATTGGCTGAGTGTGATTGGACACACCCGGGATTTGTTTTGTTAAATATGCTCTCCACATACATGCATAGAAAGAAATTTGTGGGACAGATATAAAAAATATCTGGTTTTGAAAAGGTGAAATCTCAGTCCTGAATGAAATTGCAGAGAGGCATAAAAGAAATAAAATTCTAGTCTTTTAGAACTGAACATATTCAAAATACAGAAGGTTTTCTGGGTGAGTGGCTGATGCATTGAGCAAACATACCGTATTTTCCCCTGTGTATAAGACACCCACCATGCTTAAGACAACTGTTTGCTGAGACAAGGTATGGGCAACGGCATGGTTCTTTCCTTGGCTTACTCAATTTCTAGTCTAATGTTTTTAGACAAAAATATGGTCTTATAAATTGAAAAATACGGTATTCGGTGTTCCATAAGGGAGCTTGAAATTTGACAATGGATTGTGAATTGATAGAATCACAGGATTTGACCAGTAACAAGGCAAAGTCCAGGCCTATCTATAAGATTCTGGTGTCTTAATTTCTAGATGCTGAGTTCCATATGAAGATGTTGAACTTGGTTGGGATCCAGAGCTTTGGATTGGGGCCACACACAGCTGTGTAGGAGCTGTGGTCCCTCCTTCTTTCACAGCTGTGCAGTTTCCCTCTTGGTGGTGGAGTCTCCTTCTTTGGAGGTTTATAAGCAGAGGCTGGATGGCTATCTGTCAGGAGTCCTGTGATGGGGGCTCCTGCATGGCAGGGGGTTGGACTGGATGGCCCTTGAGGTCTCTTCAAACTCTATGATTCTATAATCCAGTCGGGACCCAAGGTTAAGCCAATATTCAGATTCCATTGGTCTGAAAATCTCTTTTATTTAAGCGGAGGCCCCAAACTGACAATAATTGGGGGTTATTTTCCAAGAAATTTTCTAAGGCGATTATCTGTAAAGACAGACATGGTGTCCAGTTGTAGACAGACAGCTTGACAGATTTTTTTCACAAAGCCATCTACCCTGTTTGCCAGTCTTCCTCATTTTTAAAAGTTCCTTTTCTTTCTTTCTTTCTTTCTTTCTTTCTTTCTTTCTTTC